>CAWUFW010018702.1:0-212154 GCA_963921515.1 Calotriton arnoldi | reverse complement strand
GTATAGGGTATATAGGAACTACACGACAAGTCAGGAGTAACCCTGGGCACTGAACTCCGCTCCGCTGGCGGAGTTTGCCAAATTTTGCATACTCCGCGTTCCGCAGAGAATGCGAAGTTCCTGCAAAACGTCCGACTCCACAGTGGAGCGGTGTTTAGCCCCGGACCCTCCCGCCTCCCACTCCCCGCAATAAATACTTTCTAAATGCAATCTACAATTAATGTAAAATAAAACCGCACCTACCTTATCAGTGGCGTCCCGTGCTGCCCTCCTCCTCGCCATAATCTCCTACGTTAGACATACATCATGGTAGGACTGCGCATGGATTACGGCGAGGAGGAGGGCAGCCCGGGACGCTGCGATAAGGTAAGTGTGGTTTTATTTTACATTAATTGTAGATTGCATTTAGAAAATATTTATTGCGGGGTGGGAGGCGCGGAGCGGAGCTCCACAGAGTTTTTGGCCAACTCTGTGGTGCTCCGCGTAGAGCAACTCCGCCTGCTACGCCCAGGCTTAGTCAGGAGGCCAGCCCACTGCTCTTTGGAGTCACAACACACGAGTTCTTACAAGGGAGCACTCTCCCTCAGATAGAATGGTATTATAACTTCAAAGTACACCGGACTCCACACACAATTGTGGGGATACATAAGATACTCACTCAGGGACAATACTTTCTTTTGTAATTATTTGCACACATTACCAGAAGACTAGCCCTGATGAAGTCTACTGGAACATTGCCAGCAATAGACAGAACACGTGTTGGCGAGGGCAAAATGGACTAATGGATGTCTAATAAAGAACATATGTTGAAACCACAAACTCAACTCTGATTTCTAGAGTGCTCGGAGAACCCATTCTTCACATTTGGAATACTTCCAGCAGAGGAAGACTTGGTGGCTCTTCCTCCTCTTAGAGCACCAGACATTTATGAACATTTACAGGCAAACAAACTGTGAATAATTGTGATTTCTGTGGTGTGTGCGCCGTCATCCCCAGCCACCATTCCCCTATGTTTTATAGCCTTTGGAGTCACTTTGGGGTCCTGGGTTCAACAAATTCATGTCCAGTCCTTCTCACCCAGGGCAGAGGGCAGCAGGCAGTTGTTCAGCCCAGCAGGGCAGCAGTTCCTTCAGAGCAGCAGTCAAGCAGATTGGCAGCCCTTGCAGCAGAACTGCAGTCCTTCTTCCTCGTAGAGTATCCACAGATCCAGAAGTGTACTAAAGAGTTGGTGACTGGGATCCAATATTTATCCCTGAGCATTCCTTTGAAGTAGGGAGAAGCTTTTAGAGGTTTTCCTTTGAAGCCCCCAGGCATCCTATCTTCCCTGTCCTGGTTGTAGACTAACTACAGGGGGTATGCAGCCCTTGGGGTGGAAGCAGCCCAATTGCCATCTGCACCCAGTCATGTGACCTAGAGACAGGCTGCTGGCACTAAACAGCTAAGGCTGGAAAATGCCAACATTCTAACAGTCGCATATTTTAAATTATAATTTAAAATCTGATATCATTTTATTACAATTCTAAAGACACCAAACATCAAGTGATTATCTGCTCCAATTTGTAAATTATCAATTATTAAATGGAATAACATAACTTCAATGTTAGCCTACGGGACAGGTAGGCCTTGCAGTAGACAAAAATTAATTTAAGAGTTTTTCACTACCAGGACATGTAAAACTAAAAAGTACACGCCCTACTGTTTAAACACACTGCACCCTGCCCTCTGGGATGGCCAGGGCCTACCCTAGGGTGACTTACATGTACTAAAAAGGATGATTTGGCCTGGCAAATGGTTTATTTTGCCAGGTCGACATGGCAGTTTAAAAACTGCACATACAGGCTTCGTTAGCAGGCCTGAGACATGTTTGAAGGGCTACTGAAGTGGATGCCACACAGTATAGGGATCAACAGATTCTCCCATTTCTCTATGGGAGCTTGTGCTATGGCCAGTTTGCGGCATATGGGAGTATGCGACCGTATCATGTGTGGTTGCATTGTAATGCTGCGGTCGGGTCTGCCGACCGCAGGTCGGTCGGTCCCGATTCCACAACGGGGTCGGGCAGACTCGAGTCCCTCTGTGTAAAAAGCTGCTTAAATGTCCCATCCTATAGTTGTAACTAAGCCTCACATTGGTTTCTCCAAATTGTGGATTATATGGATATTATGTTTAACTACTCGCTGCCAGATGGTTGCACTTGATGGTATATGAAAATGCAATAAAGATTGTGTTAAAAAAAAAAATCCCGGCCCAGAGCAGTCCTGCAGCTACACCATTATGTTGACTGTGTTTTTTAGGTCATCCCAAATTGCAATTGGAGATGATTCAGGCCCTTTTCCAGGCCGGAAACCTTCTTACCAGTTTGAAAGTAGTTGGTTTTCATCAATGAGAGCAAATGCTGCTCTCTCCATTTGACAAAGTATGGCCCATTGGAGATTGGTCTGTAGCTGTTAGGGTGCTTCTATCAAAAAATGTCAATGAAATAAGTATTGCAGCAATACATATAACAAAAAATATCAAGGATACAAATATTGACCTAACATACCTTCTATGTAAAGTACAAAAAATATTGACTACAAAAGTATACTGGACCAAAAAGAATTGTTAAATTGGTAATTATATCAAATCAAATCAAATCAATCAAACTTTATTCGGTATATGTTGTACAACCATAAAAGCATTCTAATCATAAAAAGAAACTTCATTATTAATCGCTATAATAATTCTAAGTCAGTTTGTTACATATTGATACTCAATCCTTATTTTTCTGTACTTATAACTACACCATTGTCAATCACAGTCAATGTATGGACAGTAATAATATACACTTATTAAAAACAATTCATTGCATATTAATACTCAGATTAAAAAATATAAAATACATCACTTCCCTTAAAAGGCAGTGTTTATATAAACTTAAGCCCACAATCGCGAAACAAAGTGCAGTGCATAGTAATACTTCATCAGAGATCATAATCACAATACTTAGGTGGACATGGCACTAAAATCGTAGAGCGCCTAGGATCAATGCAATGGCTGATTTCAATCAGGAATATATAAAGCCTTAACAAATATTAAAAGACCTACTTGCTTTCGTATGTCAAGGCTTCCAAATGGGAAATATCCTTTCTTCTCCTGATTGCCATTTGTATAAAAACAATAACTGTATTACAAATTTTATCGTTTTCCAAACTGCTGATATAGTTAAAAGCATGTTTATAAGTATACAGTTTATTAGCTAAAAATAGAGGTCTTAAAACAGATTTCCTAATATCCCGATAAAAACTACAAAAAAGAATAAAGTGCAATGTTGACTGCAAGGACTTTCCATCACAAGGGCAATTTAGAAGACTATGGCTCCACTTTCCCATTCTGGGGAAGGCAATCTGATAATGTAAGGTGCCCATCCTTAACCTTGTTAGATAGAATCTATGCTGTAAATTTCTTACCAAGGCGAGGTACGGTTGGATGCCCATCAAAAGCAGACCTTCACAATAAGATCTAACACTCGGTTTTGAACCTGATCCCACATCTCTTACAAGTTCCCTGGAATTACTAGCCTCATCTTTAAATCCCCTTTACTGTAATCCTGGATGGACTTCAGATCATAAAGGTCAGAGTCCACCTTACATTCTTTTAAGAGATTAGAAATATACTGTAACCAAGGGATTTTTTTACTATAGTCGAGGGCTAGGCAATCCGTTATTATATCCTTGGTGAACTTGGTTTCGTCTTTAGTCCAGATCCCATGCCAAAATGTAAGGGCTGCCATGCTAATAAAGTCGCTAATATAAGGTACACACAGCTCTTTGTGGACTATATATGAGGCAATTGAATTTGGAACAGCTAAGACCCTTTTTAAAAATGTATTTTCCTGAATTTGCAGCAGAGATGTGTTTGCCCTCCCCCATAGTGCTGCTCCCTAACATGTGGCTGTGATACACTTACTCCTATATAGTGTAAGAACTTCCCGTACTGGCTTATTACCTATTTTTGTAGAAAATCTGAAAATGCCCTCACTCGATCGCAGAAATTTTAGCTTACATAGGTCGATATGTGCGCCCCAAGTAGCATTCCTATTAAAAAGGATGCCCAAATAAGTGAAAGATGTTATTCTTTCAATTTGGGCGCCTCCCACGTGGTGTTGCCTGCTCTTTAATCTACTCTTCCCACATGTCATGACAAAGGTTTTGCTAAGGTTCAACTGTAAATCTTTTGCGGTCATGAAATGCGTAAAGGTCTCTATTAAACACTGTAAACCATTTGCAGTGCTTGACAATAGGACTGCATCATTTGCATATAGGAGTACTGGGGTTACACGTGTACCAACTCTAGGGGTGTCTGCACTTGAATTTTGCAAGAAATAGGTCGACATTATTAATATATAGAGAAAATAAAAGGGCGCTAGGACACATCCTTGTCGTATCCCCCGAGTGACTCTAAGTATAAATTAAATAATAAACTTGTGCCCTAAAGTAACTATAGCTCGCGTCCCTGCCATGCACAGTTTTCTCCTCAATAATTTTACTGGACATATTACAGTGATATTATCAATGATGTTAGCAAAGATTTCATGAGAGAGTAATATGTGGGGTAGTTAGCAGTGCATGGTGAGGGAGCGAGTTACAGTTACCTTAGGGCACGATTTACTGCAGCTAACCAAAACTATAACTGCTGAATTTCTATGGTTTTGTGTGAGTAAATTTAGAACCTAACTACAACATCCCTGTAACCTTTGGAATTTTTTACTGAATTTCTATGGTTTTTAAATTCTATTTCCTTACTATAACGTCCCTGTAACCTTTGTTTTTTTCAGTGAATTTCTATGGTTCTTTTAATGTTAAGTAATTTTAATTACTTTATGTTAATCCAACCACCGCCAAGCACGGCCTTTGGCCGTGCGTGGCAGTGGTTGAGCACAGGGCCTAGCCTGCGGCCAGGCCCTGCAGTCAACCTCCTAATTGCAGCGAACACTGCTCCATGCATGGCCTTTAGTTGTGCGTGGTGGGGGTTTTCAGCAGGGCCTGGCTGCAGTCCAGGCTCTGCGGCCTACCCCCTATAAGCACAGAACCCCATGCCACATACAGCCTTTGGGCAAGCACAGCAGTCGTTGGCAGCAGGCCCTGTGTTCTGCTCCCAATATGTACACAACTCTGCACCATGCATGGCCTTTGGCTGTGCACTTCAGGGGTTGGCCACAGGGTCTGGCCTGCAACCATGCGCCATGCAAGGCCCTAAACTGTGTGTGGCGGGGCTGACCGCAGGGCCTAGCTTGTGGCCAGACAATGTGGCCAACACCTCATAAAAACACTCAACACCATGCCACACACAGCTTTGCGAAAGAAAAGAAAAGGGGGCAGGATAGAAATAGCCTAACCCCTAGACTTGGTGCTGGGTTCCCCTGGCACCCGCCATGGCAAGAAAGTATTTTTTTTAAATGTTGCCTCAAATTTGCGGCAGACCAGTGTGTATCATTGGGGACCACGGGGGGATCCTCAAGGCCCCTGCTTTCCCAGCCGGTTCCCTGTTAGAAATGCAGCTCCCTGTATGCGGGAGCAACCGTTTCATCTGTTCCCTTGCCCGCATGGCAGAGGGAAAGGAAACAGATGGAAACTCTGCTTCCAGGGAGCAGGAGCAGTTTGTCAGCACCTGCTTGCTGGAAGCAGAGAAATATTTGCTGTTGCTTGTTGGGAGCTCGAGAGCTGCCAGCTCCCATAAAGGAAAAGCAAACCGCTATCTACCGAGGGTGGGCACCTCGGGAAATAGCAGGAGCCAGCCCTGGGGAGTTGCAGTCTCCAGAGTAATTATTGGCTCCAGGAAGGAGGTCACGCGGCCCCCCCTCCTTTAACTGACACGTGCATGCCCGAGGAGGTGATGGTCCCCTGGCCGTATATGGCTTGGGAGGGGGGCAGTGCTAGTCTTTTTTTAAATTTATTTTTCTGCACATTTGCGACTCCATCACGATTATGCAGTAATAATTTTTTTAAATACTTTTTGCCCAGGTGGGGACAGGTCCCCAGCACCAAGGCTAGGGTGTCAGAGTAGTCCTACCCTGCCCCCTTTATTTTTTTAACTTTGTTTTAGGACTCAGTTGAGTCTGAGTCCCAAAATGAGTTGCCAAATCTTCCTGGTTGATGTGTTGGCAACCAGTCAGATATCAGCACGGGGACTGTTGGATCCCCGAAGGATCTGAGTCCCTATATATACAAATTTGTTTTTCCCTTAATATTTCAAAAACTACTCAATGGATTATTATTATTATTATTATTATTATTATTATTATTATTATTATTATTGTGCATATTTTATAAAGTGCATGGCTACCTACACAAGGCTTCCCAGTGTTTGGCTTAGTTAGATAGTAATCATCAAAAGGAGAGTTTAAGTGGGGTTAGGGGATGCGAACAGCCAAGTTTTAAAAGTTTTCTGAACACTGGGAATGAGTCACATTCTTTCAGTGTTGTAGGTACAAAGTCTTGGTCCAAGATAAAAAAACCTTGGCCTCCTTGGCGGGATTTCTTGATTCTAGGAATTACTGCCAGCCTCAGTTGGCTGTAGCATAATGATCATGCGGGGGAGTACCAAGACACCAACGATCTCAGATACTGAGGTCCGGTCTTAGGTAAGCATTTGTGCATATAGCACAATGCTTTAAATTGCACACACTGCTCTAAGGGTAGCCAGTGTAGAGTCCTTAGCATACTGGCTGTAGAGAAAAACTTGGGTGGCATTATAGAAAGTGTGCTGCAGCATTTTGAACAATATGGAGATTTATTCGCAGCTGATCTGCAACATATGTTCTTTCAATGCCCGCTATTAACAGAGTTCTGGCGAGGAGTTACAAAAACTATGTCTCATAAGCTTGGAAGACCTATACTATTTACAATATCAGATGTGCTGCTGGGTGGACAGTTCGGAGACTCTAGCCAGAGAGATCTTATAATTATCTTACTGGCTTGTGCTAGGTTAGCTATAGCCCGGGTATGGATCGTACGGAGCCCACCGACGACGTTGGAATGGTGGGGCATTGTTAAAGAAATATATAATATGGAACTCGCACTTGCTAAAACCAGGGGGACCCGCTCACTGTATAAAATGGAAAAAATCTGGGGAGCATTTATCTAAAGATAAATCTTATTCCTCCCTTCTTCTCACTCTTCTCATTTTTCTAATTTTAATTTTTTCTTTTTATTCATCTTTATGCTAAATTGTATGCATTCTTGTTTTTTTCCTTTCATTCTAGATATAGCGATGTTATGAAAATGCTTTTCCTGTTTATTTTATTTGCTTTGCTACTCTGACCTCATGTTAACAATAAAAAGAAAAAAAGGAACGTTTTGGGGTGATCTGTGAAGCGGGGGCTGAGAAAAAGAGGGGGGTCAAAAAAGTGTGCTTCCCAAGTTAATTCCCATAGAGATTTTGAACACAACTACAGCCCAAACCGCTAGAAAGAATTGCACCAAATTTGGCAGCCCTTGTCATGAGTGATGTAATATGTGAGGTCATAAGCAGTGCATTGCGGGGCCATAAGTTACAGTTAGCTCAGCTAACTATAACTGCTGAATTTAACTGGTTTTGTATGAATGAAACCTGAGCCTAACAAATTTTAAAGGTTTTGTAAATGCTAATTCCTAACTATAATTTCCATGTAACCTTTGTTTTTTTCAGTGAATTTCTATGTTTTTTAAATAGTAGCCGTGTTTGCAGAGTGGTGAAGAAAGGGGCGGGGCCCTCTGACCAGCTGTCAGCAATCCCGCTCTCTGGGACTTACTAGAGGTAACAGAAGGGATTCCAGGCCCCCAAGGACCCTCAGCATCAAAGGGGACTTCATCCCCCAACTACCAGTGCACCAGGAGGTGCGTTAGCAGATTGGTGAAGAAAGGATGTGTGGCCCCTGAAAACCTCTCAGCAATCACACTCTGTGGGACTTACTGGAGGTAACAGGAGGGCTTGTTGTCCCCCAAGGGCCCTCTGGAGCCAGGGGACTTCATCCCCCAACCAGAAGTGCAACAGGATTCAGAGTGGTGGAGAAAGGGGGCATGGCCTCTGAAGTCCTCTCAGCAATTTTGTTGTGTGGGACTTACTGGAGGTAACCAGAGGGCTTGTTTGCACCAAGGACCCTCTGGAGTCAAGAGGACTTAATCCCCAACTAGAAGTGTACCAGGAGGCGCGATTGCAGAGTGGTGGTAAAAGGGGGCAGGGCCACCAGTGACTTGCCTTTCTTTTTTTAATTTTTAAAAAGATTATTTGTGGAGTGTGCAAATTTCGGCCCGAGGATCCCATCCCCCAGGGCAGTCCTTTTCTGAATGGAGGAGGGGGGCGACGTGGCCCACCTTCCTGGGCTGATTCCAGCCCCGGGGACCACATCCCCCGGGATTCGTCCTTTTTGTCCTATTTTAATTTTTTTATTATTGGGAGAGAGGTCCCTCGGACCCCAACCCCGGGGCCCAGCCTTTTTGTTTATGTTTTTTCAATAAAAAACAAGGAGAGAGGGGCCAATCCCCCGGGCTCTGTCCTCTAGTGTGGGTGTCCCGATCCCACCCAGGGCACCCACATTTAATTGTTGGGGACCATGGGGGGAGCCTCAAGGCCCCCGCAGTCCCTGCCAGCTCCCCACCTCCTGATTGCTTTGACCGAGAGAGAGAGATGATAACATGCAGCTTCCTCTCTGTCAAATCAATTGTGCTCACTTTCGGCAAGAGAGTTTGTTTGCTAAAAGCGGGCACAGTGTGCTATGGCTTGGCAGAAGTGGTGAAGCTTCCACCAAGTAAGTCTCACACAGCAGGATTGCTGAGAGGTCTTTGGAGGCAATGCTCCCTTTCTCCACCACTCTGCAAATCAATCAATCAATCAATCAGGAGTTTGTATAGCACGGCTACTCATGTTTGAGGGTCTCAAGGCACTGAGGGGGGAGGTGGAGCACATCCGTATGGGCACGGAGGTTCATTCAAAGAGCCAGGTCTTGAGATCCTTCCTGAATTGGGTCAGCGACGGGGATTGCCTGAGGTGGAGGGGCAGGGTGTTCCAGGTCCTGGCGGCGAGGTAGGAAAAGGGTCTTCCTCTGGTTCTGGTCTCGTTAATCCATGGGACGGTGGCCAGGGCAAGTTGGGCAAAGCGAAGTTGCATCACAGGTACATGGAATGAGATTTCCTAATATCCCGATAAAAACTACAAAAAAGAATAAAGTGCAATGTTGACTGCAAGGACTTTCCATCACAAGGGCAATTTAGAAGACTATGGCTCCACTTTCCCATTCTGGGGAAGGCAATCTGATAATGTAAGGTGCCCATCCTTAACCTTGTTAGATAGAATCTATGCTGTAAATTTCTTACCAAGGCGAGGTACGGTTGGATGCCCATCAAAAGCAGACCTTCACAATAAGATCTAACACTCGGTTTTGAACCTGATCCCACATCTCTTACAAGTTCCCTGGAATTACTAGCCTCATCTTTAAATCCCCTTTACTGTAATCCTGGATGGACTTCAGATCATAAAGGTCAGAGTCCACCTTACATTCTTTTAAGAGATTAGAAATATACTGTAACCAAGGGATTTTTTTACTATAGTCGAGGGCTAGGCAATCCGTTATTATATCCTTGATGAACTTGGTTTCGTCTTTAGTCCAGATCCCATGCCAAAATGTAAGGGCTGCCATGCTAATAAAGTCGCTAATATAAGGTACACACAGCTCTTTGTGGACTATATATGAGGCAATTGAATTTGGAACAGCTAAGACCCTTTTTAAAAATGTATTTTCCTGAATTTGCAGCAGAGATGTGTTTGCCCTCCCCCATAGTGCTGCTCCCTAACATGTGGCTGTGATACACTTACTCCTATATAGTGTAAGAACTTCCCGTACTGGCTTATTACCTATTTTTGTAGAAAATCTGAAAATGCCCTCACTCGATCGCAGAAATTTTAGCTTACATAGGTCGATATGTGCGCCCCAAGTAGCATTCCTATTAAAAAGGATGCCCAAATAAGTGAAAGATGTTATTCTTTCCAATTTGGGCGCCTCCCACGTGGTGTTGCCTGCTCTTTAATCTACTCTTCCCACATGTCATGACAAAGGTTTTGCTAAGGTTCAACTGTAAATCTTTTGCGGTCATGAAATGCGTAAAGGTCTCTATTAAACACTGTAAACCATTTTGCAGTGCTTGACAATAGGACTGCATCATTTGCATATAGGAGTACTGGGGTTACACGTGTACCAACTCTAGGGGTGTCTGCACTTGAATTTTGCAAGAAATAGGTCGACATTATTAATATATAGAGAAAATAAAAGGGGCGCTAGGACACATCCTTGTCGTATCCCCCGAGTGACTCTAAGTATAAATTAAATAATAAACTTGTGCCCTAAAGTAACTATAGCTCGCGTCCCTGCCATGCACAGTTTTCTCCTCAATAATTTTACTGGACATATTACAGTGATATTATCAATGATGTTAGCAAAGATTTCATGAGAGAGTAATATGTGGGGTAGTTAGCAGTGCATGGTGAGGGAGCGAGTTACAGTTACCTTAGGGCACGATTTACTGCAGCTAACCAAAACTATAACTGCTGAATTTCTATGGTTTTGTGTGAGTAAATTTAGAACCTAACTACAACATCCCTGTAACCTTTGGAATTTTTACTGAATTTCTATGGTTTTTAAATTCTATTTCCTTACTATAACGTCCCTGTAACCTTTGTTTTTTTCAGTGAATTTCTATGGTTCTTTTAATGTTAAGTAATTTTAATTACTTTATGTTAATCCAACCACCGCCAAGCACGGCCTTTGGCCGTGCGTGGCAGTGGTTGGTCACAGGGCCTAGCCTGCGGCCAGGCCCTGCAGTCAACCTCCTAATTGCAGCGAACACTGCTCCATGCATGGCCTTTAGTTGTGCGTGGTGGGGGTTTTCAGCAGGGCCTGGCTGCAGTCCAGGCTCTGCGGCCTACCCCCTATAAGCACAGAACCCCATGCCACATACAGCCTTTGGGCAAGCACAGCAGTCGTTGGCAGCAGGCCCTGTGTTCTGCTCCCAATACGTACACAACTCTGCACCATGCATGGCCTTTGGCTGTGCACTTCAGGGGTTGGCCACAGGGTCTGGCCTGCAACCATGCGCCATGCAAGGCCCTAAACTGTGTGTGGCGGGGTTGACCGCAGGGCCTAGCTTGTGGCCAGACAATGTGGCCAACACCTCATAAAAACACTCAACACCATGCCACACACAGCTTTGCGAAAGAAAAGAAAAGGGGGCAGGATAGAAATAGCCTAACCCCCTAGCCTTGGTGCAAGAAAGTATTTTTTTTAAATGTTGCCTCAAATTTGCGGCAGACCAGTGTGTATCATTGGGGACCACGGGGGGATCCTCAAGGCCCCTGCTTTCCCAGCCGGTTCCCTGTTAGAAATGCAGCTCCCTGAATGCGGGAGCAACCGTTTCATCTGTTCCCTTGCCCGCATGGCAGAGGGAAGGGAAACAGATGGAAACTCTGCTTCCAGGGAGCAGGAGCAGTTTGTCAGCACCTGCTTGCTGGAAGCAGAGAAATATTTGCTGTTGCTTGTTGGGAGCTCGAGAGCTGCCAGCTCCCATAAAGGAAAAGCAAACCGCTATCTACCGAGGGTGGGCACCTCGGGAAATAGCAGGAGCCAGCCCTGGGGAGTTGCAGTCTCCAGAGTAATTATTGGCTCCAGGAAGGAGGTCACGCGGCCCCCCTCCTTTAACTGACACGTGCATGCCCGAGGAGGTGATGGTCCCCTGGCCGTATATGGCTTGGGAGGGGGGCAGTGCTAGTCTTTTTTTAAATTTATTTTTCTGCAGATTTGCGACTCCATCACGATTATGCAGTAATAATTTTTTTTAAATACTTTTTTGCCCAGGTGGGGACAGGTCCCCAGCACCAAGGCTAGGGTGTCAGAGTAGTTCTACCCTGCCCCCTTTTCTTTTTTTAACTTTGTTTTAGGACTCAGTTGAGTCTGAGTCCCAAAATGGTTGCCAAATCTTCCTGGTTGATGTGTTGGCAGCCAGTCAGATATCAGCACGGGGACTGTTGGATCCCCGAAGGATCTGAGTCCCTATATATACAAATTTGTTTTTCCCTTAATATTTCAAAAACTACTCAATGGATTATTATTATTATTATTATTATTATTATTATTATGCATATTTTATAAAGTGCATGGCTACCTACACAAGGCTTCCCAGTGTTTGGCTTAGTTAGATAGTAATCATCAAAAAGGAGAGTTTAAGTGGGGTTAGGGGATGCGAACAGCCAAGTTTTAAAAAGTTTTCTGAACACTGGGAATGAGTCACATTCTTTCAGTGTTGTAGGTACAAAGTCTTGGTCCAAGATAAAAAAAACCTTGGCCTCCTTGGCGGGATTTCTTGATTCTAGGAATTACTGCCAGCCTCAGTTGGCTGTAGCATAATGATCATGGGGGGGAGTACCAAGACACCAACGATCTCAGATACTGAGGTCCGGTCTTAGGTAAGCATTTGTGCATATAGCACAATGCTTTAAATTGCACACGCTGCTCTAAGGGTAGCCAGTGTAGAGTCCTTAGCATACTGGCTGTAGAGAAAAACTTGGGTGGCATTATAGAAAGTGTGCTGCAGCATTTTGAACAATATGGAGGCGCTTAAGTAGATATTTTGCAACTCCAAGATATAGGACATTTCCGTAGTCCAGCCTAGAAATAATTAGTGCCTGGTTTTCTGGGCAGAAGTGGGAAAGCAGTACATGATCTTTCTAAGTCACTTCAGTATGCCAAAGCAGGTGGCTGCCACCCTGCTAATCTGTTGGCTCATAGTAAGCTTTTTGTCCAACAGAACACCCAGGTTCGTTACACCAGGTGCTGGATTAGGGGGAGTGCTCATAATCACAGGCAGGGGTCCCAAGAGGTAGAAGGGTTGCTCACCAGCAAGACGTCCGTCTTGTCTCCATTCAACTTTAGAAAGTTGGCATTCATCCAAGATGATACTTGGGTGAGACAGGAGTGTATAGCCATTGTGTTCTGGATATCCTTTGATGACAGAGATACCACAATTTGTTTATTGTCTGCATATGAAAAGAGTGTAAGGCCACAATTCTCCACTATCTCTGCTAATGGTCTAACAGATAGATTGAATAGCAGAGGACTCAATGTGGATTTACACCATTTAAAAAAAAGAAAGCTTTCTGGACCAAAAGCTAGCTTTCTGCCAAATTTGGTGTAATTCTGTTCAGTTGTTCGGGCTGTAATCGTGTTTAAAATCTCTATGGGAATTAACATGAGGAAAACGCGTTTGGGACCCCCCCAGTTTCTTAGTCTGCTCTTGGCAATATCACCCCAAAACTTTCAACACAGCAGCTAAACCAACTGTCATACTGATTTTGCAAATTTCGTGAAAATTCCTCAAACATCGCCGAAGTTATTGGCAAAACAAAAAATGGTTTTCCTATGAAAATTAGGTCCTAACTAACTGGTGCATTGCCAGTTTGTAGCTTATAATTAGGACCTAGTTTCCAGAGGAAAAGTGTTTTATGACTTGCCTATATATTTAGTGCCGTTTGACAAATCTCCGCAAACCTTTCTACATAAAGTGCCCCAGTGATTCTAGTTGTGCATGGAAAGTTTTGGGGTGGGGCGCCACAGTGCATCAGGGGGAGGAGCAAGATGGCGGGCTGAAGCCACCAGGGAGCACATCGGGCGGAGATCCCCTCCCGCTAACATGAGAAGCTGCTGTAAGATAGCGCCAATACGACTCGCTACGCGCTAAATAATGATTTTGTACCTGTGAGCTCAAAGCGACAGCAAGAGCGAGGGCTGTTGCTGTGGAGCAGGTCTCAGCTCAGCCCGGTGAATACAGGTGAAGCGGCGGATGTGGCGTCCGAGCGGGGTTCGTATCTGGTGGCTGTTACGGGCTGCACGGCTACCTGCAGTGAGAGCCTCGGGCCGATCGGCGCTTGACTGGCCGCGTCTGCTGTTTGCAGTCGTCCCTGCCACGCTTTGGATTTTGCCGGAGGCTGGAGCTCAGGCTGGAGTTCAGGTCGGAGCCCAGTCCATGCTGCAACGAGAGACGGCGCCGAAGAATCCAGCCAGGTCTACACGTACCGGCAAGACTGCTGCGGTCGGGGAAACAAATAATGTTGATGGGGCTCCGCTGGAGAAAACAGGTCAGACTTTGAACAAGCTGCTTATTCGTATGCCACAGCTCTTAAAGGTGGCTGAGAACACTGGTAGTAAACTAGAGAAAGAACAAACACAGAGGGAGACTAATGGCAACAATGTTACTGCGGTCTCAACTGCAGCAGTCAAGTTGGGCAACATAATTGCAGCACAAGGCAATGAGGCTCTCAGCAATCCCTGCCATAACGGGGCCCTGGTTTCGGGAACAGAAGAGACAAGTGAGATGATGGCCGGGGGTCAGGGGGCAGAAAATAACAAAGAAATATCACTGGCAGCAGCACCCACAGCAGGAGTAATGGATAAACAGCTTGTCAGCCCCTCTGGCTTTTCGGGGGTGGCCGGGGTGGCTGAAGCACCGAAATATCCGGGTCTGCTAGACACGCTGCCGGCTATGTTGGGTACATCAGATCTTGGGATGCACTCCCCTAACATTGGTGCGGACTCGTGGCAGAGCTGGGGGGAAAGATGTGTGCAGCCATAGATAACATGACTGAAGATGCAGACGCGTATGTGGATTCAGGCTCTAATGAAGAGCTTGAAGAGTTGGAGGAGACTGCAACAAGAACCCCTTTGGGAGCGAGTAAGGGCTCTGCGGGTAAGAAAGGCAGAGGGAAGTTCAAAAATAAGAATAAAAAACCGGTCTGTGGGCAATCTGCCGCTAGAGCTAAAGCTATCGCTGATAACAGCCCCCTACGGAAATGGGTGCAAGCAAAGGGAGACGTTAAGACGATGGCACTTCGGCTGTCAGGCACCAGCCCATTGGAGGGGGACTTCATTAAAGCTCATACAACTATACCAGTGATATTGGATAGCCCCAAGGTGGATCTGTCTGATCAAATTACACTCCCTGCTATGTCTTCTGGTAACTGCCCGGCCCACATCACGGAAAGTCAGAATTTGAATCTGAGTCAGAGTCAATCGGCTGTTCAGCTGAGAGCTGATACTGGGGCCAGTAAAGAGGATGCATCACTTGGCCTGATATTTCAGTTGCTTAGCGAGCAGCGACATGAAGCACAGCAACATTATGTGCAGGTGCGAGAAGACAATGACAAAATGCAACGCTCTCTACTCGAGATGGCAGGCAAATTAGGGGGCCTGACGCAGGAGATGTCAGAATTACAACAAAGGGTGGTGGATACTGAAGAAATGTCCTCTCGCACAGAAGACTGTGTAAACAAACATGAGGCTCAGATCACAAGTCTACAGGCCAAGGTAGAAGACATGGAAAATCGACAACGGCGACAAAACCTTCGACTCTTTGGCATCCCAGAAGGGGCTGAGGGGGGAGATCCAAGAGCGTATATGATTCAACTCTTTCAAAAAGCATTTCCTGATCTCTCTGACTGGGACTGGGACTCGCAATTGCAAAGGGTCCACAGATTACCGTTAGTACAGAAGAACAAGGGAAGTCAATACCCCCGGCCCTTTCTGATCTGTGTGGGAAATTTCTTGCTGAGACAGGCGGTATCATTGAAGGCTCGCGCTAATACTCCAGTTACAATAGAATCTGTAGCTTTTTTTGTTAGGTCCGATCTAAGTAAAATCACTATGGAGAAACGCTGTAAACTGCAACAATATATTGACCCTATTAAGGCTCTTGGGGGACAAGTTTTTCTTCAAGAACCTGCACGGCTAAAAGTACTCAAGAGCGGCCACACATATTTTTTTACGGATGATCGGGAAGCTGAGAAGATGTTGATCAAATGGCGAGGAGAAGTTACAGAGAAATAGCAGAATAATAGTATAGGTGTCCCTCACTAATAACTTGTTAATCGTTAGATTGTATAAGAATGTATAGTAATTCAAGATTGTTGAGGGGGGCTGTGTTGTGCTTTATTCTCTTTACGTAGCATATGACTAAGGTTTATTTATATGTAGCGGTATCTAAGGCGACGGAGTTTTGGGATTTGGTTGGGGGGGATCACCACGGATGTGTCTCTTTTAGGCTGCCTAGACCAACGGCAGCTGGTTAGACAAAGGAATCCTCCTCCTTGGAGAAGGGGGAGTAGGGTGGGGAGGGGGTGGGGGGCGAAGCTCGGGGTGGGGGGGGCTCATGGGTTGGGGTAAAATTTAGTAAAAATAACATGAGGGAAATGCATATTGAGAAAATAAGTGGCAGGATTTTTTTTTCTTTTTTGTTAATAAATAAGGAAGAAGAAAGGGGGGGTAAGAAGCGAAATTTGCGAAATGGATAGAATAAGGTGTTTAGCGTGGAATGTGGCAGGATTGAATAGTAGGAATAAACGAAGACTGGTTTTCGAAGAGTTAAGGATGTATAACCCACATATAGCTTTACTATCGGAAACACATATTTCTTATAAAGACCGGAACTTACTAAAACAACTAGGCTACGAAGTAGCTGTGAGCTCAGAGCTAAACGCTTCAATTCGAGGGGTCGCAATCCTGAAGCATAAACAATTTAAAGCTGAGATTAGTAAAACATCCTCAGATAAAAATGGTAGATGGGCTATAGCTCAGATCATTGCTCAGGGTTGTAAATACACGTTCTGTGCTCTGTACGGACCAAATATAGACGATCCTACTGTTGTCGATAAGGTCAATATGGAATTGCTGGGCTGGGAGGGTGAGCGGTTGGTAATGGGTGATTTTAATTGTATTATGAACTACGATATTGATACTACTAGACGGGGGCATTTAAGAGGATGCGCAAAACACGGGCCGCAATCAGAGAAATAGGACGAATACATGCCATTAAAGATGCTTGGCGGGTATTATACCCTGATGTTGCCGGCTACACTTATTACTCAGCTGCGCATAAATTATGCTCCCGCATAGATATGGCCTGGGTATCAGATAGAATCTTGGAGACAAGTCATATGGAGATATGCCCAAGGGTCACTTCTGACCACAACCCTATCCTCCTCTCTTTTAAAATCAAGACAGGGAAACAGAGTCCCCGGCTTTTCTCGTCTCCCAGGTATCTTTTTTCAAATGAGGATTTTATACTAAAACTTAAGGCACATGTAAAAGAATTTCTTGAAACTAATATTGGTTCAGCTTCACATATTGTGGTTTGGGATACTTGTAAAGCTAGTATTAGGGGCTTTGCTCAACAGTATATATTTAGACAGAATCATGAGCGTAAAAAGAGGGCAGACGAAACTATTGCAAGAATACTCTCAGCAGAAAATCAAATGGCTGAAGCACTTTTGCAGGGCTCAACTGAAGCAGAAGAACTGGGCTGTACTTTAGTCGATCTCAAATCTGCTTTAAAAAATACACTTAGGGAAAAAAGCCTCATCAAACTGAATAAATACCATCTATCTCAGTATGAGGGTGGGGAGAAAGTAGGGAAAATATTAGCATATAAGGTGGCAGATGAAAAAGCAAAAACTTTAGTTAAGGCTATTAAAGGGCCTAATAATGTGACGTATAACAGCCCTCAGCAGATACTTGAACAATTTGCTAATTATTATAAGGATTTATATACTCCTGAAAATAGGCCGGTGTTAGGTGACATTTATACATATTTACAAACTAACTCCGTGAACTGTATTGAGGATGAACAACTGGATACATTGATCAGCGATGTTACACTGGCTGAAATCAAATTGGCAGTGTCTGCTCTACCATCAGGCAAAGCGTCTGGAGAGGATTCAATTCCTCTGGAATTGTATAAAAAATTTATTGAGGAACTAGCCCCATTATTTAGCTTGGTAGTCGGGTACATTGGATCTGGAGGGAAAGCTCCTAAATCATGGAATATTACGCAGATCGTATTTAAAAAAAAAAAATAATAAGTTAGCTGATGAATGTGGGTCATATAGACCCATTTCTCTTATAAACACTGATGCAAAA
Organism: Calotriton arnoldi; assembly: GCA_963921515.1. Lineage (NCBI taxonomy): Eukaryota > Metazoa > Chordata > Amphibia > Caudata > Salamandridae > Calotriton > Calotriton arnoldi. The sequence continues at coordinate 194,186 of CAWUFW010018702.1, read as the reverse complement.
ATATTTGCTAAAATACTGGCAACTCGCCTCGCTCCGATAATATCTGGCTTGGTATCTCCACAACAACACGGGTTTATCCCGGGCAGGGATACCACGACCCATATAAGTATGGCCTTTACAGCATTCGATGTTGCCAGGATTAAGTCGACCCCACTCGGTATGATACTATTAGATGCTGAGAAAGCGTTTGACCGAGTGGGGTGGGACTATCTCTGTGCTACATTAAAAATATTTGGGATCAAAGGCCATTTTTTACAGTGGATACAAGCCCTGTATGACCATCCTAGTGCTAAAGTCTGCTATGCAGGGCTGCAATCGACATTATTCTTTATACTCCGGGGTACCCGTCAAGGGTGCCCTCTGTCACCTCTATTATTTGCCCTGTTTATGGAGCCGTTTCTAGTGGCACTACAAAACCAGTCATGCATTATTCCTTTTGTTTCAGGTCTGAATACCCTTAAAATAACGGTATATGCAGACGATATCGCGGTATACTCAGTTGATGTAGGAGAAGCAATGAAAGGTATCTTTTTGGAGGCAAGCAGATTTGGGGCTGTCTCAGGCTACAGACTGAATATAAATAAGACTCAAGTAGTGATGAACTATAGACCGCTGACTCTGATACAAGGAGTCTGTAATACTGCTACTTACCTGGGGATTAAAGTCTCTGCTAACTTACAAGAGATAGCTTTATTAAACTACAAATTATTATTGAAAGAGACAGCTATCTCATTAAAAAAATGGCACAAGGTCCCTCTCAGTATAAGTGGGCGGATAAATCTAATTAAAATGAAGATCCTTCCTAAATTTATTTATTTATTTCACTCTATTCCCTTTCGTATTAATAATTCTTTTTTCAAATGCTTAGATGGTGTATTAAGTAGTTTTATTTGGAGTTACAAAAAAGCGCGTCGCCCAATTGAGCTATTGAAACTTCCATTTAGCCAAGGGGGTCTTGACTTCCCAGACTTTAAATTATATTTCTGGTCGGCTTTCCTAGGACGTATGCGTAGTTTAGTAAACCCTAATAATAATCCCCTCTTTTACTATGTATTTATGTTGGGAGAAGAATCTAAAATGTTTCTGTATCGAATCAACGATCCAAATTATTTCAAGCGGGTTAAATTCAAGACTGCACGGGATATTGTATTCATCTGGAGGGCTGTTCTTAATAAATACAAAGTACCGATATATCACCCTAAATTTCCCTTATGGGATAATCCAATCTTCCCAGGAATTTTTCATGATGGGGGTGGGAGACAGTGGGACAATCTGGGTATAAAAAGCTTAGGGGATCTGTATGATTCTAATGGGTTTTTAACATTCGATAGATTGAAGCTCATATACAATCTTACAGAGAGCATGCGGCTAAAGTATTATCAAATCCACGACTATCTTATACGTAGCCTGAAACTTATGGTATTATTAGATTCTGATATATGGGACTGTATTTACCTAGCTAAAGATAAATCACTGATTAGTGTTGGATATAAAGGCTTTAATTCTCATAAAGTAGATGACTGCGGGAGATTAGCTGCACGTTGGAGCCAGAAAATGGGGATTATTATTACTGCTAATACTATTTCATCTGCATTTAGCGGTATTTGCAAGTCAGTACACTCCTCTAATCTGAGATTACAATCGTATAGAACTATCTGTTCACTGTACTACACTCCTGAAAGGATAGCGAAATGGTCACTAGATAATTCTACTAGTGATCGGACTAGATGTCCAAAATGCGATTTATTCGCAGCTGATCTGCAACATATGTTCTTTCAATGCCCGCTATTAACAGAGTTCTGGCGAGGAGTTACAAAAACTATGTCTCATAAGCTTGGAAGACCTATACTATTTACAATATCAGATGTGCTGCTGGGTGGACAGTTCGGAGACTCTAGCCAGAGAGATCTTATAATTATCTTACTGGCTTGTGCTAGGTTAGCTATAGCCCGGGTATGGATCGTACGGAGCCCACCGACGACGTTGGAATGGTGGGGCATTGTTAAAGAAATATATAATATGGAACTCGCACTTGCTAAAACCAGGGGACCCGCTCACTGTATAAAATGGAAAAATCTGGGGAGCATTTATCTAAAGATAAATCTTATTCCTCCCTTCTTCTCACTCTTCTCATTTTTCTAATTTTAATTTTTTCTTTTTATTCATCTTTATGCTAAATTGTATGCATTCTTGTTTTTTTCCTTTCATTCTAGATATAGCGATGTTATGAAAATGCTTTTCCTGTTTATTTTATTTGCTTTGCTACTCTGACCTCATGTTAACAATAAAAAGAATTAAAAAAAAAAAAAAAAAGAAAGTTTTGGGGTGATCTGTGAAGCGGGGGCTGAGAAAAAGAGGGGGTTCAAAAAAGTGTCCTTCCCAAGTTAATTCCCATAGAGATTTTGAACACAACTACAGCCCAAACCGCTAGAAAGAATTGCACCAAATTTGGCAGCCCTTGTCATGAGTGATGTAATATGTGAGGTCATAAGCAGTGCATTGCGGGGCCATAAGTTACAGTTAGCTCAGCTAACTATAACTGCTGAATTTAACTGGTTTTGTATGAATGAAACCTGAGCCTAACAAATTTTAAAGGTTTTGTAAATGCTAATTCCTAACTATAATTTCCATGTAACCTTTGTTTTTTTCAGTGAATTTCTATGTTTTTTTAAATAGTAGCCGTGTTTGCAGAGTGGTGAAGAAAGGGGGCAGGGCCCTCTGACCAGCTGTCAGCAATCCCGCTCTCTGGGACTTACTAGAGGTAACAGAAGGGATTCCAGGCCCCCAAGGACCCTCAGCATCAAAGGGGACTTCATCCCCCAACTACCAGTGCACCAGGAGGTGCGTTAGCAGATTGGTGAAGAAAGGATGTGTGGCCCCTGAAAACCTCTCAGCAATCACACTCTGTGGGACTTACTGGAGGTAACAGGAGGGCTTGTTGTCCCCCAAGGGCCCTCTGGAGCCAGGGGGACTTCATCCCCCAACCAGAAGTGCAACAGGATTCAGAGTGGTGGAGAAAGGGGGCATGGCCTCTGAAGTCCTCTCAGCAATTTTGTTGTGTGGGACTTACTGGAGGTAACCAGAGGGCTTGTTTGCACCAAGGACCCTCTGGAGTCAAGAGGACTTAATCCCCCAACTAGAAGTGTACCAGGAGGCGCGATTGCAGAGTGGTGGTAAAAGGGGGCAGGGCCACCAGTGACTTGCCTTTCTTTTTTTAATTTTTAAAAAGATTATTTGTGGAGTGTGCAAATTTCGGCCCGAGGATCCCATCCCCCAGGGCAGTCCTTTTCTGAATGGAGGAGGGGGCGACGTGGCCCACCTTCCTGGGCTGATTCCAGCCCCGGGGACCACATCCCCCGGGATTCGTCCTTTTTGTCCTATTTTAATTTTTTTATTATTGGGAGAGAGGGCCCTCGGACCCCAACCCCGGGCCCAGCCTTTTTGTTTATGTTTTTTCAATAAAAAACAAGGAGAGAGGGGCCAATCCCCCGGGCTCTGTCCTCTAGTGTGGGTGTCCCGATCCCACCCAGGGCACCCACATTTAATTGTTGGGGACCATGGGGGGAGCCTCAAGGCCCCCGCAGTCCCTGCCAGCTCCCCGCCTCCTGATTGCTTTGACCGAGAGAGAGAGATGATAACATGCAGCTTCTCTCTGTCAAATCAATTGTGCTCACTTTCGGCAAGAGAGTTTGTTTGCTAAAAGCGGGCACAGTGTGCTATGGCTTGGCAGAAGTGGTGAAGCTTCCACCAAGTAAGTCTCACACAGCAGGATTGCTGAGAGGTCTTTGGAGGCAATGCTCCCTTTCTCCACCACTCTGCAAATCAATCAATCAATCAGGAGTTTGTATAGCACGGCTACTCACGTTTGAGGGTCTCAAGGCACTGAGGGGGGAGGTGGAGCACATCCGTATGAGCACGGAGGTTCATTCAAAGAGCCAGGTCTTGAGATCCTTCCTGAATTGGGTCAGCGACGGGGATTGCCTGAGGTGGAGGGGCAGGGTGTTCCAGGTCTTGGCGGCGAGGTAGGAAAAGGGTCTTCCTCTGGTTCTGGTCTCGTTAATCCATGGGACGGTGGCCAGGGCAAGTTGGGCAAAGCGAAGTTGCATCACAGGTACATGGAATGAGAGGCGGTGGTTCAGATATGCTGGTCTTGCGTCATGGAGAGTTTGTAGGCATGTGCGAGGAAATTGATGGTGATTCTCTTGTTGACTGGGAGCCTGTGGGGTTGTTGGTGGTGTTGTGTGATGTTGCTGTGATGATGTCGAGGAGCAGTCTGGCTGTGGCATTTTGAATGTTCTGTAGTTTTCTGAGCTGTTTCTGGGTGACATCAGCATAGACTGCGTTGCTGTAGTCGAGCCTGCTGGTGATGACTGCGTGGGTGACCGTCTTTCTGGATTCTGAGGGGACCCATCTGAATGTCTTTCCAAGCAGGCGGAGCGTGTGGAAGCAGGATAAGGATACAGCGTTGATCTGGCGGTTCATTGTGAGCGAGTAGTCCAGTATGATGTCGAGGTTATGTGCATGGTCTGTGGCGGTGGGAGGGGTTCCCAGTGTGGCGGTCCACCAGGAGTCATCCCAGGCAGTGAAGGCGGGCCCCAGGATGAGTGCTTCAGTCTTGTCTGAGTTAAGCTTGAGGTAGCTATCTTTCATCCAGGTGGCCACAGCCTTCATCCCGCTGTGGAAGTTGGTTCTGGCGGCTGTGGGTTCATTGGTGAGGGAGAGGATCTGCTGGGTGTTGTTGGCATAGAAGACGATGTTGAGTCAGTGGTTTCTGACGATAGACCTGAGTGGGCCATGTAGACATTGAAGAGGGTGGGGCTCAGGGAGGAGCCCTGGGGCACTCCACAGCTAATCTCTGTAGGTTCTGAGAGGAACAGAGGTAGTCTGACTCGCTGTGTTTAGCCGGTAAGGAAGGAATAGATCCAGCCCCGGGCCTTGTCATGGAGGCCAGCATCGAGGAGTATTGTGATTAGGGTGCGATGGGAGACGGTTTCAAAGGCAGCCAAGAGGTCCAGTAGTATGAGGGCTGCAGTTTTGCCGTGGTTGAGGAGGGAGCGGATGTTGTCGGTGGCAGTGAGGAGTGAAGTCTCGGTACTGTGGTTACTTCGGAAGCTGGATTGAGAGATGTCCAGGACGTGGTTCTCTTCGATGAACTCGGAGAGTTGGGCGTTGATGGCCTTATCGATGACCTTGTCTGGGAAGGGGAGGAGTGAGATAGGTCTGATTTCTTGTGGTCTTTTGGGACGGGGGATGGCTTCTTCAGCAGGGGGTTGATCTTGGCGTGTTTCCAGTTGTCGGGGCAGGTGGCGTTTTCGATGGAGCAGTTTATAGTGCGGCGAAGCTCTAGGGAGATGGGGGTGGCTGCTCTATGGAAGATGTGATATGGGCAGAGGCCCGTTGGGGCACCGGAGTGGATGAACCTCCTGGCACACTACTAGTAAGGGGATGAAGTCCCCTTGGCTCTTGAGGGTCACTGGGGGCCAACTAACCCTCCTGTTACCTCCAGTAAGTCCCACACAGCTGGATTGCTGAGAGGTTGTCAGAGGTCATGGCCCCTTTCTCCACCACTCTGCAAACATGCCTCCTGGTGCACAACTGGTTGGGGGATGAACTCCCCTTGGCTGCTGAGTGTTCTTGCGGCCCAACTACCCCTCCTGTTACCTCCAACAAGTCCAACACAACAGGATTGCAGAGAGGTTTTCGGAGGACAACCTCCCACTCCACCACTTTTCAAATGCACCTCCTGACGCACTAGTTGGGGTATGACGTCCTCTTAGATGCTGAGGGACCTTGGGAGCCAAAAAGCCCTCCTGTTACATCCAGTAAGTGCATACAGCGGGCTTCCTGAGAGCTGGTTGGAGGCCCCACCCCCTTTCTCCAACACTTTACAAACACAACTACTAGTTAAAAAAAACATGAAAATTCACTTAAAAAAACCAAAGGTTACAGGGACGTTATAGTTATGAAATAGAATTATAAAAAAACCTAGAAATTCACTGAAAAAAAACAAAGGTTACAGGGACGTTATAGGTAGGCTCAGGTTTAACTGGCACAAAACCAGTGAAATTCAGCAGTTATAGTTACCTGAGCTAACCATAACTTACACCCCTGTAATGCACTGCTTATGACCTCACATATTACATCACTCTTGACATAACTGATGATTGTCAAGGAAAATGCATTCTGGATGCACTTTTTCAACAAATGTATACAAAGGAGAAAGTTAAATCAATATCTTACTAAATAGCTAGATTCAAACTTTAAATAAAATATGTCTATATATGCGTTTGATACTTCATCAAAAACACGTGGTATTCGCACCCACCAACGTCATTGCGACTGTCCGGTGTTGCCGCGAACAAGGAAAATGCATTTCAGTTGCATTTTTTTTAACAAATTTATACAAAGGGGAAAGTTAAATCAATAACTTACTAAACAGCTAGACTCAAACTTAAGTAAAACATGTCTATATATGTATTTTACACTTTGTCAAAAACACACGGTATTCGCGGTCATCAAAGTCATATTGACTGTCTGGTGTCACGGCAAACAAAGAAAATGCATTTCAGATGCACTTCTTTCGACAAATGTATACAAAGGGGAAAGTTCAATCAATTTCTTACTAAACAGCTAGCCTCAAACTTTATGTAAAACATATCTATATGAGTGTTTTACACTTTGTCAAAAACACGCGATATTCGCTGTGTGTCTTTGGCAATCGTGACGTCATTGCAAAAACCCAAAAAATCTTCAAATAAGATGATTATTGTACTTTTTAAAATAAATAAATGACAAATTCAACAATAAGTAGTGCACCATGCATATGTCATGTTCACTATCTAATTATAGAAAAAAAATATAAGGACGTTATAGTTAGGAAATAGAATTATAAAAAACCTTAGAAATTAAATGAAAAAAACAAAGGTTACAGAGACATTAAAGTTAGGAAACAAATTTTGAAAAACCAAAGAAATTCACAGAAAAAACAAAGGATTTAGGGACATTATAGTTAGGCTAACATTTCACTCGTAAAAAAACATAGAAATTCAGCAGTTATAGTTAGCTGAGCTAACTATAACTCGCGCCCCAGCAATGCACTACTTATAACCTCACATATTGCTGACCAGGGTCGCGGAGAGGCCCCCCCATGAATGTAGCAGTGTCCAGCGTGTTACTCAACATCGCGATATGGAGCTTTGTGGTTTCTGCACTAAAAGGAGAAAAACAGTCCTGCCGTAACCAGTAACTAACACAGAAACCTACTGAGGTACTTGAATTTTAATAATGTGGATTTGGCAGCCGTAATGATTACAAACTTACCTGTGGAATGAACTCTGAATACCAGGATGCACTTTGCTGATACGCCCAGGGGGCGAGACTTAATGAACTGCTATTTAAGAGTTGCGGCACGCTGCCTTTCCGCATTTTGCCAAACACCTGTGATCAAGGGCGCAAGACGCCCGAAACGTGTAAGGATTAAAATATTGGCAAAAGAATTCTGTGTGTTTGCTGGTCCTGAGCAGAGCTGCCTTGCAGAAATAAAGGATTACACAAGGTGTGTGCCTCTCCAAATCTGGTGCTTTGTGTTTGGAATTGAATTGCGGCCCGACCAGGGTCGCGGAGAAGCCCCCCCACGAATGTAGCGGTGTCCAGCGTGTTACTCAACATCGCGATATGGAGCTTTGTGGTTTCTGCACTAAAAGGAGAAAAACAGTCCTGCCGTAACCAGTAACTAACACAGAAACCTACTGAGGTACTTGAATTTTAATAATGTGGATTTGGCAGCCGTAATGATTACAAACTTACGTGTGGAATAAACTCTAAATACCAGGATGCACTTTGCTGATACGCCCAGGGGGCGAGACTTAATGAATTGCTATTTAAGAGTTGCGGCACGCTGCCTTTCCGCATTTTGCCACACATCTGTGATCAAGGGCGCAAGACGCCCGAAACGCGTAAGGATTAAAATATTGGCAAAAGAATTCTGTGTGTTTGCTGGTCCTGAGCAGAGCTGCCTTGCAGAAATAAAGGATTACACAAGGTGTGTGCCTCTCCAAATCTGGTGCTTTGTGTTTGGAATATATATATATATATATATATTCACTGAAAATACCTCCGTAACCTCCTCCAAGAGACGGCACAGACACCGTTGTGAGTTTCTCTATTTTATTGTAGTTAAGCCCGCATGATGCATTTCGACCAGTCCTGACCTTGATCACATACGCAGCGCAAGAGTTAAACATCCCTTTATAATCATTGCGTGGTGCCTGGGCATAAGCAACATAATGGGCACATCTAATAAAGCCCAATTAAGACAGTTGCAGTGAAAATAATAATAAAATACTAGATTATGCAATTCATATATTTCACAGTGGTTCAAAGATCAAAGATTGTTAGATAAGTAGTAACCGCCCGATGACTTTAACAAAAACGTGGTGTATAAATGTAAAAAGGTTTCACTGGATGAATCCATAACGTCAATCTTACACAAAAACATCCTCCATCAAAGAATAATCATAATATATCACTGTATAAATACATAAACATATGAATATATAAATTCATGAATATATATACATAGATATATAAATACATAAATAAATGCATATATAGGGTGTGTGTCAAAAAATAGATGAAAGGCATTGATAAAATTCAAACCTGATATTAATACACAAAATTGGACTTCCAGTCTAAATAAAAATACATAACAGAATAAATTGATGTCCTAAACGACTGAAAATAATGCCTTTAAGTAAAATTAAGACAACTGCTCATAGTATTCTGCTCATAAAACACCCAATATAGAAGTACATGGTGAGACTTTTTTAGCAGAATAAAACACCTACATATCATCACTGTGGTACAGCCATATTCCCTAAAACACCACTGTTCATAATACCTCTATGTATTGCCTGCAACTAATATCCTCATCGAAAAATGCATTAGTAATGTATAATGAAGGACAAATAACAGCAGAACATATGATAGCTGAAATGAGTATTTCATGTACAGATACCCAGCCCAATGAGGAAAAAATACTGAATGTGTGTACCTAGAGAAAGTTATGAAAGTCATAGTCTACATTCAGACCATTGGGAGCCTTTAAATCAAGATTCAATATATAGTGAGTCTCAAGTTGTCTCATCAGCCTCTCCGGGTTCAATCAATCAATCAGGGGTTTGTTAAAGTGCGACTACTCACCCGTAAGGGTCTCAACGCGCTAGGGGTGGGGGGGGGGGTGCAGGTTCCATTCCATCAAGGAGGGGGTCTGTCGAAGAGCCAGGCTTTGAGGTTTCTTGCAAAGATGGGGAGCGATGTTGTCTGTCTGAGGTGGAGCGGAAGGGCATTCCATGCTTTGGCCGCGAGGAAGGAGAAGGAGGGACCTCCCGATCTGGTCTTTCTGGTGCAGGGGACCACAGCGTAGGAGAGCTGGGCTGATCGTAGGGTCCTTTGGGGTGCGTGGAATTTGAGTCGGCTGTTCAGGTATGCTGGTCCGGTGCCGTGGAGGGCCTTGTGTGCGTGGGTGAGCATCTTGAAGGTGATTCTCGCCTCGAAGGGGAGCCAGTGGAGTGTGCGCAGGTGCTGGGAGATGTGGCAGTGTTTTGGCAGGTTGAGGACCAGTCTTGCGGCGGCATTCTGGATGTTCTGTAGCTTGCGGGTGAGGTTTTTGTTTATTCCGGCGTAGAGTGCGTTGCCGTAGTCGAGTCTGCTGGTGACCAGGGCGTGAGTGACGGTCTTTCGGTGTTCGAGGGGGATCCATTTGAAGGTCTTACGAAGGAGGCGGAGGGTGTGGAAGCAGGAAGACGAGACAGACTTGATCTTTGCGGTCCATTTTGAGCTCGGAGTACAGGATGATTCCCAGGTTGCGTGCGTGGTCCGTGGGGGTTGGCGGGTTTCCGAGGGCGGGGGGCCACCAGGTGTCGCTCCAGGCGTCGGGGTTTGGGCCCATGATGAGTACTTCTGTTTTGTTGGTGTTTAGTTGTAGGCAGCTGTTTTTCATCCATTTGGCGACGGCTTCCATGCCTTCTCAAAAGTTGCGTCTGGCGCTGTTGGGCTCGTTGGATAGGGAGAGGATGAGCTGGGTGTCGTCTGCGTATGACACGATGTTGAGTCCGTAGGTTCTGATGATGGGGGTGAGTGGAGCCATGTAGACGTTGAAGAGCGTCGGGCTGAGGGAGGAGCCCTGGGGGACTCCGCAGGTGGTAGGTGTGGGGTCCGAGAGGAAAGGGGGCAGTCTGACCCGCTGCGTCCTGCCGGAGAGGAAGGAGCAGATCCAGTCGAGGGCCTTGTCCTGGATTCCTGCGTCATAGAGTCTGCGTATTAGGGTGCAGTGGGAGACTGTGTCGAACGCCGCTGATAGGTCGAGGAGGATGAGGGCTACTGTTTCTCCTTTGTCCAGTAGGGTGCGGATGTCGTCTGTTGCGGCGAGGAGGGCGTTTTCCGTACTGTGGTTTTTTCTGAAGCCGGATTGGGAGGAGTCGAGGATGTTCTGTTCTTCAATGAATGTGGCAAGTTGGCTGTTGATGGCTTTCTCGATGACTTTCGCTGGGAACGGGAGCAGGGAGATGGGTCTGTAGTTTTTGAGGTCGGTGTGGTCCGCTGAGGGTTTCTTTAGGAGGGGGTTGACCTTGGCGTGTTTCCAGTCGTCGGGGAACGAGGCGGGCGCCAGGGAGCGGTTGATGGTGTGGCGGAGCATAGGTGCGATGGTGTCAGCGGCTCTGTTGAAGATGTGGTGGGGGCAGGGGTCCGTGGGGGCCCCTGAGTGGATTGACTTCATTGTCTTCAGTGTGTCTTCGGTGGTGAGGGCTGTCCAGTCGTCAATCGCTGGTTTCCGGGTGTCGGGGGTGGTTGGTGAGGGTTCAGTGTGTTGGTTGTCTTCGTCGAAGTTGTCGTAGATGCTCTTGATTTTGTGGTGGGAAAAGGTGCTGAGTTTGTCGCAGAGGTCTTGTGAGGGAGGTATGTCGGTAGACTCGCTGGTGGGTTGGGCGAACTTCTTGATGATGCTGAAGAGTTCCTTGCTGTTGTGCGCGTGGGTGGAGATTCTGTCTTCAATCGCTTTTTTCCTCGTTTCTCTGATGAGTTGATGGTGGGCGTTGGTGGTGGCTCTGAAGTTGTTGTGGGCTTCTGTGGATTTGGTGTTCCTCCAGGCCTTTTTGAGGCAGCGGCATGTGCGTCTGGACTCTCGAAGTTCGGTGGTAAACCATCTGGCTTTCTTGGCGTGGGTATTGTTGTTTTTCTTGAGGGGGGCTATGGTGTTGGTGCTGTCCGAGATCCATCTATGCAGGGTTCGGGCTGCGGTGTTGGGGTCGTCGTTTTCCGCGATGGTTGGGGTGGAGTTGTTGAGTGAGGAGGTGAGCTGGTCGTCGGTGATTTTGGTCCAGTTTCTTCGTGGAAGAAGGTGCTGGTGTCTGTGGATGGTGGGTGATCTGAAGGTGAAGTGGACACAACGATGGTCGGTCCATGGGAGTTCGGTGGTGTGGCTGAAGGTGATGGAGTTTCCTGTAGTGAAGAGGGGGTCGAGGGTGTGTCCTGCTGAGTGCGTGGGCTCGGTCACGATCTGGCGGAGTCCAATGTTGTGGAGGTTGTCCAGGAGGGATGTGGTGTTGGGGTCCAGTTGGTTGTCGAGGTGGAAGTTGAGGTCTCCCAGCAGGGTGTTGTTTTGGTGGATGCGATGGCCTGCGGGGAGATAATGTCCGTGATGGAGTTGGCGAAGGGTCCGCGGGGTCCAGGGGGTCGGTAGATGAGGGTTCCTCGGAGGGTGGCGGTGGGGCTGGCCAGTATCTTGAAGTGAAGGTGTTCCATCAGTTCTGTGGGCTCGTCGGGGAGTGTACTCAGGCAGAGGCTGGATTTGTGGACGATGGTGATTCCTCCTCCTGGGCAGGTGGGGCGGTCCTTCCTGGAGATCTTGTATCCTTGGGGGATGGTGATGGCGATGTCCGGTCCCGTGGTGGTGTTGGTCCAGGTTTCGGTGAAGAACGCTACGTCCGGGGTGGTGCTGTCGAGGAGGTCCCAGATTTCTGTGGTGTGTTTGTGGAGGGATCGGACGTTGAGGAGGATGCATTGCAGGGTTTTCAGTTTGGTTGTGTTCTTGTGTGCGGGTTGTGCTGGATCCGTGTTCTTGGCAGTGCTGCAGGTGTGCCGGCAGCGGTGACAGCTGAAGGGTCCGTAGGTGTCGGCTGGTGATGCTAGCTTGCAGTTGTTGTTGCGGCCTGGGTTGAGTGCGTGGAGTGCTGCTGGGTCGTAGCGTTGGCGGGCGGAGGTCCAGGGTTCCTGGCGCTGGTTGCGGTCGGGTCACGGACGGGCGCAGACAGGCTTGCCTTTGACGTGCCTTCGGCGCGCCCGCTGCCCGTGGCCGCCATTAAGTAGGGGTCAGGGAGGGCTGGACAGCTGGGAGGCGGGGAGGGGAGCTGGATTGGGCCGGTCGCGCTGGGGGGGAGGGGCCGTGGGAGCAGCAGCAGCGGGGAAAGGTAAAGGGAGGAAATAAGGGATAAAGAAAAAAGGGAGGAAATAAGGGATAAAGAAAAAAGGGATAATAAGCAGAAATAAGGCACAAAAGAGCAGAGATGCAGAAAGGTGAAAGATAAAAGAGGGTAGAAAAACGAGTGAAAACGAGTGAAAGAGCAGAGCGAGAGGAAGGGAAAATGAGCAGAAATAAGGCACAAAAGAGCAGAGATGCAGAAAAGTGCAGAAAGGTGAAAGATAAAAAAGGGTAGAAAAACGAGTGAAAACGAGTGAAAGAGCAGAGTGAGAGGAAGGAGACAGAGGTCCACTGGACCACCAGGGATGAGGCGCAGGGAAACCTGCAGGTGGAGGAGGGCCTCGATCACCAACACTCGAGAGTGCAGGGGCAGGGGCAGGCCTCACTTAATGGTGGAGCTGCGAGGGTGGGAGAGCAATTTCACTGACAATGAGTCAGTGGTCTTGCTCGCCTGTCCCCGCAGCAGCCGCCATTACGTAGGGGTCAGGGAGGGCTGGACAGCTGGGAGGCGGGAGCGGGGAGGGGAGCTGGATTGGGCCGGTCGCGCTGGGGGGGGAGGGGCCGCGGGGGCAGCAGCGGCGGGGAAAGGTATAGGGAGGAAATAAGGGATAAAGAAAAAAGGGAAAATAAGCAGAAATAAGGCACAAAAGAGCAGAGATGCAGAAAAGTGCAGAAAGGTGAAAGATAAAAGAGGGTAGAAAAACGAGTGAAAGAGCAGAGCGAGAGGAAGGGAAAATGAGCAGAAATAAGGCACACAAGAGCAGAGATGCAGAAAAGTGCAGAAAGGTGAAAGATAAAAAAAGGGTAGAAAAACGAGTGAAAATGAGTGAAAGAGCAGAGTGAGAGGAAGGAGACAGAGGTCCACTGGACCACCAGGGATGAGGCGCAGGGAAACCTGCGGGTGGAGGAGGGCCTCGATCACCAACACTCAAGAGTGCAGGGGCAGGGGCAGGCCTCACTTAATGGTGGAGCTGCGAGGGTGGGAGAGCAATTTCACTGACAATGAGTCAGTGGTCTTGCCACCATGAACCAACTTCGGAACAGAATCAATTACAAAATGTTTAATGTGATTCAAACTGCTGTTATGGTGTTGTTCAAAGTGTCTGGTCCCTATTTGTCATTGCTCTCAGGTGTTGAGGCACCCTCTTATGAACCTGTAACTTAGTGCTTCTCACATACTGCAATCTGCAGTCACGTTCTAAGACATAGACTGCATATTCAGTTTTAGAGTTGTACACCCCTTTTATTGGTTTGGGTTTCTCACAAAATGGTGCAACATATTCACTAGCATTCTTGCAAAATTTGCAAGCACTACATGAGCTGCATTTGTAAAACCCATGCCGAGGCTGTAGCCAGTAATTTCTGGCCAATATTTCGGGACTAGTCTTCACCAAAGCATTCCTCATGCATGGTGCCTTCCGACAGGTAATGGATGGCCGCTTAGGGAGTGTGGGTCCTCGGACAGGGTCACCCTGCACTATTGGGCAATATCTATTGCACATAGCTCTTATTTCTTTCTCCTGTTTGCTAAATGGGAGAATTAGCTGGTAACGGATCATGAACTTTCTGACCACGATCAAACAGGAGAGTCTCCCTGCTTTTCTGATTAGCTTTCTTAATGGCAATATCCAACACTGCCTTGGTGTAGCCCCTCTGTAGGAATCTAGCAGTAGTTTCTTCCTGCATCAATATAACATCAGCAGGGTAATTGCAATTCCTCCTCAAACGGAGCATCTTCTCATATGGAATGCTATTCTTCAAATGCCGAGGCTGAAAGCTGTTGTCATGTAATGTAGAGTTCCCTGCAGTGGAATTCCTATGTACACATGTCTCTATTTTATTATCCTTGATGTAGACTCTCATGTCCAAAAACTCAACCTCCTTACTACTGATATGCGCCACACAATGTAAGTTGACTGTATTGTTGGTAATGTTAGCAACAAATGCCTTAGCAGTTTCAGATGTGCCCCTCCATGTAACAAACAAATCGTCAATATAATGAAGCCAACATACTATGTGGTCATTCCAAAGATCGCCAAGGTTGGCAATGAGCACCCGTTCCCCCCACCAGCCCATGTGTAAACACGAATAACTGGGGGCGAAGCAAGTGTCCATCGCCGTTCTGCACCTCTGATGGAACACCTCTCGATTAAAATAAAGGTAGTTATTCTCCAAGCACCATTTCATCATAGACAATAACATACAATTATGGGAATAAATGCACAATGGTCTGCTCTTCAAAAAATGCTCAACAGCACGTAACCCATCTTGGTGGTTGATGCTGGTATATAAGGATGATACATCGAGAGTCATTAGGGATAGTCTGAATGTCAGGGAATATCATAAATGTGTTTGAGAAACTCACCAGTGTCTATGAATGAGGGAAGATTTTGCACAAAATCCTGCAAGAAGAACTCGATGTACTTGTAGGTATTTTCAAAAGTGCTTTGTCGTGCAGAAATAATAGGTCTGCCAGGTGGTTCGGTCATGTACTAAGGCACTTTCGCAGAAGATATAGATTAGCCAAATTGGGAAAATCATTTTTTTTAAACTGCCATTCCTCAAGACATGGGTCCTTCATCTCTCCATTTTTGTAACTGTTCTCGATATGTCGAGTCTACTGTCCATACAATGTTGCAACTGCTCCTTTCATAGCATGTCTCATCATTGATTTGTTTGTATGCGTCTTGTAAATAATCTTGCCTCGACCAGAGGACAATGTTGCCACCCTTATCAGAGCTGCAGACTACAACTTGTTTCTGACTGTAATTTCTTCATTCATTAGATTATGATATTGGACCTGTTGAAAGTGATACTTCCTCCGTTTGTGTTGTGTAATATGATTACATTTTTTTCACATTTTCCACAAGCTTGTCATATGTCGACATATCTGGAATTACAATTACAGGTATTAAATATCCCCGGAGTCGATTACATAATCACATCAAAATGTGTCACTGAGGGGCATAAAACCCAGCAGAACAAGGGAAAGATAAACTAAATACATAGTCAATTACAGGTATCAGATGTCCCAGAGTTTAATATCTTTGTCAACCATTGCCATTGCTTTTAAAAAGAAGGTTGCTGCTCTACAGATGTGGCGTTCTGCCCTCTAAAGACTGTGCACCCCATGGGAACGCCCATGTATAGCCAAATCTTAGTCTTTTTGCAAGTATTATTATGGGTCAGTCGAGCATATTGTTCTCATGTGCCCAGAATTTTAAGAGGAGAGAGTTCGTCTGATAAAACCATTGTTTAATTGTCTACAAATTTACACGTACAGACAGACCTTGATCACATGTATGGATTGTGCAAATGTTCCACTTACTTGTCGGTTTATCAAATGTTTATTGGAAGTAGATGTAAAAACTGTTGGAAAGTAATTAAGGGGACCAAATTTAGTCTTACTTGTTCTCTTCTTCCACGCCCCTTCATTTGTGATTTTATAAGTTTTATATGACGAATTGGTTGTTAACTTTTACACAAACTTGGGTTAAATAGGCATTTCTTTTATATGTATATTTGCTAATCTGCACACTTCCTGCTTTTCCAACATTTGAACGATCTTGAAATTTCTATTACTAGAGGCAGTCTTGTTGGAATTGCTCATATTGAGGAGGTGGTCAAATGGGATTTCATAATCTTAAAACTTTCTTAACATAAAGTCTGCACAATCCTGAATTTGTTAAAAAAAAAAAAAAAAACTACGCACATGGACTTTGGGAAACCAGCGTCGGAAGTCATGTAAGCCCCCTTTTTAACTATGGTTTGGCTACTCAAAATGGGCTTTTGCGTATTTTACTATTAATTCCTCTGGAATTTGTTAAATGAGTTTTAGACTGGCGTCCGTCCGCCATCGTGGTGGTGACTGGGACCGTCTGCAATACATGCGGCGGTCCCGCACACCAAATCAGGATGCGACAACCACCATGGCGGTCGCATTTTGCATTTTAACATTGTGGCGGGTGCTACTCACAGCAGCACCCACCGCGATGATAAAATAGCACGTTGTGCATTTCACTGCACTACGTGGCAGGCACCACACGGTGCCTGCCACTTGGTGCAGTGAAATGTAGGGGGTACCAAGGGTACCCCCCCTGTGCACCCACACCTCCCTCCAACACAAAGGGCGCCCGCAACGGGCCCCCGAAACCAATCTCCACCAGTCTTTCAATGGCGGTTTACCCGCCACGGAAAGGCTGGCTGGAGACAGCATCGTGATTTGGCGGACGGTGCCTGCTAGGCACCGCCACCATTTCATGGATACAGACCGCTCCGCCAGGCAATCGAAACGATTGCATGTGGCGGTTCCGTGGCGGACGGTCTCTGCGTCCGCCGCGGTCCAAACGCGATTCCCCCCGCCATCATAATGTGGCGGGGGGAAAATCGCAGTCCGATTGCGGAAGGACCGCCACCGCATAGCTGGCGGTTGCGGTCCTTCCGTAATCGTAATCGGCCCCTAGGTTAGGGTCCTGTAGAAACGGGCTTTATTTGTAATCCCTCAAAGTTTTTAGCTATTTATGGGGTTTTTATTAGTCTAAATATGCATAAGCACTTTGGGTTTTATTTATGGGAGTATAAGCCATTTTGTTAAATGATTTAAATAATACGTATGCATGAGTTTTATGGGCCTATTGATTTCGGAAAGAACCCCTAAGATGTACCATCGAGTCGGAGACTTCCGAGAATATTGTAATTATTTTTATTGAATCAAACAATAAAGTATTTTCACATTCAAATATATAGATCTGCTGTGAGGCCTTGTAAGATTAATGCGCATTATCTGTGCATAGGGTTTCCTACCAGCTGTATCCTGGGGGAGAGGTAGTTACT
This sequence comes from Calotriton arnoldi, assembly GCA_963921515.1. NCBI lineage: Eukaryota > Metazoa > Chordata > Amphibia > Caudata > Salamandridae > Calotriton > Calotriton arnoldi. The sequence goes on along the minus strand of CAWUFW010018702.1, from coordinate 176,875 downwards.
TCCTAATGGAGTAGCCTAGTGTCCCGTTACCGCTTTGACTCTGCAAAGGTAACCTGGTTGAGCAGTAGGTTTAGAGTTTAGATATAATATAACACCAGAACCACATGAAGTAAAATGAATGTCCATTCAGTGCTACACTGTACAAAAAACACAGACGCTCTAGCGAGGCAAAGCACCAAATCAGGCTTTGAATGGCCTTAAAGATATGGAGTAAGGCAAGGCATTGCAAATCGCTGCATTGCCTTACTCTGTGCTAGGGAAGTGTTCCATGGGTGTTGCGGTGGGTGTTCGCATGCAACACACATGGATTTGGGCACCAAAACCTTACGCCTCCCAACAGGAGGTGCAACGAGGAGAAATAACTTTATTTCTTCTCGTTTTTACCTCTTTCTATGTGTGCTGCATTCTGCAACACACAGAAAAAGCCTCCCAAGATTGTTTTTGTGAAGTAAGATGCTCCTTCCTGCATAAAAACCAGCCAGCATGCATGGTGCAAGGATACCTGTGTTGACGCGAGGCTGCCGAAATGGCGCCAGCGCAGGGGAAAAGGGCAGGAATGCGCCATATGCCATAGATACGGCGCATTCCTGCCCTTTCACCTGGATGCAGGTCAGCGCCGCAAGGTGACTTGCGGCGCTGCTCTGCGCCGAATCCCCATAAATATGCCCCATATTGTCTGTAATTACATTGGGAAGGACTGTGAAAATTAGATTCTTTAGAATAAACCAAGAGGTGCTGATCAAAAATGTTGTTCTAGAGTTTACTCAGTGAGTTGCAGTCCAAAATTTAACATAAACATTGTGAACAAAATTATACTACGGAGAGACATGCAAATATATCTGCTCTCCCGTTTTGTTGGGTTTAGTATGCTGGCAAATAAAAAGTTGTTCTTTCGCCCTGGTTCCTCTACAGTACAGGGTACCAGGAAAGTAACTTAAAATGTGCGAGTTAATCCTGTGAGATTCGCACAAAACCCACAAAAACAAACACCAAAAGGTGAACTAGGAAACTGAGATCAGAGTCGATTGGTGCCCAGATACCATGTATGAGTGTAAACACGACATGGTCTCTGAGGTGCAGGGCCAAAGGCTGCTCCATGACTTCCTCTGAAACTCATCTAAGGAATCTCCATCTTGTGCTATACGAGTTGGCTCCTCAAATAAAACCTGTTTCCACAGGACAGAGCCCCCATGTATAGCACACCTGACCCCCACCTCGCGGCACGCTCTCAGGAGCAGGCGAAATAGCCTATTCGTGGGAACCTGACTGGCCTTAACATAAGGGTTACAGAACACAGCTCTTCATGGTACAGGTAAAAGGACCTGTACCTCTACCTATCAATCAACTGCCTCCGACCTTCAGTGTCCATACAGTCTGACGGGGGAGGTGCCTGTCTCCTCTATGCATGTGGGTGCATGTTAAGTTCCGTTGTCCCTCTTGCAGATGGAACAATCAAAAAAAACATGGAGAACCTTCAGGGAACAAAAGACTATTGAGACCACTTGGGAAAGCACCGAATTAGCTACAAAAGTAAAAAACATAAAACAAAAAAAAAACAGGATGCCAAAGAAATCTGACGGTGAAAGAAGTTTCAATCGTGTATGTTCTCTGCAGATTATAAGAACAGCAGATGTAAATTCTATTACACTTAAAATATTGCAATCTGTGAGCAAAATGGTGATTGACGTAACTATATGATAATCGGTTACATATTGTACGTAACTGTACATTTCGCTCTCATACTTTTCTTGATATGATGTGATAAACTATTTATTATTAAAGTAAATAACATTACATTATATAATCTTCATAAAAATATGATACATTTGAGAATATAGTACAAAAATGTGTTCTGCTTTTTTCCACCAAATTCCAAGTTAAGAATAAAGTCCTAAAATGTACAATAAGTGATTAAAAATGTAGTCTGTATACCTGCGCTCGTCACAACAAAGACCATGTACCTAAACTGGTAATTAGGTGCATAAATCAGAGAAAACACAGCTGAAACAGTGCAAATAGAGGTGCATAAACCAATTTTTGCACAGGCATGCATTGTTTCTGATACTATTCCCTCTACCTCCCAGGCCTCAAGGAGCTGTTGGACCACCAACACATTCAAAGAGAGGCAATTCTTAATTTGTGTGGAGGTGTGCCTTATAGTGACACATGTTGCCTTTACTGACCAGCATACGAAGAGGGGCTATGACCCTTATTACGAGTTTGGTGGTCCAATGGACAGCCAAACCCGTGGTGGCGGTTCGCGGAGCTCCAGCCTGGCGGTCCTCCCGCCGCATTAGGACTGTGGCAATTGGACCGCTACGGGGCCGCTGCTGCCACCAGGGAACCCCGATCCCTGGCAGTGGTGCAGCAGTCTGAGGCCCCTAATATACTGGCATATGAGGAGTTACCTCACCATCACACTTTTCATGGCGGTGCGACTGCCATGAAAAGTGTGGCAGTGATGAAACAAAGGGGGCCCTACAGGTGGGTGCATGTGCCCCCCTCTGTGCCTACATGCCCAGTTCCTGCAGGGCATGGACTTGACAATCAATGCCCTGTAGGAACTGCCTTTGACATTCCCATTGCGGTGCCTTTTTCAAAGGCACCTGAGTAGGACTGCCAAAGACCCGCCCACGAAAGAAAATCTGGGGTCTGGTCATTAAATGCTTTGGCAGTCTCGGAGCGTACGGCAGTGTGGTGGCCCCGCTCTGAGACTGCCAAAGTCATAATAAGGCCCTTTGTCTGTCTGCCATGCCCAGCTTGATGAAGAATTTGTGTCCTGTATAAATGGAGCCACCATACTCCATACTGGGTGCATCAGTTGAGTGCCTCCTGTGAAGGGGTCTAGATGACTCTTACTGCGATGATTACGATCCTGGGGCCATGCAGATAGAACTGAACAACCACAGCTCTTTAAAAGCGGCCTCCTGACGCCCTTCGGGTGGGTGCACTGCACCTAATCAGTTTTGCGTATTCAGGCCAGTTTGGCCACAGTTTGTGCAGAAAACCCTGACCAACTAAAAGTATAGATATTCTCTTTCCCAAGGTGTGGCTTTTGTCTGCAAGATAGTTTTGCAATAGTGTGTATCAAATCGATTGGCACAAGAGCCTCTCCAAACTGCTAGCATTACCAATGTACTTAACTAACCTGAAGTGACTGAAAATAGTTCATGCAATAATTACAAGTGTGGTCATTATCAGACAAATTGAACGGTTTCTATGTATTTTCTTCCACGTGTCAAAGGTTCAAGCCTTAAACCTCAGAATGGATGCAGGAGTGAGAGTAAATGCTGCTCTTCTCCAGTTATTGCACAACAGTGTTTTTTTCTTCCAGAGTACAAGAGATGTGTTCCAGTTCAGCCCAAATGACTACTTGTCTTTTATTCCTTTTATTATTAAAGGACATGTATTCCAAATAAAGGAGGGTTTTTCAGAGAAAGGACTGTACTCTATATTTTGCTGCATCTGTAATTATACAGTTTGTCCTAACATAGCTTCGCCATCAACAAGAAGCAGTACAAAGCCCCGGGGGTGTTTCACCCCCGCAGAGTTGGAGTTTCATTTCAGAGCTGTCCTCTTCATTTATGAGATAGTACCTGTAAGCTCTGCCTTACAATTACAGCTGAAAATACAATCTCTTATGCGGCAATGGCTGCCAGTCTCCTGTAGTCATGGCAACTTCGAGCTCTACTTTCACTTAGAAGAGATGTGCTGTGTGCCTGCAAGGTGTCTGTTTAGGGTCATTAGGAAAATTAAAATATTAAAATAATGTTTCATTTGAAATTAGGGCATTTCGCAGCAGTTTGTAGATGTGTGTGTTTATGTCAGGGTTACGCTGTGAGCTGATACGGTGCTCAGCATCCTTTATAGAGATCTGTGTGTAACCTGAAGGTCACAGTTTGAATCTAGGCAGGCCATCTCTGCCTTTTAATTTTCTGAGGTTGATAAAATGAATTAGGTAATACCTGTCATGAGTGCCCAGAAACCAGACAAACGATAGAGTGTGCTATAATAATTATTATACAATCGACCTATTTATTAGACTCATCCCCTAAAGGACACTGACTGAGATTCCAAATCATTTACATATTTACATGGAACAATAGTGTTTGTGCACAGTTTTCAGCGTTCTTTCTGGGGTCGTAACAATCCATAGCAAGTAACCCTCCACAGGCCTGGAGGCGCATTTGAGTACTATTCATTTGTTTGTCCCCTGAGCACTAACTGACGACCTCTCTGTGAAATAACTTTCTGATATTCCTGCTTATAAATGACCAGTTTAAGAATGTGGGTGGTTTAGGGCCACATTGGCAAAGTTGAGGTGTATGACCTCAACTGACGTGGACTGACCAGAAATTCTTATAAATTCCAGAGTGTGCCAAAGACTCTTGTCCTAGGAAAGCCTTATTGTAGAAACATACTATTAACTAGCGTACCCAGACTCCACTCGGTCCCTCTAAATTCAGTCCTATATGTCGCATCTCATCTAGCATTTGGAACCAGAAAATCAGAACAGATCACTCCAATCCTAATCACTCTCACATAGGTTTCCTATAGAGTGAATATTAGGCTTATTTAAGTTGATCTGTAGAGTTCATAAAACGTTTTATGAATAGGCAACAATCGACCTAACCAGCACATGGTTATTGTTTGGAAGCTTTACTGAGGAAAGGAGAAACTTTGAAGCAACCTTTCTCAGGGAGCATTCTCAAAGTCTGGAATTGCATCCCTCTTGCTAAAAGGACAATCCCCATCAGGCTACTTTTAATTATAGCTTAAATGCCAGTATTACTTCTGACAGGAACCTGTTCTGAAGACTGCCTCAGCTAGCTTTAACAAAGCGATACAAATGCCAGAAACCGGTCCTAGGATGCTTGTTTCCGGTCCAGGGAAGACATGGCTTGGCAGTTCGGGCTGGACTGTTCCCATGAGGCACAGGGTCAGACTGATTTGCATATGGCCATGTCTGAACTGGGGTGGTGGAGTGAGCTAAAGAATGATGATGGATTAAACCCAGATCAGTTGACTGGGGGTGAGTGTTTGATTGGCTCAAACGTTCCGTCCATCATCCCCTTTTGTATCGCTTTGTTCGCCCTAAGTTGGCGGGGTATGCCCAGACGTGGGTCCCTTGCTCACTTTGCCACTGGATTCAAGCAAGCCTGGCTGATGACGGCTGGAATGCCAGAAACCGGTCCTAGGATGCTTGTTTCCGGTCCAGGGAAGACATGGCTTGGCTGTTCGGGCTGGACTGTTCCCATGAGGCACAGGGTCAGACTGATTTGCATATGGCCATGTCTGAACTGGGGTGGTGGAGTGAGCTAAAGAATGATGATGGATTAAACCCAGATCAGTTGACTGGGGGTGAGTGTTTGATTGGCTCAAACGTTCCGTCCATCATCCCTTTTGTATCGCTTTGTTCGCCCTAAGTTGGCGGGGGTATGCCCAGACGTGGGTCCCTTGCTCACTTTGCCACTGGATTCAAGCAAGCCTGGCTGATGACGGCTGGCATGCCAGAAACCGGTCCTAGGATGCTTGTTTCCGGTCCAGGGAAGACATGGCTTGGCAGTTCGGGCTGGACTGTTCCCATGAGGCACAGGGTCAGACTGATTTGCATATGGCCATGTCTGAACTGGGGTGGTGGAGTGAGCTAAAGAATGATGATGGATTAAACCCAGATTAGTTGACTGGGGGTGAGTGTTTGATTGGCTCAAACGTTCCGTCCATCATCCCCTTTTGTATCGCTTTGTTCGCCCTAAGTTGGCGGGGGTATGCCCAGACGTGGGTCCCTTGCTCACTTTGCCACTGGATTCAAGCAAGCCTGGCTGATGACGGCTGGCATGCCAGAAACCGGTCCTAGGATGCTTGTTTCCGGTCCAGGGAAGACATGGCTTGGCAGTTCGGGCTGGACTGTTCCCATGAGGCACAGGGTCAGACTGATTTGCATATGGCCATGTCTGAACTGGGGTGGTGGAGTGAGCTAAAGAATGATGATGGATTAAACCCAGATCAGTTGACTGGGGGTGAGTGTTTGATTGGCTCAAACGTTCCGTCCATCATCCCCTTTTGCTATCGCTTTGTTCGCCCTAAGTTGGCGGGGGTATGCCCAGACGTGGGTCCCTTGCTCACTTTGCCACTGGATTCAAGCAAGCCTGGCTGATGACGGCTGGAATGCCAGAAACCGGTCCTAGGATGCTTGTTTCCAGTCCAGGGAAGACATGGCTTGGCAGTTCGGGCTGGACTGTTCCCATGAGGCCCAGGGTCAGACTGATTTGCATATGGCCATGTCTGAACTGGGGTGGTGGAGTGAGCTAAAGAATGATGATGGATTAAACCCAGATCAGTTGACTGGGGGTGAGTGTTTGATTGGCTCAAACGTTCCATCCATCATCCCCTTTTGTATCGCTTTGTTCGCCCTAAGTTGGCGGGGTATGCCCAGACGTGGGTCCCTTGCTCACTTTGCCACTGGATTCAAGCAAGCTTGGCTGATGACGGCTGGAATGCCAGAAACCGGTCCTAGGATGCTTGTTTCCGGTCCAGGGAAGACATGGCTTGGCAGTTCGGGCTGGACTGTTCCCATGAGGCACAGGGGTCAGACTGATTTGCATATGGCCATGTCTGAACTGGGGTGGTGGAGTGAGCTAAAGAATGATGATGGATTAAACCCAGATCAGTTGACTGGGGGTGAGTGTTTGATTGGCTCAAACGTTCCGTCCATCATCCCCTTTTGTATCGCTTTGTTCGCCCTAAGTTGGCGGTGGTATGCCCAGACGTGGGTCCATTGCTCACTTTGCCACTGGATTCAAGCAAGCCTGGCTGATGACGGCTGGAATGCCAGAAACCGGTCCTAGGATGCTTGTTTCCGGTCCAGGGAAGACATGGCTTGGCAGTTCGGGCTGGACTGTTCCCATGAGGCACAGGGTCAGACTGATTTGCATATGGCCATGTCTGAACTGGGGTGGTGGAGTGAGCTAAAGAATGATGATGGATTAAACCCAGATCAGTTGACTGGGGGTGAGTGTTTGATTGGCTCAAACGTTCCGTCCATCATCTCCTTTTGTATCGCTTTGTTCGCCCTAAGTTGGCGGGGGTATGCCCAGACGTGGGTCCCTTGCTCACTTTGCCACTGGATTCAAGCAAGCCTGGCTGATGACGGCTGGAATGCCAGAAACCGGTCCTAGGATGCTTGTTTCCGGTCCAGGGAAGACATGGCTTGGCAGTTCGGGCTGGACTGTTCCCATGAGGCACAGGGTCAGACTGATTTGCATATGGCCATGTCTGAACTGGGGTGGTGGAGTGAGCTGAAGAATGATGATGGATTAAACCCAGATCAGTTGACTGGGGGTGAGTGTTTGATTGGCTCAAACGTTCCGTCCATCATCCCCTTTTGTATCGCTTTGTTCGCCCTAAGTTGGCGGGGGTATGCCCAGACGTGGGTCCCTTGCTCACTTTGCCACTGGATTCAAGCAAGCCTGGCTGATGACGGCTGGAATGCCAGAAACCGGTCCTAGGATGCTTGTTTCCGGTCCAGGGAAGACATGGCTTGGCAGTTCGGGCTGGACTGTTCCCATGAGGCACAGGGTCAGACTGATTTGCATATGGCCATGTCTGAACTGGGGTGGTGGAGTGAGCTAAAGAATGATGATGGATTAAACCCAGATCAGTTGACTGGGGGTGAGTGTTTGATTGGCTCAAACGTTCCGTCCATCATCCCCTTTTGTATCGCTTTGTTCGCCCTAAGTTGGCGGGGGTATGCCCAGACGTGGGTCCCTTGCTCACTTTACCACTGGATTCAAGCAAGCCTGGCTGATGACGGCTGGAATGCCAGAAACCGGTCCTAGGATGCTTGTTTCCGGTCCAGGGAAGACATGGCTTGGCAGTTCGGGCTGGACTGTTCCCATGAGGCACAGGGTCAGACTGATTTGCATATGGCCATGTCTGAACTGGGGTGGTGGAGTGAGCTAAAGAATGATGATGGATTAAACCCAGATCAGTTGACTGGGGGTGAGTGTTTGATTGGCTCAAACGTTCCGTCCATCATCCCCTTTTGTATCGCTCAGCTAGCTTTAAGGCTTGATCAACCCACAGATATTATGATATTGTGCATTCGTAAATATCTTATATCTCTATGCATGATGTGTGTGATTCATAACCCTGTGTGCTCTCCTAGGTTAACCATAACAATGCATATTCTATTTCTCCTTACGTTCTCCATATGTCTCCATTTACATATATTGGATTCTCCACGGGCAACTCTGTAGCTATTTTGTCCCATTTATATAGCTCAAAAATATATTTACAATTTATTATGTATTCGACCTGACTGTTTGTACCTATAGGGAGGGAGGGAGGGAGGGAAAGGAAGGGAGAGAGGGAAGGAAGGAAGGGAGGGAGGGATTTCTTCATTGGTCCCATACTTCTGCTTTACTAGCTAGATGAATTGTAGAAATTCAATTAAGATGTCACTTCTTAATAGTTTAATTAACATTACATAATATTAAAAGTAAAGTTACATTAACATTGCATGACAGTACCAAAAAAAATTGTACATACAACTTCATACAACACTTCTGCTGTTTCTAGGTGCCTTAAATATATTCAGAGCTATTCGCAAAGGTAACTTACACTTGTGAGTAATTTACATGTGTAGTTTACGATTATAAAGTTTAATAAACTTTTTTTTAAAAATTCCTTTTGCTTTACTATGGAGAGATTCCCACCCCAACTGTGGAGTCTCCCTATGGTAAAGATAGGGGAAAAGCAAAAAAGTTTATTTAAACCCCCCCAAAAAAAGTAAAAATACTTTGGTTAAATATTAATATAAATTAATTGTATATCTTTATTTTACATTTAAAACAAAATTAAAAAGCTACAGACCGAATTTTGAATAAAATCTTCCATTATTTAAATGTATTAAATAAAAAATTTTTTTTCGAAGTTTAGATCGAAAATAAATTCCCACCTAAATTAAAAAATACATTATTTTATTATGCCTCAATAATTATTAAAAGTGATGCACAGAAGTAATTAAAGTAATTTAATTGTATGTTTTTTAATATATTTTTATTGAAAAATATATAAGAACAATACACAATTAGAACAATGAAGCAAGAGGAGAAAAGTCATGTTTAGAAACCGGAAATTCCACAAGTGGACAGTAACGTATTGGTTAGGAAGGGGTATTGCATATAATAGGTAAATTTACTGGGTTAACAGTGGATAGAGGGGATGGAAAGTGTGGTGAAGCAATTGGAACTACTGGGAGACAGAAAGAAAGAATGATTTGAAAGAGGAAGATGAGAGCACATAATCAAGAATCATGCTGGGGAAAAAAGGGCTAAAAAAAACAAAACGTATGGGGTGGAAGCTGTCTTTGTTGAGTGGGGTAAGATCGGGAGGATGGATTAACCAAAGTGTTTGTATTTGTCCCCTAATGAGGGGTTAAGTAACCCAACAATTAGGCTGAGGGGAAAAGGGGGAATGGCTAGGGCAAGGTGCAATGGGAGGGAAGGGTTGATGAGGGCAGGTAAGGGAGGTTGGAAGGGGATGAATCAATAACGTCAATCTTACACAAAAATATCCTCCACCAAAGAATAATCATAATATATAACTGTATAAATACATAAACATATGAATATATAAATATATAAATACATAGATATATAAATACATAAATAAATGCATATATAGGGTGTGTGTCAAAAATATAGATGGAAAGGCATTGATAAAATTCAAACCTGATATTAATCCACAAAATTGGACTTCCAATCCAAATTTAAATACATAACAGGATAAATCGATGTTCTAAAAGACTGAAAAAAATGCCTTTAAATAAAATTAAGACAACTTCTCATAGTATTCTGAGGAAAAAAATACTGAATGTGCATACCTAGAGAAAGTTATGAAAGTCATGGTCTACATTCCGACCATTGGGAGCCTTTGAATCAAGATTCAATATATGTATATAAAAAAACGTTTATTGAATTCTTGACACTCGCTGTACGACGGTCCTGATCGTGGAGATGTAATTTCCCCTGACGAAGGGTTCGCCCGAAATGCATTGGGGTATAGAAGAATTTTGATTTATTTATCTGCATGATGATGTGATATCCTACAGAAACTTCAATGTGCCTACAACTTCCTTATGTTGAATCACAATTAAATACAACATAAAACCTCATCACCTTTGTGACTAATATTTAATCAAACTCCCCTCGGGAGTCTGGCAGTGCAACTAGGTGCATAAATGTTGCCCATAACCAGCTGGATACCGTCCAGCCTTCCCACTAAAAATACGTATCTGCCCTCCAGGTTGAGAGACGATTCTTGTGCCACAAAGGGGGTCCCTGCCCTGATCCCAATGGTTGCCCCACAGGCGCATCTGAAGAAATTAATGCAGATTTGTCCCCTCCAAAGTTGTTGGAGGGGGAGACCCTCCACCCGGTCGATGTGTGGTGCCTGTAGATACTAGGCGATGTGTACCTTGTGAAGTGATGTTGAAGTAGGGAGTGAATTTTATAACGTTTGGCAGGATTGTGCTTATCTCGAATAGTCCACTTTAGGAAAGTATAGTTAAGTTGGCGAGTCATCATAGAGTCGATGGATCATGGGGGGCATCTTGGTGCTCATTTTGCAGCAGTTTCCTGGATCTGCATCAGCCGACAGGGGTTCGAGGGGGCCTTCAGGAAAGGAGAAAAGGGTGGGAGGGTTGAGAAACAGTTGAGAGCGGAAAGCAATGGGCTCATTCAGCCTATGTACCTCAAAGGGAAGAACCTCCAAACAATGTAACTATATAAAACTGTTACAAGGAAATATTGAATACTATGGGCAGCCAGTCTATGTTGACCATCTAAAATCCGAGGCAAGCTATGGATCTTGTAATGAAAAAAGGGTAAGTGAGGGAGGAGTGCGGTCAGTGGATGAAGAGAGGGAGCACAACAGAGTAGGGTGAAGCCCGGGCCCCTGGCCACATAAACTTACCTGAAATCGTGAGTTAGAGTAGAATCTAAGCGTCAGTAAGAGGATCATCCCTTTGTGAGCCGTAGCAGACAGATGGAGGGCTAGACCAGTTCATCAGCAGTTGGGTATAGTCTTCTGTCACCAGTTGGGTATAGTCTTATTATTCCCTGGGCAGTGACAGAGTCTGGGAGAGGTCCTCAGTATCTGAAGAGCCAGAGAGGACCCCTGAAATGGCAGGAGGGACATCTCTGAGTGATGCAGCCAGTTGCAGGGCAGTTTGACGGGCAGACTGGACGCGAGGGCGGTAACGACTGGGTCTGAAAAGAGAAGATTTTTGTCCTGGAAGATGATTTTAGGCAAAAAAAACAAAGACTATTGTATTCCCGATTCTCGGAGCTTGAGTTTGACCCCTATGTAGGATGCTCATTGTCGCTGTGTTGCCAGGATATAGTCCAGAAATAGCACAATATGGTTTTTATAAGTCAGCGGGCCTAAAGGATCACATCCTCATCATGGTAGTGAAGAATTTTGATCCTTGTGCACCAAAGGGGAGCCGTGGGGGCTGTCCGCCTACCTGGGACCCAATGGACCCTCTCTATAAAGTAGAAGCATGAAAGTTCCATCACTGTGTCAGAGCCTCCGGCTCCTTTCGGCAACCCACCACATGGACATTATTACAGCATCCTCCACCCTGTCCTCCAGGAAGCAGTCCCAGACTGCTAGGTCTTGTTGCAACCAATGATTTTCTTTGACTTGTGGTTGGATGGTGAGGAGAGATTTTTCAGCCTTCGTCGCAGAGAAGGTTGACATCCACCACAATAACATAAATTTTGGATTTCAGTTTTGCCCTAGTGGTGGTGACAGCCTGCAGGATTTGGTCACATTTCTCTGATTCCAGGATCACCTGGGCCCCTGCCCAGTCCTGGAGAGCACCATCTTGGGTTTTTCCCATCTGCCTTTCCCCAATGCATTTGCCCCATTGTGTCGAATTTCATCCACTGCCAGCACTGGACAGGGAAATTACATTGGGGTCTCAAGTCATGGTCCCTGGCACAAAGACAAGGAGTAAGATGTCAATGTGGATTGGTAGTTGGAGATGTTCCAGTCTGAAAGGGGATCTGCTTGTCCCTGCAGTGATGACATTAGGGCAGCATGAGCAGTACCAGCTGGCCCGGGGGCCACGTCATTGAGAGACAGGATCCAGAAGCATAGGGACACTTCCTTCAGTAATGGCTGGGGAAGTAACCTCAATGTCTGCCACCAACAAGGAACCCTTCCGTGGGGTGCAGACCACCCTCTGAGTGCAGTCTGATGTCCACTGGTGAACGGTGAATGAATTGTTCTATTTCGTCTGGCGGGTCTGCAGCTCAAAGTGTGATATGGGGCACAGAGAGGCATGGAGGGTTGTCCCCCTTGAGGTATCCGTGCGAGGGAAAGCAAGGTGTGCATAGAGGTGGCAAGGAAGAATTTGGGGGAAATATGCTAGCCAAGGCGCAGTGCACTCAGGCCCAGGGTGGTCAAAGCCAGGGGACGGGCACCAGGGAGGAAACCCTGTGGGACCCTGTGCCACTGTGGCCCAGTCATCTGTAAATACCAGATGGGGAGGGGGAGGAGCACTCCAGGTTGGGAACACAACAGGCCTCTTGCCTGCTCACTCATGAACTTCCTGGTCCAATGGGTGTCGTCATCCGCAGGAGTTGGAGCAGGACCCCTGGCCAGGCTTCTCGATACACTAGCGGAGTAATTCTCCCTGGGCCCTGAAGGCTGAGGCATCTCCTTTGCAGTCCAGGCGGCTAGCCCTTGCATCCATAGAGGGCGGATGGAGCCACCACTCAGGGCCGGCGGTGCGGGCTCACGCCCAGGCGCACCTGTCCAGCCCAGGCCATCCAAAGTGGAGACGTGGTGGGGAGGAGAGACACTAGCCCAGGAAGGGATGTACCATTAACATCACGATACACCGGGGAACTACCAAACTCAGGCCCGTTGGTCATCAGTGGCAGAAGAGGACGGCGAAGCTCCACCTCTCTCCCAGGCCATCCAGAGTAGGCCACACCAGCCGTAGCGTGGAACCGGCGTTCCTCCACGGTGATTCACTGATCTCGCCACATCCTTGTCTCCACCATGTCAGGAACTGGTCTGCAACAGTCTCTGAGGTTGGTGGGCCCAGATTACAAGAATAAATGGTGGATAATGTGGGCTTCAATGAGAGCCTTGCTAGAGTACAACCACCATGTTGGGCTCATGGCCACTTACCCCGATATTTAATTATATTTTAATAAAGAAAAACATCACATTCATTTATAAATTCAAAAAAGGCTATTAAAATATTTTATTATTATATAATAAACATGTTTTATTGTTAGATACTCTTAACATGAAATTATTTTATTTTTATTTTAACTATTTTAAATAATTAAGTTTAAATTTAAATATTTCCTATGGGTTTTTATTTTAAGTCCCTAGCTCCATTATTTTCTATTAGAGGATGCTGTAATACCCGTGGTTGACCATGTGTGGTGCTGGATTTATTTCCAGTCTGACTTGGAGTAATATACTAGTGTTTTTAGTCTCTTTTTGACTTTAGAAGTGCAGTTTGTGATTAGTAATGGGCTTACTCTTTTGTGGGTGGGTGCATATTCCACTCTAAACTCTCTGTAACCCTTCCTAATCCCCACCTTACTCCCTTCAAGTAATATGTGTGCCCCTTTCTCCCGGCACTCCTCCAAACCCTCCCACATTTACTACTAAGTAATAAACTTACATGTGTGAGAATCTGCCATTGAAAAGATTGGAGAGGTGGAGATTTATACTAGTAGGTTTGTGAACTGCATTTTGTAGTACTTTTAGTAGTACTATCATAGTACTACTGAATGTACTACAAAATGTTCTTTATGAATAGGCCCTATTGTCAGTAGTCACTTTTAGCATCATTATGAGAAAGGAATGCTAAGACACTTTGCCAGGATTTGAAATCATGATGTGACAGTCAATGATTTATGTCACAGATGAAATATGTTTCTAAAGAACACATAAGTAGGTTTGCTTACGAACTGTTCATCATCAATCTCCATCTTTATAATGTTCAAAACTTAAACTGCATACAAACAGGCAAAGATACCAAATTCCACTATTCACATAGTCATCAGACTTCACCAAATGAATTAGAATTTTCTAAACAGAAATCAAACCATCATAAGGATGCAAAGGTGTTGGGTTTCACCCTCAATTCTGTGATCAGTTGTCTATCTCACTGATTTCTTGTGCTAACGAAAATAAACCTTATTTTAACTTCTGACTTACAGACCATCCTTCATACAGCATCTCTTTTCAAACATCCATCAGTCATCATCCCTCAGTATTCATCACTTAAATATTTCTCAACCTCATACCTCACTCCTCATTCCTCATTCCTCATTCCTCATCATTTGATGCTCCCAGGAGTATCTGTGCGCGTTATAAACTTCAGTAACATTAACATTAACATTTGTCTTGATTCATCAGTCTCCCTTCATTCTCATCCCTAACTTGTCAATAACTGTGCCTCTCTCATCCTCTTTCCTAAGACTGTATCTCTAATTTCTCACTATTCATCCGTCACTTCCCATCCATTATGCCTCATCCCTCACTCCTCTCCAATCATTCCTCACTCATATTTCTACACTCAGCATTATCCTTCATTTTTTATTCCTTATCTCTCACTCCTCATTCCCCATTGATAAGCCTCATCCCTAAGACCTCATTCCTCACTCCTCATTGTTAATTTCTCATCCCTTTCTAATCAGTCCTCATATATCTTTTCTCATTACTCACTTTTCCTCAGGCAGGGATTCTGTGGCAATTGGGACCAAATTACTGACAAAGGAAAGTTTGTTCTCGACAGGGAGAAGGTTACTCTGGGGCAGGGGTTTACCATGCACAAGACAGTGCCTGGAAATTTGGAAGGAGAAAGGCAAGACAGAAGCTGTGGACTAGAACAGGTTAGAGCAGACAAGATTGGGTTAGTGTAACTAACCTGAGTATGCCTGCTAAGACTAATCGATTCATGCAATAAACAACAACAAAGAAAGGCAAGTTTAAAAACAGGGGAACAATAGACAAACTATAATAAATTATGGTTTGTATGCTCCTTACAAAGTGATCTCAAGAAACACAAACAGGGAATTCTAAGAAACGAAACAGGGAGTAGGGAGGAAGAAATTAAGGGAAATCAAGATACAAAGAATCAAGGAGCAGGCCTGGAATCGGAGCAGGAAGACAGTACTTGAAAGAGTAGGGCCTCAGCAGAAAAGACTGCTGCAAGCAGCTGCACACTGAGCACACAGGAAATAAATAGCTGGAAGCTCAGGGGAGGAGCACAGGCACTGAGAGTGAGCCAGTTTTGAGTCATTAACCAGGTGCTGGGCATCAGGGAACCACCAATGATATTAAGGCTACAAAGGAACGTGAAAACAGGTAAACCAGTGAGAGACTGTAGAATGGAGTTGAGCATGTGACAAGTCGAGAAGGCAAGTTTGAATGAGTCAGCATAGCTGCAGGAGTCAGGAGTCATGATGCTGAACCGAATACTATCACCTGGAAATGGTTGTGGCAGGGTTTGAGAGCGAGAGAAGAAGAAGCTACATGTACCAGAATGCATTAGGATGTTAAAGTAAAAACCAAGCAAAGTGTGAAGCGTGATGGAGTGAGTCAGGGTCAGCTCTTAAGGCAGCACCTCACAGGGCCTATGTGAATGCCATCTAGTAGCCGGATGGCAAAATCCTGACATCATTCCTCAAATTTCATCCTTAACCTATCCTTCAGCCTTCATTCAGCAATTATTGCTCACCCCTTATGACTTATTGCTCATCCCTCATTACTTCACATCCCTTACTCTTCATCTTTCAGTCCTCATCTCTCATTCTTCGGCACTTGTCCCTCACTCCTCTTCTCTCATTTCTCTTCCACTTCTCCAGACTCATCACTCTTTACTCTGCATCCTGCAGTCCTCATCCCTCATTTGTTACCCCACAGTTCTCATCCTTCATTGCCCACTCCTCATACATCACTCTTGATCACTCAGGTCTTACTTGTACATATTCAGGGTTCTAAAACACCCCTTTACACGGATTGGTTTACATCAACTAATGATTCAGGGCGGCTGTTGCAAATCAATTGGTACTTCCAGTCACAGCCTTCTCCTCTGTACACACTGGACATAGGAGAGGAGATAAAACTGTGCATGACAAGGGAGTGCAATGCTACGCAACATGTAATTTTCAGTAGAAAAGAGTTTGTTCAGGCCCACTGACCTCTGGTTAAAGCTCTGAGGGGTTTCAAAGTGTAGGGTGGGGGCAGGATTTTGACTCAATGGCTAGGTGCATAAGTCAGCTTGGAGAAAGAGGGTACGTTAAATTTATTTGCTGTCAGCTGATGTGAGGTGCATTGGAACAGAACTCAATGAGGCTCGTTTAGAGTTTGGTGAAGCACGAGTTTTGGAGGAAATCGCCAGAGCTTCCACCCCTTCAAACTTGCGGTATGTCCGCCTATTTTAGAAGAAGGTAAAACACTAGGTATCTGGCAGTCGAGTCTCCGGTGCTGCCACTGTTGAAAAACTTTGACTGACAGCCCAAACAGCACAGGGATCTTGGTCAATATACACCAGAATGACCACCCTCTTTGGGGCCATTCTTTAAACATATGCTTCCTGTTAAAGACAGCCAGGACTGCTTGGGAAAAATTGGGTGTCCTGAATATGGAAAATCCCCTTAAAAACCATTGTTCTGGGAGAAAAGTTCAACCACATTAGAGCTGTTTGTGGTTTGCTTGTTAAGAACAAACTCCAACATTGGGAATTCATTCTTGAAAAACTAAAACAGTATACTGAACCAGTGCAATCGAGGAAGTGACCTCGAAGTAAACTCTCTGCCTTCAAAGCAGTCATGGCAGTGAGCGCTGCTCTGAAGGCTATAGATTCCAACCTGGTAGATGTGGATCTATAAATCTGGAAGCAGTCGTAAACCAGGGAGTATAGGCCATAGCATCTGCTGAAATCTTAGGCCGGTAGGCTGCCTCATGCACTCTAATTTCCTGTTGCAGTCTGCTAATTAATATCTTCTAGAGTTATCCTTAAATTGTATTGTATTGTAATTGCATTTATATAGCACTTACTACCCCTGACGAGGCGTTGAAGCACTTTTTTGGCGAGTAGCATGCTACTCCAGAGCCAATAAAGGATTAGTGGTGAATTAGTATAGTGAAATATGAAAGTATTTTGAGTGGAGGATATGTAGTCAGCTATTTGGATTGAGAAGGATAGTGGAGGGATAGAAGAGGGAAAAAGGTTTGTATTTATATAGTGCTTACTACAACTGACAAGGCGTCGAAACGCTTTTTTGGTGAGTAGCGCGCTACTCCGGAACCAATAAAGGATTAGTGGTGAATTAGTATTGTGAAATATGAAAGCAATTTGGGTGGTGGATATGTTAGTTATTTGGATTGAGAAGGATAGTGGAGGGATAGAAGAGGGAAAAAGGTTTGCATTTATATAGTGCTTGCTACCCCTGATGGCATGTTGAAGTGCCCATCTAGCTGACATTTCTTCATCTTCAATACAGCTTGGCAATGGAACTTACTTCATGTGAAGCAGTTCATATGGACCTAAATTCATGCCCTCCTGAAAAGTCACTCTTCTCCCTTACCAATTTATCATGCTACGATGCTCAATAAATGTAATAATATATCCATCATCTGATGGCGTACAGATACATTAAGGGGCAATAGGAGCTGCCCCTTGATTAACTCATACCACCCCCACCCCCAAAAAATGCCTTTCTATTTATTCATGGTCTCAAGTCCCATGAAGGCAACAAAAGGAACAAAAAGCAAGCAGGTATATTGGAGGTTCAGTTTACACTCCATACCTTTCCTGCAGACCCTCAATAGAAAGTAAAAGGTTACAGAGGGGCCAATTTTGCGACACTGGGTCAACTTGAGACTTTATCAGGGGCATAGAGTATGTGACATCACTTTCACTTCTAAATAATCATGTGGCTACAAGTGCCAAAGAAAAAAGGATTGAATTAAATAAACCTTTCTGCAATGCTATAGAAATAACTGCACAAAATGGTACAGTGAAAGCAGTAACTTGCCAATGATAAAAAGAAGAAAGTATTTCTCCGAGTTATAAAAATAAACAAACTTTTGGAGGTCTGAAAGGATTTGTACTAGACGACACTCCAGTCAGCAAGGGATCATGTGGGGCATTTTGAAGACAGAACTGCTTCAAGTCTGCAGCAGCTTGAGAAACCTTCACCCGATTCACACATATCTTCTAATGATCGAACAGGTACTAAGCTAAAAGCATAAGGTATCTGCAAAATGATGATCTAAAATTAAGCATTCTTTGGAGATGATCTTCCTTTCCTGGACCTAAGCAGTAACTCGCTTCCTATGTTTTTCAAGAAGGTGGTGCATTAATTCCTCTACCTGTTATTGTTGATGTCTATATGGCTAAGGAGAAAGGCAGAATTTGCAATTCTCCATTCTGTAGACACGGATACCTCAAATTTCTGACCCAGTGCCTCCTATCTTTTACACTCCTTGTCATGTGACGAAATGGACTGATCGGTTCAGCACCCTCTTTCTTGCTGTGATGACCCATTATAAAATGTGGCGCTATACGAGGATGGTTGTAGACAGAATCTCTTGGAGAAGCCTTATATTTTCGCTCCACTTTATATGGGACTGCCTTAGATGATTTACGAATGGTACTTTTACTATAGGACAAGAAGTGTCAGCATCATCACAAATTGCCTTTCCTTTTGTAAAGACTGAGTGTCTCTAAGGGACAACAAGACTCTTTATCCTCTCTTCATTGTCAAATAGAACATCTCATGTTTCTGATACCTTCAATATCACACTGATCTAAGGACAATGCCTCAGAAGAGGACGCTCTTCTCCTGAGTACTCAGCTTCCACATTCTCCCATCTCCATGGGGGGGGGTGGGGGCGGTAGTGACACCTCCATAATAGAGAAATATTCTGGAGTCTCCTCACATTCATTATTTTCACCTCTCGCTCTCTTCTCTTCGTCTTTCTTGGGGATAACACAGGACTTTATTGCTTCTTTAAAAGCTTTCTTTTTTCCTCCAAACTTATTTTAAAATGGTATTCAGGGGATCATGGATGTGGGTGGATGTATTCTAATGTTTATGTATTTCAGAGAGTCTCTCATGACAGAGAAAAGGTAGTAGATAAAACTGCTGTACACAAACTCAGAATGTGTAAAGAAAAAAAAATCACATGTACATCAAACCTGAGAAATTTGTTAAGAGACTTGCAAAAGCTGCAAATCTGTTTCGCTGCAACCATAGCTTAGCATCCTGAGGAGTTGATGTCGGCAGGAGGTTCTGCATCAAATTATGTTCTGAACTGCAAGGCAGACAGTGGAAGATCAAGGATTCCTCAGAGGAAAAATAAAATTTAAATAACAAGGCTGCAGTCATTACAAATTCAGACATGTGTGTAACTTAATACATTTTATCTGAAAACTGTGGGCCCAATTCACAAAAGTAATCTGAGACAAAATCCTAACTTTACGACTTTCGGTATTCACAAAGGGCATTTAGTAGTAGTAAAGTTAGGATTTTGTCTTAAGTTTGTCTTAAGTTTTGGTCTTAAGACAAAATCCTAACTTAAGTTTAACTTAAGTTAAACTTAAGTTAAGCTTAAGTTAGGATTTTGTCTTAAGTTTGTCTTAAGTTTTAGTCTTAAGAAAAAATCCTAACTTAAGTTTAACTTAAGACCAAAACTCAGCAAGGTCAAGGGAGCAACACCCAGTGTTCAGGGGCGAAGACTGGGTGCCTCAGAGATAAACTCTGCTGGCCTGATTTACAAAAGTGCATTAAACATCTGAGTAATTGTACACTTTGTAGTAAGTTTGCTACATCGGTATTCACAATCTCCAAGTATAAAGTGACTACAAAAATGCAAGTTACATGTCTCCAACCCTAGAGTAATGAAATTGGCTTACTCTTGTGTGGGTATATGAAGTCCCTCCCTAAACCCCTCCTTGACCTTCCCTTAACCCCCTATTACACCTACCTAATTCCATCCCTGTTTGTTGTAATCCTGTCCCTTTTCCCACCCACTCCCCTGAGTCCCTCTCACATTTACCACTTACATCTGTACTTACGTGTGCAGAGACTCAGCAGTCAGGGCAGAAAACTATGCACATAAAAGTATAAGCAAAATGTGCACTTTGTAGAATGTTTTGTAGTGCATTTTGTTGTACTACAAAGTGCAGCCCTGCATGGGTCCTTAACATAGTTTTGACTCAGCCTCTTTGCGCCAACTTTTCTTACTTTTACCAATTCCGTCTTGCTCCCTTGACCTTGCTGAGCACTTTTGTCCAGCACCCAGTCAGATAGCTAGCTAGCCACAGGCAGCCTCACGTGCGCCAGTGCAGGTAGAGAGCTAAAGAGCGTCATGTCTTAGTAAATATGGCACTGTGCAGCTCTCTTTCGTTCACGCAACGCTGTGTACTAAATTTAAATATAGCTCCTAGCTGTTTCTCATTCCATACTTGTACTCTTTACAAAAGTTGAGTGTTGTCTTTGCAGACATGATCCATGATTTGGAAAAAATAATGATTTGAAATTTTTAGAGATGTTTGCAAATGTTACATGCTGTGTATGTTGAAAAGATTTTAAAGAGAGCACATTACTTACAGGGTCTGCTGGTGCTAGGATTAGCTAGTGACAATGTTTTTTACTATTGGCATTTGCTCTGATTGTGTGCAGTTACCTCGCTACAGATAAACCTTCTTAAAGCGTGATCACTGGCTAATTTGACCTTGACTGTATAATAAGAATGGTGTTTGTATTGTGTAGGATTGTGCATGCGTACTTTCAATTCTATCTGAACTGTTCACACTGTAAATATATTTTATCTATACATAGTTACAAGTTAAATGGTTGTGTCGTCAAAGAGGTTGTCTGGATATTTCAACTTTATTATTACTTTGTGATTTTGTGATACTGTGCCTAGAGTCACCCTGCTCACCTTCTCTTGAGTTCCAGGCGCGGCCCGTGGTAGGAGTGCCGGTCGGGGGGTGACGTGGGGCGGGCGAGAGGCAGGGTGGTAGGTAGTAAACTACGGATTAAGCCCGAATACAGGTAAGTGAACATTTAAATAAATAAAACGAATTTCGTTGCGCGCACTGCATCGCAGATACAGTTTTATTGATAAAACCTCTTTGCACGCAGGTAACAATGTGTGGAAATCAGGTTTCAGTGAATATGTATCATTTCTGCATCACCAAGTCTTGGTTGGTTTCAATCCTATTAAAATCTTTGCTTCCATCACACTTCAGAGTTACAAAAAATGTGCTTTATTTTTGCATTCCTAACCGCTGAATTTGTCTAGTTCATTTATAGATATTTACATTTTGTTGTGTGTTTAAAAAATAGCATCCTACAGCCTTTCCTTTCACACTCTCTGTACCCATGTAAGATTGTGACATAATTCACTTTACTTTTCTTTCTCTGACTGCGTTTTAAACCTGACCTCAACCCTGGTAGCAATGGCACAGAGCAGACAGGATAAATTAAAGAAAATGCATAAAGCATTTAGAAGTACCAAAACAGTTAAAAAGTCAAAAACACAACACAATAATATTCCCACTCCAATTTATACATATAGAGAATAATTAAATAAACAAAATGACACCACAATAACAAAGATCAAAACTGTGGAACATGGGATATGAATTTTTTAAGTTTTAAATGAAAA
This sequence comes from Calotriton arnoldi, assembly GCA_963921515.1. Taxonomy (NCBI): domain Eukaryota; kingdom Metazoa; phylum Chordata; class Amphibia; order Caudata; family Salamandridae; genus Calotriton; species Calotriton arnoldi. The sequence continues at coordinate 155,149 of CAWUFW010018702.1, read as the reverse complement.
TAGCACCAAACAGTGTTATGCACTAAGTGCAGTCATCTGGTTGTGCTTAACCGGTACCTAGGCATGATTTAAGGCTGACTACGAAGTAGCACGGGTCGAGTACAGAGAACAGGTTTGACCTGGTCAGACGTTTTTCCTTCTGACATACTCTCTGAAATGGAAGTCAAAAATCCTCAGAGGAGAAAGGCAACAGGCTATGGTTGAGAAGGGCTCCCCAAGGCTGAATCGCCATTGGATGAGGTTCCGGTGAGGCCTTTGACATTTGGTGGGAAAGCTCTTTTGACTCCTTTGCCTGGTGAACATTTCAACATTCGGATTTAGACACTTTTTTGGAACTCAAATTCCTCCAGTGGGACAAGGCTGCAAGCTGTAGCCGAACAGGGTTCTACAAACCAGGATACCCTCTCCGCAACATTCTGCTGAAATGGTTTTCTTCTGTAGAAAAGTTTTGAGTGAGAGCAACCTGAATCTTTGGCCCAGAGGAAATGCACCTTTGTCAGATTTGCTTGGCAGGTTTTTCCTGGTCCTCAAGAAGTCTTTGAAGTCTCAGGTTTCTTAAGATGTTAGGAGAAGTACACTTTGGTGCAGGCAAGGGCCCCAGGCCCTCAGAAACAGCACATGGGGGGTCAAGACTCACTCCAGAAGAAGCCACCAGAAGGGTCCAAGACTGACCCTTGGAGTCCACGTCTTTATCCTAGGTACACGTGGGAGCAGGTTCAGCCTTTCAGGTCTTCTCCGCGGTCTAGAAACAATCCCACAGTACCCCTCTCTACCTGAAATCAAGATGGCAGAACCATTCTTCTTCTGTGCAAAGCTCTTTTTCCCACCCCAGAGGTGTAGCCAGGGAAATGAGCACAGTGGTCACTTCAAGCCAAATCTGGGGCAGCTCCTCTCCCACTGGGATTGGTGTCTGACTAGGTGAACAAAAGAAAGAGGGTACTGCCACAGTGTCATCTAACATTTGCCTGTGACAAGGCAGGCCTCTTTAAAGTTCTTGGGCACAAACCACATGGTACCCCTGTCAGAGGAAAAGAACACCGCTCCTCAACTAAGTCCTTTGCTCAGCTCTGGGAACAAGTTCACAACTCATCATGGGGGTTATTCAGCTCCCAGGTGATAGTTGGAAGCTCATGCAAATGAGATCCAGAGGCTTTTGGCAGAGAAAGGGTAACTTTCTAGAAGGAGAAAAAGTAACTGTCTAAAAGTACCTTTTCCAAATATTTATTTTAAAATCAACTTTGCCAGAGAACTTGGCTTGTAATACATTTTTTTAAGAAATCCAACAATGAATTTTGTAATTGTTTCCTAGGTGGAGATAACATTATCGAATGTATTATTGCATTGTTTGTCCATGGAACACCTAAACCTGCTACAGTGAAAAATATTGTTTGAGGACAGGAGTAACATTAAACCTTTACATGTCTAATTATAAATACAATAGACCCACCCTTTTGGGCATTAAGGCTTACTTAGGGGTGACCAATTAATATTTAAAGTAGGCTTTAGGCATGTCAAAATAGGTTACTGTGACAGGTTGAATTTGCAGTTTTAAAGCTGCACAGACAGGCTATAGTGGTAGGCCTGCAGTCATGTGCCATAGTTCATGGATTTTCGTTACCGTTCTGCAGGAATGGCATGAAGCTAATACTATTCACCTCCACACAGAGACCATGACTTATAGTTGAAACAGAAATCACAGCAGACAATGCTGAGGGAGAAATGGTAAGACGAAGAGAGAGAAAACACTGTGCTAAGCTAACCACCCTTCCTTCAGCACTGCGTATGGAAGTTTGAAATGAAATCAAACAAGATTAGAAAAGAAATTAGTGACATTAATATCATATTCAATCCTTTACCCAATTACCTCAAGTAACAATTCCTCTAACTCAGCCCTTTCTTCTCTGAAACTTAATTCATTTCTCTGACTGGAAATATAAGAAAACAGTGGTTATTATTTGCCCATTTGAAAATCCTTGTAGTGTAGTTTTTGTGTATGACTCTTAAAGATTTACTAGAGTGCTCAAAGCATATAATTTCAAAACAAGATGCAGTGTTTTGATTTCAGGGAAAAATATGATGTGTACAATGTTGACAATGAGAACAGGAGAGACACAAAGTCTCTCCTGTGCCAAAAACATGATAGAAAATAGTGTGCGCAGATTAGGTACGAATATACAATGCCTTGAAAATGATAATGATAGTGAGAATGATCTGACTAGACAAGATAGTGCAAAACTAAAGTTCCAATCTGTCACTCCCACTGCAAGACACTTGATCCACGAAGATCCTCTGATGACTGCCAAACATTAACTGCTTTAGGAAGCTACAAGTCTTTGAATTCACTCCTTACTTATACACTACACTCCAAGAAGGTCGCCGTATCTGAAATTCCGTTTCCCGCAAGTTCGTTTTGTTTTTTGTCATGGCATTCATTCCCTTGCATGCCAACCTTTCTCCGATCCTGATCATCCTCATATCTAGCTCTCCCATTGCAGTAAGCATTTATTAACACCATTGGAACGTTTTAATTCCTGTAACTCAGCAATTATTAACACCACTTTATTGCGTAATTATCACATCTTGTTTGTACTATCACTGTAGTGGGTGGCATTAAGGGTGCTGCAGTCCACTAGTGACATTTAAGCCCTGGGTACACTTGGTACCATATACTAGGGACCTATAGGAAAGTTAAATATGCCAATTAGGAGTATAATCAATTTCAATATGTTTTAGTGGTCAGAACAAATGCACTGGGGCCTGGTTAGGATACCCATTGGAGAGTCGGAAAACCACCAGCATGAGTCTACAAAAAATTGTGGTAATCATGCAAATAGTGGCATTTTCCTACAGTTAAGGTTTAAGAGTTAGACATTTGGGGTTAAAGATACAGAGTATTGGTACTGGATTAAGGAGTAGGTGTAAAGGGTATAGAATTAAAGGTATAGCTTCAAGGTTCTTGGTTATAGGGATAAGGGTTTGGGATGTAAGGTTAAGGGTCCAGGGAGCAGCTGAGGGGTATGGAGTTAGGAGTCAGGCTTTAAAGAAAGGGGTTCAATTCACAAAGGTACATTCAGTTGTAAACATACATTTACTTACAAATTCGATTTTTTACATATACAAGGAATTCCCACCTTAATTTCTTGAATTCTATAATATGTAAATGATGTTATGAATGCAGACATTTAAGCCACCCTTGTGGAGAAACCCAAACTTGCAAATCTCATTGAAAGGATAGGAAGAAAGCGGTCTTTGGCATGATTTTCCTTGGAAGTATGGGATTGTCTAAAAGCTGAAAATTCTTAGGCATTCCCAAACTTCAATTCTGCCTGGAAATGGTGGGAGATCAACTCCACTAAAGGGCTAGAAAATTATTCCCTTTTGAGGATCTGAATGAGAAAAGTAACCCTGACCTTAGGAAGGGGTTTAATGGAAGGGCTGTCTCCACTGGGAAAGGTGTTTTGCCAGAGGAGTATAAACATGTACAGTGGCAGAGGTGATGCAATTCCCGAAGAGCACTGCACAGCAGAAATAAGAGACTGCATGAAGAGTCAAAGTTCTGGGATTTAGATACAGGAATAAGGGTTTGTGGTATAGGATATAAACAGAGTTCAATTTTGCATGTGTGGAATTCTCTGCTATGGTGATCTCCACCCAGAGTAACAGGAACCCAGGAGGAGTCAACTGAAATTTCCAATAGTACACCTGGAAATCTGCACGTGGTAACATTTTCCAGGCATACTTTGGGAATGTTGGTAAATGCCAAAAAGTGATAACCTACACCAACAATTAGATAAGAAAACCTATGAGTGTACTTTCTTCGTGGCTCAGGCTGTAATTATTTAATGTTATGGACTTGGGTTTAAGGGCTGTGGAATAGTGCTAAGGGTTCATGGTGCAAAATTAAGGTTTAAAGGATTAGAATACAGTAGTTAAGGTGTTAACATTTAGGAATATATAATTAAGGTTATGTGGGTAAGGATTGAGGTTAAGGCTATATGGTTAAGGGTTTGGGGTAAAAGTTAAGTATGGGCATTATGGGTTAAATCTATGGGTCTAGAAGTTAGATGTTAATGGTTAAGTCTACAGGGAAGTACATTAAGGGTCTGGAATATAAGGTTAAGGGTCTGGGATATAAGGTTAAGGTTTTGGGGTATAAGGTTAAGGGTGCATTTGTACAGGATCCTCCATTTCCCCTATGTGGACTTCTGTGCTATGGAGTACTATGCACAGTGGGAATAGGCGCCCATGGGAACAGACAACTGGACCTCAAATGTTTACCTTTACGTATTTGTGGTCCAGTTGACTGTTCCCATGTGCGCCTATTCCCACTGTGCATAGTACTCCATAGCACAGAAGTCCACATAGGGGAAATTACCTTTACGTATTTGTGGTTAAGCTTTAAGGGTTTGGGGAATAGTGTTAAAAATGAGAGGTGGGGGTTATTGTTTAAAGTTGTGGGTTTTAGATGTTAAAGAGTTAAGAGTTAAGGGTCTATAATTAAGCGTATTTGGATTAAGAGTATGAGGTTATTGATTGAGGATTAGGATATAGGGTTAAGTGTTTGGGGTATAGGTGAGTTGGTTGGTGGAAAAGGCTTAATGCTGAAGGTTAAAGGGTTTTTTGTAAAGGGTTAATAAAGCTGTGATGTGGCTAGGAGGTATGATTTTAGGGTATATGATTAGGGGCTAAGGAGGTTGAGGGATTAATGGTGTAAACAGTAGCAGATAAGGTTATGGGATTAGGGGTTAGATGCTAAGAGTTATAAATGTTACATTTAGTGCATAGGATTAAGGTTTTAGTGTTAAAGCTCTAGGGTTTCGGGCATGGGGTTAAGTGCTAAGGGTTTGGGGTATAGTGTTAAGGCTTGGGTAAAGTAGTTAAGGGGTAAAGATAGAGGATTAACCCCAATCATTGCATTTGTTTAGTGTCGTAGTTGCAAACAGTTTGACTTGTCAGCCTTAGTGTGTTCTTCCCCCAAACGTTTTGCCTTCTCCCCTCCTGCTTTGGTGAATTCGCTTTTGTTGGCCTTAGGACTCTATCCACTTTAGCACTGCTAACCAGTGCTCACACACATACTTGTGCTAACTCCCTAAAATATGGTAAGATTGGCTTGCACCTTATTGGCATATTTAATTTACTTCTAAGTCCTAGTAAAGTGGTATACCATATACCCAGGACTGCTAAATTAAATGCTACCAGTAGGCCTACAACAATTATTGTACCAACCACTTAAGTAGGCCCTTAAAACATGTCTCAGGCTTGCAATTGCAGCCTGTGTGCAATAGGTTAACATTGGGTTACCTTACTATATTTAGTAAGTGATAACTTTTGTTTGCGAGCAGGTAGAAATGTTATGTTTGGTGTCTAAGGAATTGTAATTTAAAACCTTCTTTAATGGTAAAGTTGATTTTAAGTCACAATTCTGAAAAGGCCCCTTTTAGAAAGTTGGTATTTTCTTGTCCTATAATCACAAGAAGATAGGCCTTCTTGTCTCACTTGTATCCGCTATTTTCTTCAATTTTTTACACAACCCATAGTCAGCACTATTCTTTCATTCTCCAAATCATCCAATGAGATTGATTGCAAAGGTATCTATCCTTTTATTAAAAATACTGTTTTATGCTCCAAAAAATCCAATAAAAACAATATTAGCAATTCATGACGTACATCTAAAATCACAAAAGAGGGTTTGGCAACATCTATTGCTTATGGATAAATCATTATTATTCTATAACTAAATATCTTCAATGTTGTCCTTTATAACAGTTACACTGCGTTTTTTAACTAAAACGTCATTACTTTGTACACATAAAATATTCTCAAACAGAATCAACACTTCTAGACCTTGCTTAAAAAACATATACATAAATTTCAATTAACAAAAAAAACAAAAAAAATTTGTATAAAAATGTATCAAGTAGTTGACGCGGCGTTTCAGTGGATCACAGTTGGTCTACTCCACCTTCTTCAGGACAAAACTTTAAAGGCATTGATGTTCTCTATAGAGATAGAAACAAAATAGAAGCATGTTGCAACCATAAGAACTAATTTAAAATCAGTTATGTTTACAAAAAACAGGCTCAACTCGATCAATCCAAATCACTAAAACCATTCACAAAGTATTTAAACAATCCTGAATTAGTCTAACAAATCACTCCATGATAAGACAATAAAAGACATGATATATTGTGTCCTATCTTTATTAACATTAAATTATATAGGTACTTAAGGATATCCCATAAAGGGATATATATTTCATCACCCCTTAGACAGTTTATATCATGTTTAGACCTTTAGTTTTAGAGAGAGAAATGTCTTTTTAAAATATTTATATATTTTTATTATTTTTTTATTTTTTTAGGTGGCTCCTCAGGCAAATATAACCTTCCCCAGTTATTCATAAGGCCACAGAATATTAAATATTTGTTCATATACTGTAGTTCTCATATTTAATAACATAGACTTACTTTAACTATCTATTCCAGATAGTAAGGCGTCAGTCAAAGAAATGTAGATCGCCCACACAATGTTATTAATCCTTTCTTTCTTTAAAATTTGTATATAATTTCATATCTACAAAACAGTAAGTAATACATACTGTTATCTTCGATTGGGATTTATCACGACTTTAAAAAAACCTAAACTCCCAGTTTCACTGCTTACCAGTATTTTCATCCACTTAGATATGGTATGCAGCCCATCATTAGATCATGGCTATACTTTACCTAAGATCAATTGTCTCGTATCCTAGACCCGTACTCTTAAATTTGAATGTTCTGTTGGGCGTCAATATCTCCCCTTTGCCCTCTCAATTCTATTAAAAATGTTAAAAAAAACAATTTATGTAAAACATTTATTGCTCTGTAAATACACGACATTTAAATAAAAAATTTTAGACAGTCTCGTGGTTCATTTATTATAACTTAATCCTATAATCACACCGGTAATTCTACCCCTTTAATGCTAGCCTCTAGGTGAATTTAAGAGACAGGTCATATCCAGCCCTTTCCGGTATTTGTCTGCACTAATCTAAACCGACACATAAAAAGCCTTTTTTAAAACCAAATTCTTTAAACTAATTATTCAAACGTTTCCCTTCCCGCTCGGGTCTTCTATTGCACTGCGGAGCCCCATTATAAGCGCAAGAGGTCTACACTGCTTACCAGAATAAGGTGAACTTGTCTCCCCGATCGAGTATTCCAAATGTTAAACCGGAGACCCAAGGCTGTCTCACATTTATAACCACTTTGTGCGTCAAATACGCATCTGTACCAGACGCTCCGCCATATTTAAGTCAGGCCACACTTTGCTTGTTCTATTACTTGTTTCGTTTTATCAACATAAATGGCCATATTATATGAAGCGTTAGTGCCAGGATTTAAAACGATAAACCACTTACATATTATGACGGTGTTCTCACATATCTGCATCTAAAGACTGATAGGTCACCTATGATTTCTTTCTTCTAGGAGGCCATCTTCCTATATCAGCAATATATTCAAGTGCCTTTAGTCTACCAAATATTTTCTTGTTGACTATACCGTGGCGAACGTCTACCGCTCACAATAATGTATTAACATTCATATAACCTCATCAAGGGTCTAAATATATATCTAAACTGCTATATTAAAATTGGTGCCTGCAACCTGTTTCCTGGGTCACATGACTAGGTGTAGTTGGCAGTTGGCCTTTGTGTATTCCTCCCAGACAGTAACACAATAGGGGAACATGGTGTTTGCATTATGGGCTATCCTGACAGGATGGGAGGGGCAGAGCTGTTAACAGCTCCACTTGCACTTCAAAGGCACACACACAAAGAACTTCACACTAGCTTTTTGTGAACCCAGACATCCTGGGACAAGAACAGGGAGCCAGGATATTCCAGATGCGTCTTTGGGGGGGGGCTCCAGAGGTTTCTTCCACTTCAAAGCTGGCACCAGGTATAAAATTAGGACCCTCAGACCCAATCTCCAGTAAACTTCTGGACTTCCAGAGGACTCTTAGAGGACTGCTCTGCCTCCTGTGGCCTGATGGGTACTTTAGAGGAGTACTCTGCTGCACAAAGAGGACTGTCCTGCTGCCTGAAGTCTGCGTTGTACCCTCAGAGGACTGCCCTGAGGATTGAGACCTGCTTTTCGCCTTGAACCTGGGACTTCCAGAGTGACTCCAAGGGCTAGCTGGCTGGACTCCCAATCAGAGCCTCAGGGACAGAAAAGGCTACAACCATTTTGAACCTATACCTGGATTCAGTCTGAGGGAATCCTGACCCACCAAATGGTGCCCCTCCAGTCTTGGACCATTGGAAGTGGTGCTAAATGCCCAGATAGCCCAAATCTAGAACTTAGAACATTTTCTGCCAAAAAGCGCTCTAAGAATGGACAGGAGACTGGGACCTACCTGCTTGCCAACCTGCCCACTGTGCATCGCCAGTCAACTCTGCGGTAGATCCTGCTACGTTCTTCTCCACAGCAGCAAATCCTGTTCAGCGCCTGTTCTTGGGAAGAATATCCAGTCTCCTGGAGCCCTCATTGGCTACACTTTGCAAATTTGTCCAGCTGGAGATTTTTGACTTTCAAAAAAGAGACTATGGGGCCGATTCCGATTCGGGCTGGAAAAAATACCGACCGACTCGGTACGGGATTATAGTCCGACCGACACGTACCGGCGTTGCCCGACCTGGGAAGTACGATGAAATGCATGGAAATCACGACCGACTCGCACGGAACTCAAGGCGAACGACCGACCCGGCCGGAAACAAACTATCCGGCCGGGAAACCACGCGAATCGCACCGACCGACACGCACCAGGAAACAACCCGAACGAAACGTACCCGCGAACTCCGACCCGCGCAGTACGATGCAATGGGTGCAAAATCAGACCGACTCGCACGGAGCCCAAGCCGTACGACCGACACGCATACAAAAGCCAGCCGAACAAACACAATACCCCGCGAACGACGCGTACGCCGCATATGAAACGGAGCTGAAACACAGCGGGAACGACTCGGACAGGCGCGCACGAGACAACTGCAACATCCTACACGGTCAGAAGATCGACTCCTACATGCACAATAATCACTAATGAAAAAATACCAAAAAAAAGGGCCAAACAAGCAATGACAAAGCCAATAAATACAGGGGGAGAAAAAATGGAACAAGGACACCCCCAACTCAACCTACATAAAGCCCACAAATCCCTACCATGATCCTTTGCAAATTCCACTGACCTGCCAGCACACAACACCATCACACAGCAAACACAGACACACACACAGCTCATCCAACACAAAAGCCACACACCATTAGCACCTCAACAAATAGCACCCTCACACACACACAGCAAAACCTACACTCACACACCCTCACTTGCACACACACACACATCAATCACCACCATCACCCATCACCATGCCCCTAAAGAAGAATCCAAAGTTCCTAGATAGTGAATTGGAAGTCATGGTAGACGAGATCCTGAGGGTAGAGCCACAGTTGTTTGGCACATTGGTCCAACAGACCCCCATGTCGTAGAAAACCAAGATGTGGGCGAGGATCATCGACAGGGTGAACGCACAATCACCATGTTTGCGCACAAAGGAAGACATCCAGAACAGGTGGTATGATGTGCGCAGGAGGATCAGAGACCTACTCAAGAAGGATTACCTCCTGAGCCAGCACACCGGCAGTGGCCCTCCTGCAAAACCACTATACCTCAGGCCCTGGGAGGAGAAGGTGCGGGCCATCCTACCACCAGTGAGCGTATATGGACTAACAGACATCCCAGAGCCTGGTGAGTACACAACTAATATACACAATATTGTGTGCCAATACACACACATCACTCTCAAGGGGACAGTCAAACCATCCACCCCTAGCATATCAACAGCAACCAAAAGATAATCATCCCAAGATGTGTATGTCAGTTAGATTAACACAATACATGCCATCTCATAGTGATATGTAACTGTGTCATGACATGTACAAACACAACAACAAATAGAGCAAGGCAGTGGTACAAATAGAACCAACAAACACTGCCTGATATTTTGCCACCACTAGAACACTACCTCACAGGGAAGCTCACTTAAAGGAAGGAAATCTGTGTATGCTGGTGAAGTCAGTGTAGCCAATAGCATGATGGGAGTTGTAGTCACAGATATTGGTCACCCTCACAATTGGCCCATCAACACCACTCCGAACCATGCTCACATCACAGGGAGTGGATAAGGACTGACAAGATGGCTGACACTGGCTACTGCTGTGGGGTGCACAAGGCCCTGCTGGGAACTGTGCACCAACAAACAGCAGGACACCACTGTCAGCCATCTTGCCATTGCTGTCACACTCACACACAGTGAAGTCCACTCAAAAGCAAGAAAGTACAGGCTTGCTGGGAAGGGGGGTGTAGGCAATAGCATGATGGGAGTTGGAGTCACAGATATTGCTCAGCCTCACAATTGGCCCATCAACACCACTCTGAACCATGCTCACATCACAGGGAGTGGAAAAGAACTTACAAGATGGCTGACACTGGCTACTGCTGTGTGGAGCACAAGGCCCTGCTGGGAACTGTGCACCAACAAACAGCACAACACCACTGCCTGACATCCTGAAAGCCAACTTGCACTCTCTGCAATGCAAGCACGTTGCATGGTGGGATATCTGGCTGGGTGTGAAGGAGGACCCACAGCACTGACCATAGTTACAAGCAGCTCACCTCACACACCCCCTCAACACAAACTCCACATAACCCACCTGGGAGAATGCAATGCCTCACATACCAAATGAAGATCCCACAAAGAACCACCACCCTGGGTAATGCTGTGTGAAGCACAGGGACACACCTGGGACTTGTAGCCAAACAAACGCAAGGACAACACTGTCAGCCTTCCTGTCAGCACAGGCACACTACCCCACAGGGAAGCACAGTCCAAAGGAAGGAAGTACGGGCATGCTGGGAAGGGGGGTGTAGCCAATAGCATGATGGGAGTTGGAGTCACATATATTGCTCAGCCTCACAATTGGCCCATCAACACCACTCTGAACCATGCTCACATCACAGGGAGTGGAAAAGAACTTACAAGATGGCTGACACTGGCTACTGCTGTGTGGAGCACAAGGCCCTGCTGGGAACTGTGCACCAACAAACAGCACAACACCACTGCCTGACATCCTGAAAGGCAACTTGCACTCTCTGCAATGCAAGCACGTAGCATGGTGGGATATCTGGCTGGATGGGAAGGAGGACTCACAGCACTGACCATAGTTACAAGCAGCTCACCTCATACCCCCCCTCAACACAAACTCCACATAACCCACCTGGGAGAATGCAATGCCTCACATACCAAATGAAGATCCCACAAAGAACCACCACCCTGGGTAATGCTGTGTGAAGCACAGGGACACATCTGGGACTTGCAGCCAAACAAACGCAAGGACAACACTGTCAGCCTTCCTGTCAGCACTGGCACACTACCCCACAGGGAAGCACAGTCCAAAGGAAGGAAGTACGGGCATGCTGGGAAGGGGGGTGTAGCCAATAGCATGATGGGAGTTGGAGTCACAGATACTGCTCAGCCTCACAATTGGCCCATCAACACCACTCTGAACCATGCTCACATCACAGGGAGTGGAAAAAAACTTACAAAATGGCTGACACTGGCTACTGCTGTGTGGAGCACAAGGTCCTGCTGGGAACTGTGCACCAACAAACAGCACAACACCACTGAATGACATCCTGAGAGTCAACCTGAACCCACTGCAAGGGTGGCATGCTTCATGGTGGGATAACTGGGCCAGGTGGAGAAGGATTGCCGGATGTCCACCAAATGCAACCAATGCTGGCCATACACACCTCAACATTCATAGTGAAATGCCCCAGGTATGCATGACAATGTGCTACACCAATATCAACCTCTTACTGTGACAACTTAGGACAATGCAATGTACATGCCCGCATCCAGAGGTACAGTCACAACTGTCAGGTGTGTGAACCATTGATGCCTGTAGAAACATTACATACAATGTGTGTCTCTTCCAAATACAGGTGACGATGATGGGGACACAGCAGCAGGTGAGGAGGAGTCCCTGTCCCAGGCTCCGGGGGACACAGAGCTCACTGGTGTGGAACAGCCTCTGCCCACCTCGGATGGCGAAGACCTACCTGGCACCTCCGGTCTGAGTCATCATGCAGCACCAGCTGGACCAACATCTGCACCCCCTGCACCCACCCCTCCAACAACTGCCAACATACAGACCACCCCCGCCGACACGGACAGACCAAGGACCAACAGCACAGGGTCCCAGGCCCACTGTGGAGCAACGGATGACAACACCACTAACAACCCCCAAGTGGGCCTCGGGTCACCTGTGCGTGCCACCGCAGGTCCTGCACGTGTCGCCAGGGGTGGTGGGAGGGGTGGTAGACATAGGTCGCTGCTTGCAGAGGGGTCTGGACTGCATGATGACCCACAACTGGCACGCATCGCTGATGCGTACCAGGATAGCACCGGAGAGGTCAGACAGGTAGTGGGAATCCTCAAGGACATACAACAGCAGCAGGCTGCCCATAATGCCCGCTTGGACTCCCACATGGCCTGTGTTGAGACACACATGGCCCGTGTGGAGACACCCATGTCGGGCATGGAGTCCAAGTGGGATACATTGCAAGAACTCACAGCGGTGCATAGGGACATATTGACATGCCTCCGCCAGATTAGCACCAACATGGCCACACCTCCCTGTGTGCCCACAACATCTGGTGCTGCAACAACTGACACCGCCACAGGGAGGGAGGAGGACTCTGGCGGAGAGTCCCCTGCACCGCAGCAGCCTGCACGTGAGGGTCCCCCAAAGAAGAGGGGTCGTCCGAGGAAGGAAAACTGAGAGGTTGATGGCCACGTACATCCCCCAGGAAGCCAACACCTGTTCCGGAAATTCTCCTTTGTGTGCAAACGTTTCACCCTGTCGAATGCAACACTACTTTCCCCATGACATGGGGAGTTCAAGTTGGACTAATGTATCATATGACTGTGGACTTCACTCAGGACATTTCTGCTACCAAGACTTCCAACTCATCTGGGAACTTTGGATCACAATCACAATGTACAGCACCCACCATCCTGTGCACTATACACACACACATTTCTGTTAATAAAATCACTAGTACACCATACTTGCCACTGTTGTTATTCAAATGTGGATACTGTTATGGTGATGATGTTCTGCTAAATTACACTGTGTATGCTAACTGCTACAGCAAGTACAACACCGTCGTGTGAGTCATGGTGATGTGACACATATGAGACCCGGTGTAGACCACGCCAACGCTGACGGTCTCTCCCGGTTTTTCCGCCTTAGCGACGAGAACTCCCTAGAGGTTGGGAAGCTCTCCCCTCTTTCGGCTGGGGGGGACGCGTGTTAGACCTGTCAGCCCTAGGGTGGTCTTGCCCTGTTTTTTTCCCTTTTGCGCCTCATTTTTGCCACCGTATTTTTACTGGACCTAGGTCTCCGGGCGCCTTACCACTGCTAACCAGTGCTGAGGCGCAGGTGCTCTCTCACTCAAGATGGCTGCCACAGGCCCCTGCTCCTGCAGAGGGTCCTTGCACACATACACACTAGTAGCCAGGGTCAGGCTGGGACATAGGGATACAGTATCCATCCCGTCCCCGCCTCTGGGCCACATAGCCAGACATGTGGAAGGTTCCAGAACCTTCCGGGCTGTGGGAGGAGTTATATTTTGCCACCTTTTGGAGGGTCACCTGACCTAGGGGTATAAGAGGCTTGGAGGGAAATCTTTTAGTCAGTTGGGGCACCACTGATCCTGGGAGAACCTCTGCCGGAGTACAGGCTGTAGGGCCTAGGGGGGAGACCTACACTACTGCTGCTGACAAGGCTTAGGCACTGCTGTAGTAAGTTAGCTGAGGAACGCCCACCACCCACTGACCTTGCCCAGCGTGAGGGGACCCAGGGAACCACCTTCAGCGTGCTGGGAAGTACCATCCAGCACCCCAAGAACCACCAACTCATTCCCTCCCCCATACAGAGAAACCCCCAAGAAGCAACCAACCAAGAACAGCCGCAAGAAACCTTAATTTGTAAGGCCTGACCGACCAGCAAGGCCAGAAGTCTGAACTGCCAAACTGGGGATCACCAGGTAAAGCGCCGTGCCCTGAAGCGCTAGACCTTCACCCCTATCTAATCCTGCCTGCTGCTGGGCTGTCCCCAAAAACCCTTTCCAGTCAGCCCTGCCAACCTGCTGCCAGCGCGCCCGCGCTATACCTCCACGAAGGAGAAATTGCCCCCCAAGCCACTGACCTCGTGGCTAGAATCTGCCGTTGCGGCCGCCGCTGCGTGTGGAGAACTGTGGAGGCGAGCGAGGCCTCTCCGAGGTCGTGGTGGTGAGGTGCGCCGTCCGCGCCCTCACCGAAGCCTAAAGATTAGCCCCAAAGGTCACCGCCGGGCCCGGGAGCCCCACCGACGAAGTCGCGGCCCAAAAAGATCACCGCCGCGGCCCAGGGGCCCACGTGAAGAAACTGAGGCCTAGCGGGAAGAACGAGGCCTCCAGGCCCCGCCGACGCTGTTGCCAGGAGACCGGGGACGCCGGCCGCGTCATCGGCCGCGCCCCCGGGACACACCACTAGGGCTACACAACACAGACACCAGGGCCATCGGACTCATCGTCCACAGTGATGTTGGCAGGAAATACAGTGGAATGCACAGACACCACACCTATTCAGAGTCTGTGTCAACTAGCCCACAGGTGCAGTAAGCAAATGTCAGTCAGATGTGTGACCACAGACAACGCACATCCCAAAGTGAAGCACTGGTTTATTACACATTTGTAACATGTTGTTACCACTACAAATGCAAGTTAATCCCACGTGGCAGTGGCCACACAGTCAACAAGTGCAGAAGATATGAAGTCCAGGGGTGTGTGGCACATCACTTGTAGGGAAACGACTGCTGCCACCCTGAAAGCTGAATCATGGTGTTGGGGGATCCAAGTTGACCAAACAACTCTGTAAGCACCCTGTGAAGGACATACATGACACACAGTCAAAACCACTGAAGAACCGGACAGAACTGCAATACTCATGCCCTAAACATGTCACAAGATACCTACACTAAAGCACGTTTGCATGTCAACACTGTTGGGGAGTACAGACTACCTGTAAGGACACATCGCTGCACGAATCCAGTCAAGTGGCACATGGCCACACTAAAACAGCACCAGGGCACCACCCACACATATCATGCAAACTCACATCATTCACATTGCATCTCCCTGGATACTCACATTCAGCTGAAGAAGTTGGTGATGAGCTGTGTGCGGACATCACCACCATCATCATCATCATCACTGGCATCGTGGTCCAGGCCAGGATCCTCCACAGGTGGCGGACGTTGGTCATCGTCATCCAGGATGAGAGGCAACTCCTTCCGCACTGCCAGGTTGTGGAGCATGCAGCAAACGATGACAATCTTGCACACCTTTGCTGGGGCATATGGGAGGGCCCCTCCTGCCTTGTCCAGGCAGCAGAAGCGGCTCTTCAGGAGACCAAAGGTCCGCTCGATCACTCTCCTGGTCCGACCATGTGCCTCATTGTAGCGCATCTGGGCTGGTGTCACAGGGTTCCTGAGGGGTGTCAGCAACCACGGCATGTTGGGGTATCCGGAGTCACCTACAGACAGACAATTGCACATTAGCTGAGTGCAAAAAGTGGGTGGAATACAACATAGCAGAACACACACAATGGTACAAAGTCAGTACACACCGACAAGCCAGGCACGCTGGTTCGGCATCTGTGACATCATCCTCGGGATGCGACTACTCCTCATCATGTAGGCATCGTGAGCAGAACCGGGGAAACGGGCACACACATGTGTGATGGTCATATCTGCAAGGCATACCACCAGCGCATTGATCGAATGGTAGTGTTTGCGGTTACGGTAGGCATGCTCATGTGCCTGTGATGGTACCAAAGCGACATGTGTCCCATTAATGGAGCCAATTACATGTGGCATCCTCCCCAGGGCATAAAAGTCACTCTTAACGTCAGTGAGTTGTCGACGTTTGGGGAAATAGATGAACTGGTTCAGGTTCCTCAACATAGCCACCAAAACATCGCGTAGCACACGGCTGAACATAGTCTGTGACATCCCACCATCAGTCGCCACAGTGTGTTGGAAGGTACCGGTGGCAAAGAAGTGTAGGGCTGCCATTACCTTCACCTTGGGTGTCAGCGCCGTAGGGTACGGCCGGCCCGGTTGCAGATGTGGTGCCAAGCGCACTGCGAAATCCTCAATCAGCTGCCTGGTGAAGCGGTACCGTCGGATGCTGTCACGTTCCACCATCATTGCCAGGTCAGGGAATGGTCTATGGACAGCTGGAGCCCTGCAGTGCATAGGATGAAGAAAGAAAGATTGTCAGTCACCCCACAGATGTGCCTTTCACCATACTCAATTTCACATGATACATCATTACGAGACACAAGTACTTGATGTGTGTGCCGTTCTGTTCGGACATAACTCGCACCTACATGGCCATCATCTAAGTTCTCAGTACAACATGTGTGCACAACAGGTACCAGGTTGTGCTATGGGAAACCATTAGGCTGTATCACAGTACCCATTTACTGCTGTCACGTTCCACACACACACCACAGTGACATGTCTGGACAGATGCGCCACAGGCATCACAGCACATTGACAGGTAGATTCCCAGGGACCCTGTCTTGCCACATGGACACTGGCATGACATGGCATATCATGTACACGTCAGAAAAACAAACATGACTCCCACAGGTAGTGGCCCCTGTTGCCTCCGCAGGACAGACATGGACGCCAGTGACACACACACGCACAACATCAAAGTCCATGCACAAACAACGTTGCTGTGGAGACTGTCTCCCATCGTGCACATGGAATCAGAGACATCGGAAACACAACATGCACACAGACTGTGGAGGGACATCACTATTGTGGCAATGGGTCATCCTGTTACGTACATGCCTTCCCCCATGGGACCCTGGGGGTATGTGACATGTCACACACATACACAACCTGGAAATGTCACCATGCCACATGCTCTGAAATGAACTGTTGCACATCACAGTGGTCATGTGCACAACACACAAAGGACCCTGTCCCCATGAACACATGCACAGCCTGGGTGTGGATGCCCACCAGTGCCACCACAGAAACCACATGTCAACCCCCATACACAGAAAAGGTAATGCAGCCTTACATGCCTTAGGAAACAGTGTGGAGTGGGTGTGGTGTTGTAGGTGTGCCCCTGTGTCTCTGGCAGGTAGATGTGGCTGGCATATGTTCACCAGTGACAAGCATGGTGACATATGCGACTGACCTGTACAGGTACGCGTTGTACAGCAATGGACCGATCGGTGTGCCCGGCCGGCCCAATGCATGTGATGTGTGCGGGTATGCGTTGTACCCCGAAATACGCATTGTACAGCAATGGACCGATCGGTGTGCCCGGCCGGCCCACTGCATGTGATGTGTCCAGGTACGCGTTGTACCCCGAAATACGCGTTGTACAGCAATGGACCGATCGGTGTGCCCGGCCGGCCCATTGCATGTGTTGTGTGCGGGTACGCGTTGTACAGCAATGGACCGATCGGTGTGCCCGGCTGGCCCATTGCATGTGATGTGCGCGGGTACGATTTGTACCCCGAAATACACGTACAGCAATGGACCGATCGGTGTGCCCGGCCGGCCCATTGCATGTGTTGTGTGCGGGTACGCATTGTACAGCAATGGACCGATCGGTGTGCCCGGCCGGCCCAATGCATGTGATGTGTGCGGGTACGCGTTGTACCCCGAAATACGCGTTGTACAGCAATGGACCGATCGGTGTGCCCGGACGGCCCATTGCATGTGTTGTGTGCGGATACGCGTTGTACAGCAATGGACCGATCGGTGTGCCCGGCCGGCCCATTGCATGTGTTGTGTGCAGGTACGCGTTGTACAGCAATGGACCGATCGGTGTGCCCGGCCGGCCCAATGCATGTGATGTGTGCGGGTACGCGTTGTACCCCGAAATACGCGTTGTACAGCAATGGACTGATCGGTGCGCAAGTATTGGCTGGGGCCTGGCATGGCAACAGACGCGTTTTCGTGGCTCCAACGAGTCTGATGCAGTGAATTCAGTTGGCCAGCCACAACAATGTTGCAAAATCATGGATGTCATGAATTTGAAGATTTGAAGGATGCTGTGGGCGTGTATTAGTGCTGCTATTCCATGGATTGGTCAGATTCAGAAGATGCAAACGACTTGGACCAATCACTTTGGACACATGGGACAGTATCTGCCTCTGCAGCACACATATAATGCTGGCTGTTCCCCTGAGAGCTCACTTGCCTGCACTACATGCTCCAGGACGACATCTGCCAACAACACTGCTGCTGTCTCTGCATCCTCTGGCTACTGCAATGGCACGTACTGTGGATAGAGCCCCAGCCTTCAGCCTTGAGGAGAACCAGGCCCTGCTGGACAGCCTCCTTCCACAGTACAGCAAGCTGTATGGGAAACCAGGGCAGCAGGTGAGTGTGCTGTCCACTGCCTTACCAATTGTTCATGTTGTCTGACTAGCAGGACTTACAGTGTGCACACCACTGGCTAGCATGCTCACTGAGTAGTTGTCACACCCCAAAGTGTGTAGTTACATGCACTGAACAGGTACAGTGCAGTAACAGTGCATTCCAAAAGGTTTACTCCCCATGCAATGACACCATGTAGTGACTGCTGGCAAACTGTTCATAGCCATTGTTGCACTGCCTATGTACATCATATGCCCCTGTGATTGAGACATGTATATCCAACTGTGTGATGCACGGATATGTTGCATGTGTAGTAATGGCCTTTTTCACTTTGTCATCCTCACAGGTCGATGCCCACCAGAAGCAGGAAATCTGGCTGACCATCGCCCGGGAAGTAAGATCCGTGGGGGTCTACAGGCGCAGGATCCGCAACTGCCAGAAGAGGTGGCAGGACCTTCGTGGCTGGACCCGGAGGATCGCAAGGGTCCAGCTGAAGCTGTCGCCTCCTCGCAGGAGGGGCGGACACCGGACCCTGAACCCCCACATGCTCCGGATCCTGGCGGTGGTCTTCCCTGACCTGGATGGGCAGCTGAAGGCCAGACAGCAGCAAGGAGGGGGTGAGTCCATGACTGCACTGTGCACTTTGTCTGACATGCTATGTGCCCTCCTCTGGCCTGGTTAAACTTCCACAGTACATCAGTCATGTGGTCCAGGACCCATGTCCCTCATTTGTGACATGCCCACTTCTCCTCTGATACGCATATGTGTGGCCCTTACAGTCAGGAAATTGTGTCACTTGGGGACTGTGTCATTGCATTTAGCTTCGCTCAAGGTGGGCGACAGCATTTGTTCCCGTGACTATGTTGTGGGATTCATGTGTGGGTCAATTGCTTACACAATGCCTAAGTTCTGACATGTAATGTGGGTGTAACTTTGATATGTGGTCCACTTGCTGATCTGAATCACCACATGTCCCTGGGGAATTTGGCACACACCCATGCTGCCGGTGGGAACAATGTTTGGGCCTCAGGAGTATGTGTATCAAGTGTGTCACACGTGCTTAGCCACATGCCTACTGTCCAGGACTCATTCCTCTTACAGGTGGAGCTGGACAGTCATGCCTACTCCAGGGCATACAATACACTCTGTACTCCCACTCCCGTGTACCATCTGGCATGTTGTGATCAGTGAAATGTTCCCTCAGGTGTCTGCCTCTGTGTCATTGTGCTGTGTCCTCGTTGTCAGGACTACTGGTATGTTTATCGGTTAGGGCTCAGCATGCCAGCGGAGATGTGACCATGATAGACGAAACTTCTGTGATTTTTAGGTGTCTGATCACTTGACTGTGCACACAGGTGTATGCGACTGTGACTTTCAGGCAGCTGTTTCTCATTCACAGCACACTGTGAGGTGCTCATGTTCAGAGAGTTGTGTTTCATGTCCCCCATATGTCCAATTGGTATGACGTGGACAAGTAGTAGTACTGATGATGTGGTTTTTGGGGGATGGACATGTGCACTTGTCAGTTACATCACTTGCATTCCCTCGAGCCTAATACTGCTGAGGAAGCCTGGCGTCTTTACTTTAAAGATTTATATTCAAGCCCCTATAATGGACCTAGTGAGAGTGGGATATCGGTTTGTTGTCATACCTTTGATTCCCTTGGGGATATACCCCCATGTACCTTGGCCACGGTATTATCTGCCCTAGCCAAAATACTGCCAAACAAAGCTCCTTGGCTGGATAGAATCCCGGGGACCTGTATAGAAATGAACAGACTGTTTGGGCCCCATACCTCCAGACATTATTTAATGCCATTCTTTATGGCATGCCACCCCCCCCACGTGGGCTGGGGCAGAGATTATTCCTATTTATAAAAAGGGTCTCCCATAGAACCGGCAAATTACAGGCCAATCAGCCTTATTGATGTAACTCAAAAGATTTTTGCTAGAGTCTTACTGGGAAGACTCCAGGAATGGATGGAAGACCTTAATATTTTAACCCCTTTACAGGCAGGCTTCAGATGTAAAACATCTACTATAGATCAGTTGTTTAGGCTTCAATTGATCTATTGGAAGCATATAGTTTTGGAGGGTGGTAGTCTGTACCTTACATTCGTGGATCTCAAATCGGCGTTTGATATGGTGGATCGTGACCAGCTGTGGGGAATCTTGCTGGATATGGGAGTACCACCATACCTCTGCCACCAGTTTAAACGCCTCCACGAGGGAACATTTGCTAGGGTAAGGTTCGGCAAGAATGGGAAATTAACGGCTCCTTTTCCTGTAGGAAAGGGGGTGAGGCAGGGTTGTGTGCTTGCACCAACCCTTTTCCTCACTCTTTCTCAACGGGTTAATAGGACACCTTCTTGCCGTTAAGGACATTGATTCCCCAAAACTAGCCAACCGCAAATTTCCTGCCCTAATGTTTGCGGACGATACCCTGCTCCTCTCGAAATCACCAATGGGGATGCAGCGTGTATTAGAGGAATTTAGTCGGTTTTGTAAAAGGAGGAATTTGGTAGTAAATATTAAGAAAACAAAATATATGGTCTTCCACGCTGACTCTATAAACTGTCCGCACCCAAGAATGGATGATGGACCCTTAGAAAGGGTTCCTATCTTTGATTATTTGGGCCTCACATTAAACGATCAAATGGGGTGGGGACCCCAAATTAACAAAGCTAATTTAAAGCTAATTCAGGCAGTCGGGGGGATTTTAAAGGTTTATAAGAGATGTGCCCTAAAGGTTATAAGCCCGCCTGTAGAAATCTACAAGGTCCAAGCTAGGGGGCCAACTATGTATGGGGCCGAACTTTGGGGACATAGCTTAGTTAATGCCCTCACTATAACAGAAAATAATTTTATGAGACAAATCCTGTGTTTGCCTAAAAGTACTCCTTTAACGCCACTAAGGATGGATCTGGGCATCCTTCCCATTGCAGACCTAATTGCTTCTCGCCCACTGCTTTACTGGCGACGGCTGTGGAGTACGCCAGAGCTAGGACATTATAGAGAGGAATTAAAGGCTGTAATGTCCACTCTGGGGGCGGGTAATATCCCGTGGTTCTCCTTTATCAGAGACTCATTCCGTGCGATAGGAAGGGAAGACCTATGGTCGGCACCGGAGGAGTCATGCTCAGCTATCTCAAAAAATCCTTGGTTTGTGTACTGAAGGGGTATAAATTGTCATGCATTTTACAGACCGCTAATTCTTCTAGTTTAACCTATGGGTTCCTGGATATAAAACAGCAATATAAATTGGAGCAGGTGTTGGATTTTATTCAACCGCCAACAGCAAAAAAACTGTTTTTGCAATTTAGATATGGGACGCTGCCGCTCCATGCACTCACCAACAAATGGGCAGGCGCTACCACCCACCTTTGCCCGGGGTGCCTAGTAGAGGAGGAAACTGTAATTCATGTGTTGTTCTTCTGCTTGGCATATAAGTGGGCAAGGTTAAAGTGGGTTACTCAACTGTGTAGGAACCTAGGTATTAGAAATTATAAGGAATCCTACAGGGTTTTAAAATCTGATACTAACCCGGTGTTTGTTGTTGCAATCTCTAAGTTTCTCTTTGCAATGTGGTGTAAGCGAAGGTATCTATTGAAAAATCGATGTGAGAATTAGTAATACCCGCTCCCGTCTGTCAACCATTGTGACCCTAGTTTTGGCAAAAAACCTAGCCTGTAAGCGTAGGTATTTTATCAAACAACTGATACGAGATCTATTAAGACCTGCTTTTAATTGGCTGCTACCGCGACTTAGGTTTTATATAAAAACATAGGCTGTGAATTTTCTTTTAATATTTTTAGTTTAATTTATATTTTTTATGATTGGCTTGCAGTGATTATATTGCCCATAGTGATGATTATTATTTTTATTTCCTGTTTCCCAATGAGCGATCATTACTGCTATTTATGCTTGTACTATTTTATAATAAGTGGTTCTTACGACATCATACTTTTTCTTGATATTAATTTAAAGTGGTTGTCTATATGTATGTACTTTTATGGCCGTAATAGCCGAAATAAAGTTTCATGAATGAATGAATGAATAACTTGCATTCCCCATGTCCTAGGATTGTGACACAGTGCAGACTGTTGTTGGCTGGCTGCCATGCCCATGTGACTGGAGACAGTGATGTATGACTTTGCACGCATGCCTGTGTCATGGCATTAAACTTCCTAAGAGTGATCCTGCAGGGGAGTGACATGTGCAACATGCACCCCATTGTGGCATTGACTATCCGGACATGGGTGCATCATGGTGTGTGGTGCTGGTATGCATCACATGCATTTCTATTTAGACTCTGGCCATCCCTTCATCTGGACACCTGCACTGACTTAGTGGCAAGAGATGTGTTGTGTGCATGTTCACATACTTCACTGTGTTCCCTGCAATGTCCAACAACTGTGTAGGTGGTGCATGTGTCCACACTGGGGTCTTACCATCAGACAGGCACCAGACAGATGGGTGCAAGGGCAGGAGGGCTGTGAGTCCCATGGTTGACCATCAGACTGACAATTGGCTTCCACAAATCTGTGTGAGGACTTTAGGCAATGTTCAACTAAGGATGCCTGGGCTGGCTCTGTGATGTGCTGTACTTACTGTGGTGTGTGCGTTCAGTGCAGGTGACTGATGTTTGTCTGTTTCCCTAATTGTTTGCAGATACATCCACGGCCACAGGAGGGGACAGCTCCACGGACCAGGAGGAGCAGCGGAGCCAGACTGGGTCAGCGTCCGACGAGTGGTCAGAGGGACCCAGTGGCACGGAGGGCGAGGGGAGCCACACCGAGGAGTCCTCAGCACCATCCACCTCAGCTGAGGACCACAGCAGCTCGGAGGATGACTCCCTTGTGGAGGCGGGTGTCAGCAGCCACCAAAGTCAAGCTAGTCTGTCTGGCCTTGCCACCACCACCGCCCTCCCATTGGCTCCCATTCCTGAGATCCGTGGAGGCTCCCGTGCTCGGGAGCGTGTCTCCTTCATGCCAGGCACTGCACCCCCTTCCCCTGTGTCCCCTGCTGCCCTGAGTGAGGAGTCTGTGTACTTCCTTCGGCAGCTCCATGTAGGGCAGACAGCAATGCTGACTGTCCTCCATGCACACACCACTCTGTTGACACAGCTGGTGTCATTCATGGAGGGCATCTCGACGGGTATGTCTGCCCTACAGAGGAGCAATAGGTCCATGGACTCCTCCCTGACGGCAGCAGTGTCCCTCCTCCAACAGTCCCTCACCCCTCCCACCTCTGCCCCATCCACACTTCCTGCCACCCTACCTGTCCAAAGCACATGCACACCTGCACAATCACCCAAACACACAGACACGAGCAGCACAGACACACCCAAGAGAAAGGCAAGACGTGCACACAAGCATCCTCAGGGGACTGATACCACAGACACAGGGGATGGGGACACACACACACACACACACAGGCATCCACAGTCACTCCGCAGTCCTCCAAATCCTCTCCCTCCAAGACCCCTTCCCTTGCCTCACCTGCTACCCCACATACACAGCAGCTCTTCCTGTGTGACCTCGGCCTCTTCCCCTCCAATCCTGCTGATCCAGCATACCGGGGGAAGAGGAAGTCCACCCACACAGAGGGGAGTGCACCCTCCCCCAGGTGCAGGCAGACACAGGACCCCATTAGGAAGTCCCCCGGACCAGGAAGAGCAAGACCCCACCACCACCACCACGCAGCTCCACCACCCAGTCTCTCTCCTCCATCCCCCAGGCCACCACTCCACAGGTTCGTCCGCCACACCCTGCCCCAGGTTCCCCCACACACTGATACCGCATCCCCAGACTGCTTAGGCCCTCCCCCCCTGCCACTTGCTCTTCCACACCCAACCCAGATGCTCTGCCTGTTAGTGCCACTGGTGTGGGGACCGGGTCCCCCCCTCTGTCCTGCCCACCTCATCTGCCCACCCTTCCACTCCCTTGGAGTTATGCACTGCAGTGGAGTCCACAACCACCCCGTCTGACTTGGGCACTGCAGTGGGGACCCAGTCCACTACATCAGACCAGCCCACTGCAGTGGTTGCAGCACCCACACCAACTGACTTGTGTAGCACGGTGGTGTTGGCCCCCCTGAGTCAGACACCTCCACTGCAGTTGCCGGTGACACTCCTGCACCCACCACCCCTTCACTGCCTCACTCTGCCATCCCCTGATCCTGTCCCTGCGGTGCCTGGCCTGCCCCTTGTATGCCCCTCCAAGGGGGATGTCCCCTGTCCGTACCAGTGCAGGCAAGCAATGGGTGACCAGTTGTCACTTGTCACCCTGTTGGGACATGGATTTTGGACTGGCCATTGGCCTTAGTTTCTTTTGGACGTCAACTTTTAATTTTACATTAGCTGAATAAAGCCTCTTTTTGTTTAATTGAGGTGTTTCTTTTGATGTACATGATGTAGATGAGTAGCATCCTGCATTTGCAGTTGTTATAGTGTTCAGATCAGGAAAATGAAGTGTTGCTGTGATGGACTCCATGTGGTCCATGGGATATGTGTCCTGTTCTACTCTGGATCTATGGCATCCTTTGCTGCAGTCTGTGGGTGTAATGTTCAGCGTTTGACACAGGGATGTACGTTTTGCATTTGTAAAGGAACATCTTTGTCTTACACTGATGCACATTTGGTGGGCTTACCACTGTTCAATGTTCCGATTTCCCTGACTGTGTGCCCATCTCCACTGGACATGCAGTTTTGCACATCAATGTTGAAGGACTCATCTGTGTATACAGTGCAACTGGCTTGACACGTGTTTTGGGTGTATGCAGATGACTGACGTGACACTCCCGTACCCAGGCTGATGTGAGCAGAGCCTTCTGTGTGTTGTAGTTGTTGACTCACTGACGGAGTGTCCTGCTGACATGTTTGAGTCGTGCACAGACAAGGTTTGGCACAGCGGACCTTCCACAGGAGTGGAGTGCCCTCATGGCAGTGTGTAATCCCGTGACATTGCGTGTGCCCGTGCTGTGTGTTGTGTAAGCATGTCTGTGTGTGTTCCCTTCCCTTTTCCTACACAGGCTGTGTCCCTAGGGATGTTCCTGTTTGTGTTGCTTGCAGAGTTGGTCTGTGTTCATCCAGCATCTTGGACCTGGTTTCTCTGTGATGTGGTTGCATGGCAAACTAATGTTCATGAGGTTGTCATCCCAGGTTGTCTTTGTTGTCAGGGCTGGGGATGTGGGCAAACGGTGATGGGACACATTCAGGATTCCCCTTGGCACTTGTTGTTTACACAAGTCATGTGAATTTCAGTTTGTGGTAGCTTTCAGTGATTGTGACACGGTGTGTGTGTGACTGCTGCCACTCCTCAGGGTCAGAGCTGCAATGTTGGAAGTTGTGTACGTGTGTTCTTTGTGTGTCACCTTGGCTTCTTCGTAGGTGTGTGACTATGGCCAGGATCCCATTGATTGTGGTGGATTTCACATCATGCCCATGTACGGCGTACTGTGCTGTGTGTCAGACATTGACGAGTCTTATTGACTGGCCATGTGTGATGGGTATCTGCACCTTAGTTCCCCCCACCACCCCTGGGATTGTCATGGGTGCATGTGCACTGTCACCAGTCCATGTGAGCTTCACTGCTGCACATTGGTGGAGATCAGGGTGTGTGGTGTTGAGTGTGCAAATGTGAGTTGTTGCACGGCTAGACCCCTACCTCCATATTGGCCTTGGCTGGCAGGCCGTGCTGATTGATTGGAGCTTGTGTAGGTGTGATGGTAGTTTGTTGCTCAGGACACATGGCTGTGGTTCACAGTGTGAACGACATCTACCTTTGTCATCACAGTGGGATTGTCATGCAGGCTAGTGTTAGCACAATGTGGGGTCCCTGGGGGTTGTGCTGTGGTGGGTCTGTCTCTTGCTGTGTTAGTTGCTGTTCCTACAAGCTTGTGTGACATGTGTAATTTGGCCTCCCTCTCAGCTGAAGATGCCTGATTGCCCACATAGGGGTATCCGATCCATGAGTAACTTTTGTATGGCACTGTATACACATCTGTGTGATTGGAGTTCAGGCCTCCTCATGTGTTGTGTGGTTGCCTGGGGACACTGGCACACCCCCATCACCTGTTGTGTTTGAAATGCAGTGTGAGTCTGCCTGTTTGTGTTTGTGCATTTGCACCACTGCATTGGCATTTCTGTAGTGTGCCATTGTCTGTATGTTGTTTGGTGGCTTTCCCCAGCTGTCCCTGGGACTCCTAGGTCATCAGTCAGCACAATGATCATGGTTTGTATGTCCCATTGATGCCATGGTATGGTATTTGTTCACCTGACATCGACAGCCTCCACAGGATATCTACATTTGTGTGTCCATTGGTGCAGATATGTGGCTCAGCATTATGATGGTCACTTCTGTCATTGTGTTATTTGTGAATATTGACAATGTGGTCCCCCATGGGTGATGTTTGTATGCACATGGCCAAAACGATGTTTCTGTGACACTGCACTGTTTGCCCCGCCCAATCTATGTTGCTATGGGACACAAGCACTACTATGCCACTGATGTGTTTGTTGTTGTGTGACCAGGATTCATCCATACAGATTGGCTTTCGCAGCTTTTACCATGACTACACTTACCTTATGATCACCCTGGTGATGGTGCTTTTGGCCCCATTGCCACACTGTTCAAAAGGTGCATCAGCTATGGACCCCACACTTACCTTTTGGTCACTGTGGTGATGGGGCTTTAGGCCCCATGGCCACACTGTTCAAGAGGTGCATCAGCTATGGACCCCACACTTAGCTTTTGGTCACTGTGGTGATGGGGCTTTAGGCCCCATGGCCACACTGTTCAAGAGGTGCATCAGCTATGGACCCCACACTTAGCTTTTGGTCACTGTGGTGATGGGGCTTTAGGCCCCATGGCTACACTGTTCAAGAGGTGCATCAGCTATGGACCCACACTTACCTTTTGGTCACTGTGGTGATGGGGCTTTAGGCCCCATGGCCACACTGTTCAAGAGGTGCATCAGCTATGGACCCCACACTTACCTTTTGGTCACTGTGGTGATGGGGCTTTAGGCCCCATGGCCACACTGTTCAAGAGGTACATCAGCTATGGACCCCACACTTACCTTTTGGTCACTGTTGTGATGGGGCTTTAGGCCCCATGGCCACACTGTTCAAGAGGTGCATCAGCTATGGACCCCACACTTACCTTTTGGTCACTGTGGTGATGGGGCTTTAGGCCCCATGGCCACACTGTTCAAGAGGTGCATCAGCTATGGACCCCACACTTACCTTTTGGTCACTGTGGTGATGGGGCTTTAGGCCCCATGGCCACACTGTTCAAGAGGTGCATCAGCTATGGACCCCACACTTACCTTTTGGTCACTGTGGTGATGGGGCTTTAGGCCCCATGGCCACACTGTTCAAGAGGTGCATCAGCTATGGACCCCACACTTACCTTTTGGTCACTGTGATGATGGGGTGTTCGACCCCATGGCCACAGTAGTCATGGTCTGCTTGCATTGTGGAGGCCACACACATTTATGTGTGACACGTGATAGTGGGTCACATTGTATGTTCAATGTCATGTTCAGTGTTGTAGGCATTTGACACAGACTACACACGCTTGTCATGGTGTTGGGGGGGTGTAATTTTCTGTCATTCCTTATGTGGGAGTATGCTGGTTGTGTCATGCATTACCGTTCCTATGAGTAGGGGTGGTGGTAGTGGCAGGCATCCAGCCCCCCCTGAGTAGGGGTGGTGGTAGTGGCAGGCATCCAGGCCCCCATGAGTAGGGGTGGTGGTAGTGGCAGGCATCCAGCCCCCTGAGTAGGGGTGGTGGTAGTGGTAGGCATCCATCCCCCTATGGGTGGGGATGGTAGTAGTGACAGGCATCCAGGCCCCCATGAGTAGGGGTGGTGGTAGTGGTAGGCATCCAGCCCCCCCTGAGTAGGGGTGGTGGTAGTGGCAGGCATCCAGCCCCCCCTGAGTAGGGGTGGTGGTAGTGGTAGGCATCCAGACCCCCTGAGTAGGGGTGGTGGTAGTGGCAGGCATCCAGCCCCGCCTGAGTAGGGGTGGTGGTAGTGGTAGGCATCCATCCCCCCCTCAGTAGGGGTGGTGGTAGTGGCAGGCATCCAGCCCCCCTGAGTAGGGGTGGTGGTAGTGGTAGGCATCCATCCCCCTATGGGTGGGGATGGTAGTAGTGATAGGCATCCAGGCCCCCATGAGTAGGGGTGGTGGTAGTGGTAGGCATCCAGCCCCCTATGGGTGGGGATGGTAGTAGTGACAGGCATCCAGGCCCCCATGAGTAGGGGTGGTGGTAGTGGCAGGCATCCAACCCCCTGAGTAGGGGTGGTGGTAGTGGCAGGCATCCAGCCCCCTGAGTAGGGGTGGTGGTAGTGGTAGGCATCCATCCCCCTCAGTAGGGGTGGTGGTAGTGGCAGGCATCCAGCCCCCCTGAGTAGGGGTGGTGGAAGTGGTAGGCATCCATCCCCCTATGGGTGGGGATGGTAGTAGTGATAGGCATCCAGGCCCCCATGAGTAGGGGAGGTGGTAGTGGTAGGCATCCAGCCCCCTATGGGTGGGGATGGTAGTAGTGACAGGCATCCAGGCCCCCATGAGTAGGGGTGGTGGTAGTGACAGGCATCCAGCCCCCTGAGTAGGGGTGGTGGTAGTGGTAGGCATCCAGCCCCCTGAGTAGGGGTGGTGGTAGTGGCAGGCATCCAGCCCCCTGAGTAGGGGTGGTGGTAGTGGCAGGCATCCAGGCCCCCATGAGTAGGGGTGGTGGTAGTGGCAGGCATCCAGCCCCCTGAGTAGGGGTGGTGGTAGTGGTAGGCATCCATCCCCTATGGGTGGGGATGGTAGTAGTGACAGGCATCCAGGCCCCCATGAGTAGGGGTGGTGGTAGTGGTAGGCATCCAGCCCCCTGAGTAGGGGTGGTGGTAGTGGTAGGCATCCAGCCCCCTGAGTAGGGGTGGTGGTAGTGGTAGGCATCCATCCCCCTATGGGTGGGGATGGTAGTAGTGACAGGCATCCAGGCCCCCATGAGTAGGGGTGGTGGTAGTGGTAGGCATCCAGCCCCCTGGGTAGGGGTGGTGGTAGTGGTAGGCATCCATCCCCCTGAGTAGGGGTGGTGGTAGTGGCAGGCATCCAGCCCCCTGAGTAGGGGTGGTGGTAGTGGTAGGCATCCATCCCCTATGGGTGTGTATGGCATTGGTGATGCCCATCCCACCCCTATGGTTGTGCTGTTGCTAGTGTACGTCATTTGTGCATCCCTATGTGTGTGTGACATATTTTGGGTACGTGTAGTTTGTTTGTATTGTTGGTGTTTGACTTACCGTCTGCGCCGTATGCGTCCGTACCGGTCCCGGTAATAGATGTAGAGTATAGGTAGGACCTGCGCAATGGGATTCATGGTTGGGTCGTCTCATTCGGGTTTCTCGTGTCTTCGACTCGTACTCGTCGCTGGCTTGTTCGTCTCGTAGCCGTGGATCGTCTTGTGGCGCGAAACGGAGCTTATGTGCGGCTCTCCCGGATGCTGAAACATGCCGGACGTAGCGACTGGTTCGGCGCGTACGGAGCGCGCATCGTACTAGTCCGGCCGGAAGGTGCTGTGTATTTGGTTCCGTGCGACTCGATTCGGCGTTTAATGATCCGGCTCGGGTGGGGAACAGGAGCTGGATTGGGTGAGTACGGCTCGCTCGGGAAATGGGTTGTTATACGCATTGTACTTGTTCGTCCGGACAGGTGTACGAATCGGTCGGGAAACACGCATTCGGCTGGGTTTTTTTCCGGACGAATACTGTTAGGTGCCCTACCGGCCGAGATCGGAATCGGCCCCTAAGTCTGAACATAGAAATCTTCACTGCCACTTTGTCCAACGGCTCCCCAAAGACGACCCCTCCTCCTCAGACACTGCCTGCTGCCTTGCTCTGCTGAACTTCTCCTTCATAGACATTTTTCTTCAAAGTCCAAAGATAAGTGGAGATAGGGCTCAATCCACCCGATGTATCCGCACCGCGCTCCATCATGGTCAGCCCTAACTTTCAACTTTGCCCCGTTCTCACGCAACTTCAAATCCTGGGTTGGTGTTTTGATCTATTAGGTGCTATTTTTCACTTTAAAATTTAAAAATTCATAACTCTGGTTCTACTGATTGGATTTTTGTCACTTTAGCATCAAATACTTTCTTAAATGTTACTCTGTTTTTCTAAATTGGTGTAGGATTTTCTTGTGTTGTGCTTGGACTTTGTTACTGTTGGAGTGCTGAATAAATACTTTACACATTGCTTCTAAGTTAAGCCTGAATGCTTTTATGCCAAGCTACCTTACGGTTATGGACAGGGAAATGATTGGCTGTTTGTGGTTCACCCTGACAAGGATTGTGGATGTTGCTTGTGTAGGGTTTTACCCCCCACAACCAACAACCCAATTTCTCATTGGAACTTATGAGTTGATATGTGTTAGTTATTTTTAGCATAACTA
Source organism: Calotriton arnoldi (assembly GCA_963921515.1). Taxonomy (NCBI): domain Eukaryota; kingdom Metazoa; phylum Chordata; class Amphibia; order Caudata; family Salamandridae; genus Calotriton; species Calotriton arnoldi. The sequence continues at coordinate 124,154 of CAWUFW010018702.1, read as the reverse complement.
TTCAAGCAAAAATGTGAAGTATTGCTTTTCACAGTAACTCTGAACTTAATTAATTTAACTGAAACACACTCAACTTTCAAAGAGAAGCATTTAGAAATGCTAAAAATGAACTAGTGCTATTTCTGAGTAAAAACAAAGTGAATGAATAAGGTACAAACCTGTTTATGTCTAACCAGGAAATCGAGGTCATTCCAGTGTTTCTTACTTCTTCTTAAGGCTGAGAATTGTGATTGCTTATTGCTAGGGACCCAGAGGCTTCTTTCATTTGAAAAGCTCTCTGGCCGCTGTGGCCCCTGTCATCATCATAGGGTCACTGAGTCAAAGGAGGCATACATCATCCACTTTGTTCATCATAACATGTTTTAAACAAAAATGCAAGGGTGGACAAATGGTCAGAGAAGGAGAAAATCATGCAGGAACAGGGCTAAGAAAAAAATCTGGACTCTAGCAAAGAAAAAAAGGGACAAGAGTAACACAATTTTGAAAGAGCAGGGAGACAAAATGTAACAAACTAGCAAGGAAAGACTATCTTAGGAAAGTTGGAAACGGCAGAAAAGCAACCAGAGCACGGGATGGAAATATGCGAAAATTTCAAAGAACTCTGAAATATAAGACACAGTTACTGCATATCTAAACTACATTGAATAATGAACTGACATTATGCACAGGATTTTAGGAACAGAAGGAGTTTTAGCACCAGCACATAAATTCAGAAACAGGTATAGCATAAAAAAACTTGGATTGAAAGACTCCAAAATGCAAAAAAAGCAGGATTTAGGAAATTGCTGTGAAACAGAGAAGCAAACAGAGCCAAGTTCAAGCAAAATCTGAATGGTTAAGACAGCTGAAAGAACAAGGGGTACTTATCTGACATATATTTTATAGCAATAATCTCGGGTGAGGAGCACAGATATAGGCAGAGAACTATGTGTGAGTAATTACACAGGTGCTGGGAATCCTATCCCCATCACCTAAGTGAAGACAGCACACATTCTAGAGAAGCGAAAGAATTAAGAAACCTGTGTTATATGAAGAGCAACTGAGAAACATGGAATAAAGTGTGAATCAGGTAAGAGCCACTGGAGCATTTTCTTTAACCATCTTGTATTCCACATTGAAGCCACTTGCAAAATGGGCACCTTATGTACTGAAAACCAATAAATAAATGTATGAAAAAGTTGACAGATAGGATTCACGCTGGCTGATTCTTTCTTCTTTGACCCTTAGCATTTATCTCAACTAGGGATCGATGTTTCTGCCACTCGTTATCGGATTCATTTCTGAGCAAAGACATAATAAATATTACTGAATAGTATAAGGGGTTCGTCTAGTACTTATAGTAATACATAAGGGGTCATCTTTATAATTCCAATTTATTATGGTGGTCCAGAGGATGGTGTAGTGGATTACATACATAAGAGACTGAAACGTCCATGCCAAGTCCAACTCTTCCCACGTAAATCTACTAGATCTTCACCATTCTGTTGTTCGATCTTGATGGTGTCATGATATTAACTTTAACTAGAGTGGACATTTACGGACATTAATCTCTGTTTTGTATTTCGATACTGTAATTTAGCAGACAATGTTAATGTTGGTGTGGAATCTCTTTTGTGATTGGTTCCCCTAAATCTGATGTATTTAATACAAGAATCTATTTGATATCTGTGCGCACCCTTTCTTTTGGATTGATTCTTTCATAATAATAATTAACTTTTGCTTGATTTATCTTCTACTGTCACTTTTAGGACAGATAAGCGTTGTAAATTACTTTTAAATGCCTTTTGTAATGTATTCACTTGCTAGCCTCTAACCTTCATTTATAATCTATTCCAATGCTCGCAAGAGATTATTGGGTTGGCCTTACTCTCAGCAATAAAACAAATGGACTGACTCTCATCTATAGCCCACAGAACCACTTAAGACCCTATTTAATCAGGGTCATTTATTTAGGGTTTTTGTAAATGCTACACATAATTGTCAAGCCACTCAGGGCACTTGGAAGGGAACAGGCAGATAATACAACACTATAAATCAAGTAGCATAGGTAGGAAGACTGCATGGTAATTGCTCATGCTCATAGTTTATACTATGACATTGATAACCAGGATAATGACTTACCCTTTGGTAAAAGGAATGACATAGGTTCCAACCTACATAAGCAAGTGACCCGCTATAGGGGTAAGGTTTCCAGTTTCAGATCTACTGGAGGTGAGCTCCATTATGAGAAACCTTGGGTGTGAAATGATCTTCCAACAAATAGGTTAAATCTGATAGGCTGAATTGGAAACAGGTTCAAGGTGGTAGTCTGAAGCTATCTGAATGATTGATAAGTTTTAAAGACTTTGATAATGCAGCAGTATGAATAGCAAGTGACTTGTGCATGAGGTAAAGGGTATTTAATCAATGGAAAATACTTGGCTTTCAGAGGAGCCATGACTTTGCTGACTTGCAGCAGTCCAAACTTGACTCTGCAGTATCGTACCCACTGCTTCACTATGTAAAAGCTTTTGTACATTTAAACTAAAATATGCATTAATATTAGTCATTCTGCACCTCAATTTACTTGTGTATACTGACAATGCAAAAGAAACAAAATCATTACGATGTATTAAAGTGTATTTTTTCCGCTTAGGCTTACTATGTCTTAGTTAGGCATCAACGCCATCTTGTTCAAATTGAATGCCACATCATGATATTAATTCTGCATTTATATTATTCACTTGACATTAAATACTGCAAGATTTTGATTGTTTATTTCTGAATGACACTATTCTCGAAGATCCTGCTAGACAAAACCTTTTGCAACATTATCCAAGGTCTTTCCGCTTGCATGCGGTAATGCATTCATTGACAATGTTTCTCTGTTGTTTATGTAATTAGTTTGTTCTAAAACCACTGGACAACATTAGGTCAGAAGAGGTGAATCAATATAAATGTAGTTGGTTAGTGCAATGTTATAGGGTTAATTAACCTTTTTTTAGTTTAAAAGCTGTATTTAAAAATTTAGAACAATTGCGGAGAGAAAGTAAATAAATAAATAAATAAATAAATAAGGAACTGAACGAGACATAATCGTGAAATAGTCCAAAGAGATACAAGAGATAAATAAATGCGAAATACAATACATTAAATTCAGCTCAATAAACTAAAACATATCTCAAAGTGCATACACAGGAAAGAATCCGCTATATATAACAAGTAGCATTTTATAGATTTTAAAAGCTTGGGCTAGAGATAGGAGGTGTGATAAAATATATGAAAGAAAAAGCAACAAATTAAGACATAGTATGGCTTCATGGAGGTTTAAGAATCTTGACAGTTCTAGTGGCAACTGTGTTATGCTGAGATAAATAGGAAGTCAAGGGAAACCACAAGCTTTAATCTCGACAGAAAAATCATAAGGAGATGTGGGAGAGGTGCATGATTGAGAAGAAATTGAAGAAGGGTCAATGACACATTATCGAGGAATATCCAAGAGAGAGCTATATTTAGCCCGAAAAGAAAAAGGAATGTCAAAAACGGGAGTGTAATTCATTAACATAGAGGAATCGATTGTCATGAATGATCTGGTAAAGGGAGATAAGACCCTTAGCAAAGAAGGAGACCATTTAAGAGCCCTATGAGCTATAGTAATATTGGGATTATACCAAATAGTAGTGAAAAGCAACAGTTGAGAGGGGGTATAAATTTGAGAAATAAATGTTTTAACAACGTTGCTAGAGTGTTTCAGTAATGGAGAAGACATAGATCTGGGTTTCTGAGCCATGAGAGAGAATTGGCGAAAAGAAAAAGGAGAAATGAGTGAAAGTTGAAGAGATCGCCAAAGCAGATGTTATGTTATGTTAGGTGGATTTGTATAGCGCATGGCTGCCCCAGCAACAGGGCGTCCCAGCGCTGGCGGACCGGAGACCAGGTGGGGTGGAGCTAGATGGAAGCGAACATCCAGGTTTTGATCAGTTTCCTGAAAACCAAGTGGTCAGGTGTGCAGCGGGCAGCCAGAGGGATGGAATTCCATATTGCGGGGGCCTGATATTTAAAAGATCGACCCCCGGCTCTACATCGGCGGTCCCGTGGGATGCACAGCAGATGTTGATCAGTGGAGCGCAATGTACGCAGAGGCATATAAGGGAAGCAGAGTCCCTGCAAGATTTGGGGGCCTTGGCCATATACAATCTTATGCGTGGTGCAGAGGGTTTTGAACTGAACTCTCTGTTTAATTGGCAACCAGTGTAAGCAGCGGAGGAGGTCCGAGGTATGACATTTCCTAGGGAGGGCAAACAGAGTGCGAGCAGCTGCATTCTGTACCCGTTGGAGTCTTGAGGTGACTGTTTTATTTACACCAAGTAAAAGGCCATTGCAGTAATCCAGGCGTGACTGGACCACTGATTAGACTATCAGTTGGCGGGTGGTAGCGGCAAAAAATCCTAAGATGGGCTTTAGGCCGCGCAGAAGACCAAAACAGGTGCCAGCCACTTTTTTTGCGTGGGGCTCAAATGAGAGGGCAGTATCAACTAGGATCCCTAGGTCTTTAACTGTGTTTTTCGGCATGGGAGGGGTGCCCAAGGTCGCAGGCCACCACTGGTAATCCCACTTGTGGGTGTCCCGGCCAACCACGAGTAGCTCAGTCTTTGCCGAATTAAGCTGTAAATAGTTGTTTGCCATCCAGTCTGCAATGGCCAGAACATCGGCACGAAATTTCAATTGGTCCAGAGCAGGGTTGTTGGAGAAGGTAAATACCAGCTGGGTATCATCCGCGTACGATACCATTTTGATGTCTCGCTCTTTAGCCAGGAGGGTCAGAGGGCGGACATACACGTTAAACAACGTGGGGCTTAAGGCTGTAAGGTGAACTATCCAATGAAGACCAAATCTGTCTAAGGGTGAAAGCAGAATGATATTGAGTGAAATTAGGGAAATTAACACCACCAGATAATTTGGAATTTTTAAGTTTGGAAAGAGAGATTCTAGCCGTTCACTTGTTCCATAAGAATTTGGATGGAAGACCATCAATGGATCCGAAAAAAGTAATAGGTAACTAAAGAGGAAGCATTTGCAAATAAAAATTAATAATAGGTAATAACATTATTTTTATTGTATCCAATCTATCCCACCAGGAAAGGTATAAGGGTGACCATTGAGCAGATAAGGTAAGGATCTTGGGCCTGATTCACAAAAGTAAACTTAGACCAAAAGTCTAAGTTTAGACCTAAAGTCTAACTTAGACCAAAAGTCTAATTTTACTACTACTAAAGTTGGACTTTTGGTCTAAGTTAGACTTTTGGTCTAAACTTAGACCAAAAGTTTAACTTCAGTAGTAGAAAAGTTAGACTTTGGGTCTAAGTTAGACTTTTGGTCTAAACGTAGACAAAAAGTCTAACTTTAGTAGTAGTAAAGTTGGACTTTAGGTCTAAACTTAGACTTCAGGTCTAAGCTTAAACTTTTGGTCTAAGTTTACATTTGTGAATCAGGCCCCTTATGTTTTAGAGTGACCAAGTTAGCTTGTATAGTGTCTTTGAAAGAGGGAGAGTAAAGAATTCCCAAACATTTAATTTTAGAAGAGTTCCACAGGAAACCTGTATTGTTAAATATATCTTTGAGACAAATTTATTTTAGCGGCATTACTTCCAATTTGTCAATATTGAGACGATAGCCAGAGACTGCAGAATAGTGGGATAGAAGCTGAAGAAATTCTGGAACGGAAGCATGAGGATTGGAAATATAAAGTAAAATATTGTCAGCGAATTTAATATAGAATTGATTGAGAGTATAACCAGTGAAAGCCTGGGATCTTCTAATAGACTCTAAAAATGGCTCCAAAGCAAGAATAAAACGTAATGATGATAATGGGCATCCCTGTCTTGTTCTTCTAGAAAGGGGAAAATGACACAACTGTAAGCCATTAGTAAAGACCGAAGTAGAAGGAGAGGTATAAAGAATTTTAACATATTTAAGAAATCTAGACCTGAACACATGCCATTTAAGGGCTCGGAACAAAAAGTCCCAGTTAACACGATCAAACGCCTTTTCAGCATCCAAGGTAACCGCAGCTAAAGGAGTTTTGCAACTGAATTGCCTATGTATAATATTTTAAAAGGTGCGGGAGTTATCTGAAATGTTACGACCTTTAACAAATACAGACTGCTCTATACCGACAAGAGAGGGTACAAGATAATTGGCACGAACTGCCAGAACCTTAGAAAATATTTTATAATCAGTATTAAGCAAGGATATTGGCCTAAAATGTTTACATTCAGCCAAGTCCTTATCTTTTTTTAGAAATTAAACAGATCATATCTTCAGAAAAAGAACCAATCAGGGTATCAGAAATCAAAAAATGCTGAATAGGGAAAGAAGTTTAGGGAGTAGAAGATGAGAAAATTTGGAATAAAATTCAATGGTAAAACCCTCAGGTCCTGGAGCCTTGTCCTTTAAAAGTTTGGAAATAGCAGAGTGAAGTTCAGCTAAAGAGATATCAGCCTCAAGAAAGGAAAAATCAATCTGTGGAGATTGAGATTTAGGAATAGTACTAAAAAATGTGTCAAAAGAATCTTGAGTAGGAAGAATGTCTTCAGTATAAAGATTGGAATAGAACTCTGTGAAACGAGTGATAATATCCTGATCCTTAATTAACTATTGACTGGAGGCATCACGAATAACTTCAATTTTGGATTTCTGTCTTTTAATCTTGAGATTGGAACCACCATAATATTTTGTGTTGATTTTCAAGAGAGCATTATTTATAGAAGATTTGTTAAAGCTGAGCTTAGCTTGAATGAGTTGGTCCAAAACATATGTTCTAATTTTTTAATATGTTGCAAAAGAAAAGAGGATTCTCTGGCGGCAACCTTTTTCTTTTGGGAAACAATCAATAACGTGTCCTGTTGCAGAGGCTTTGAAGGAATCCCAAACATCGTGGAACTTGACGTTAGGAGTGGTATTGTTATAAAAGAATTCAATGGTAAACTGTTCAAAGCCTGTAACAAAATGTTGATCTTGCAACAGCAAATTATTAAAATGCAATCTGCAGGAACGTGTGGGGGTGCTCAAGGTCTACAATCACTGGGGAATGATCAGAGATCAATATAGGGCCTAATTCAGCATGAACAAGATGTTGTGTAAGGTTTTTATAGAGAAAAATATAGTCTATTCTGGAAGAGGAGAGATGAGTGGGAGGAAAAAAAAGAATAGTCTAAGAGATCTGGGTTAAAAACACGGCAAGCATCAACAAGACCTCTATCAGAAATTGTTCTATGAAAAGACTTTTGCATATTATTAGGAATATACTTACAAGCTGATTTCCTATCTAAAAACGGATCATATAACTGGTTGCAGTCCCCTCCAAGATAAGCTTAACACTTTTGAGAGATAACAATTTGGTAGAAAGAGAATCCCAAAACTGTGCATCCACACTGGTTAGTCCATAAACATTAATATTAGAATAAGGACAACTATTAATAGTAACATCTAAATGAAGGAATCGACCATCAGAACCACCGAGGCGACCCAAAACAGTAACAGATAGACTTTTATGAAATAAAATAATCACACCATTTTTATGAGAGTCAGCGGGGAACAGTAAGCAGAACCAACCCAACTTTTTTTTAAGCATGTGAATATCTTTTCAAAAAGAAGGGTCTCCTGCAACGAAGCAACATGACAAGAAAGTTTCGAAAGGTGTGTTAGAACTCTCTGTCATTTAACACGGCTGCGGAGACCTTTGACATTCCATGAAATAATTCTAAGTCTACTCATTAAAACAATTGTAAAACTTGATACATAACATCAACCTCCTAAAAGACCTAAATTATACAGTAAAAAAAGGCATGCAAACCACTATATCAACAGGAAAGGTAAGAAAAAGGAAATATGAGAAAAAGAAAGAATAAGAGAAATGAATAGAGAAAAAAAGAAGATGAAAAAAATCCATACAAGGCACAAAAGAAATAGAAAAGACAGATAAGACTAGAAGAATAGGAAAGAACCAAAAGATAAGAAACAAAAGAGAAAAAAAGGAGGGAAAAGGAAAAACAAAAAGGGAAATTGGTTTGAAGAAGACCCAAAAGATCAGATACCTGAAGAAAATGATTGAGAATCCACAGGACTCAAGCCAAATGAAAAGGGACAAAAAAAGAAAAGACATTGAAGACAGAGCACCAAGGAACGCCATAAAAGATGAACCAGCCGAGGGGCCCGGTCCGGAAATACAGAAATAAGATAAGGCAGTAATAAACCGGAGTTGAGAAAAAAAGGCAAAAGAGATAGAAGAGCAGAGAATAACGATTAAAAAGAATTCTAAAAAACGCACTATGAAACAAACTTACCCATCAAAGTGGGGCATACGGGGAAAGCGGTCCAAGAAAGGATAATAAACAACATTCGAACAAAAGATAACTGGGAAATGCCAATATAGACAAACCTGGGAAGGAAAAAAGAGAGCAAATACATTGGTGAAGGAGAAAAAGAAAACAGAGGGATAATACTGTTTCAACTTCCCAGAAGGAATGAACACGAGAAACAATGGCAATCAAAGTAGAAGTATGAATTCAGGAACTACCAGTATCCATGACCTCTCTTTTGTGATGATGGATGAATTCCTTTAAATGCTCTGGAGATTCAAATGAAGTGGTCCTGTCCTTATAAGTGACCTTGAAAATGCATGGATGCAAAAGACACTATCGGCCACCCATATCATGTAGAGATGGACGAAGACCCAAGAATTGTTTGCAACAAGCAGCCGTCACTGGTGAGACATCCTGAGTGAGAAAAATCTTGTGACCTGACCAAATCATCTGCTTGCGTTGCTTAGATGCCAAAAGAACTTGCATGAGATCTGTAATTTGAAGAAACAGGATGATAATGCCTCTGGATTTTGAACTGGAGCCTGCACTGGAAGTTTTTGGACCAAGACGATGGGCTCTCTGAATATTAAGGGGAAAACTACTAGTGAAGCCCACTATCTTGGGCAAATTATTGTGAAGAAAAGCAATCATATTGCCTCGTTCTGCCCTGTCAGGTATTCCATAAACTCGAAGATTATTTCACCGGTTATGATTTTCTAAATCTTCCCTGTGTTGTTTGAGAACCTCGATTTCCGTGGCCATACTAGTTCCTTTTGAAGAGGTGTCCTGAAATTCCACGGAGTGAAGTTCAAGGTCGGAGACTCTTGCCTCAAGGGATGACCATTAGTCATCCAGACGTTGGAGCGTGGTGGTAGTATCTAACATGAAAGGTTTCAACATTTGTAGTTTGTCCATCAGATCTTCAATGGTGATTGGCAGAGGTAATTTTCTGGGGGACGCAGGGTCATTTTTAAGTCTCTTACCACCGCCACCCTCCTTACAAGTGGCAGAAGAAGCAGCCTGGATAGAACCATTTTTCAAGGAAGTGCTGCCACCCTCTATCATATTGAAGAGTTAATATATGAAGGAAGTAAAAAATCACAAACCTTCTCAAAAGGAAATTGGTGAACTACAACCAATAGTAACCAGCAGAATATATATAAAAATATATATATCTGGAACACTGCCACACATATAATAGCAACATAAGCAGAAGGGAACTCCTATTCAATGTATTGCGCAAGACTACAGCGTGCCCCCCAGAAAATTGACTGATAAACGAAGACAGCTGCACGTTATCAGCCTCATTCATCACTATGACAGTCTAGCCAGTAATAAACAGTCAAATAGTATTGTAGGGTTTCATATTGAAACAAACAGATCCAAACAACTCCACCCAGAACTTGCAGTATATGAAAAATCAAAATATACTGGGTAATATGCTGGAAATATATTGTAAAACAAATGCTGATTGATTAAAGTCAGAGCCAGCAGGGGGAGCAGAAGAGCTCACAATCCTGTCAGCATACTGGGTGGAAAACTTCACTTTGCTGCTTAGGAGAAACTGCCGCTGAGAAGAAAGAGGTGGGTCACAGGAGAATTGCTCGCCGAACAAACAGAAGAATTCACCGCCTGAGTCGCCCCAGCCTTAGAAGTAAACCGCTGCCATCTCCAGAGGTATGTCTCGGGTCCGGATGGAGAACAAAAGTAAAGTCCAGACTGGGGGAGCGGAGCTCCGTTACACGGCCGCCATCTTGTGTGCCACCAACCGCGCGCTCTCTGTTGCGTAACCTTTCAAATTGTGAAAATGTGATTTGTTGGAGCAATGATCATTATACCATGCTGACTATGCAGTTCTTAGTAGTTTCTTTGCAAGAAAATTTAATTTTTGACCCTTGAATTCAGGGATGAGTAGGAGATCTTTCAAGAGCCTTTAGTGATTCTGTCCCATTTCATACTGATTTCCTCTGCATTTGAAATTTAGGATTTTTAATGATTTTTACCCATTATTATATTATTTTGCATTTGATGGCCGTTACGGCAGATTATTTCAGTGTAATTCAACAAGTTTACCTCTGTATTTGCATTTACTGTTTTTTGTATTGTAATTTTAAATTTGTAATAAACATTCATGGTATTTCTAAATTTTATTTGCGATCTTCCTTTTTGAGTCAGTCCTTTCTTATTGACTGTATTTTGAAGTGCTGTTTTGAAACTTATCTCTGGAGACACATTGCCTCATATAGGTTAACACTGTCCCCTATCCATTAAATGTTTGGACCCTCCACTGTTATGCAGAGTTCCTAGGTTCAAGCACACAGACGATTAGAATGAGAAAAAATAATAAAGGAGTAGGTATTTAAAGTAACACACTGTAACTACTTTAATCCCTTAACTGCTGATACTTTTCTCCCCAGTGCTGAGCCCTTTTTGGCTATTTGGGGTAGTTCACACTCAGGGTAAGCCCCGGCATAAAACTCCGCACCGTTCACGGAGTTTGCAGAATTTGGCAACTCCACTCTCTGCAATGGAGCAGAGTTTTTTTTGGGGCCGGGTGCACGAAATGTCATTTTGCGTGTGCAGGAGCAACTTGCCGGGCTCTCACAATCGCCCACGAGATTATTAGGGCCGTTCACGGGGGCCACGAGATTTGCTAGCCAGCCACATGCTCCAGCAAGATTTTGCAGTTGCCAACACATCATTCAGGCAGGCCAGCGACTTTCAGCAGATGTGCTCTCCTGTACGCAATCCAGAACATGCAGGATCTACCGCGGCTGCCATCAGGGGAAGATTCTCTCCTCGAGAAGCCACAAACTTTTCATGAACTGGCGATTTGGAGTTAAAAACCTCCTTGAACTGACATTTGGCTGTGTTTTTTTTGTGCGAGCAGTCTTTTCTTTGTTTTTTTACTTTTTTTCAGCTGGAAGGAAGAGCCCCAGAGTCTCCAACTTCCTGTTTCAGTCCAGCAGGCTCCGCCCAGTGATTTGACCATCTTCTGGTCACTTTCCATTTGGATTTGGAGCTGGAAGGATTACTCTTTGTGTCTGCTGCATATCACATTGGATTTAAGGACTCTTTGTATTTGAGATTTCACAAGTAAGTTGAAAAACTGGTGTTGTTTGTTTTATTGAGGCCATGCACCTGAATTTACTTGTAATGTTAATGGATTTTTAAAATGTATTCTGATGGGTGGCCTGTTGTTTCAATAGGGGCATAGTCATCACAGAGTTCTTTGCATTTTATTTTCCTTCTTTTGTAAAGGAAAAATGTTTCACAGTTTACTACATTTTCAAGTTTTTTTTAATACATTTGCAATATTGATTTAATTCACTATGTGGCCTAGTCTGCCAATTGGCCTTCCAACCAGTAGGCCCAGTGCTAGTCATGGGTGCATGAAACAACTGTTTCTGTGGTGTTTACAGCATTTAGGCCATGGATGGATTTGGATTGAAATACAAAATGTGGCTATTTTGTGGTAATTCATGTTTTTTCATGCAAACAGTGTATAGGACTAGGTGGGGTAATGCCTTTGAAGGATGTGTGTTGTTGTAAACATTTTTTTTTTAGCCCTGTTAATTTTCGTTTTTGGCATTGCTGAACTAGTGCTGTATTCTCTCTTTTATCATGCCTCCTTTGTCTGGCCAGTGTGTGTGTGAGTGTGTGTGTTTGCCATAGGCTACCATTTGGCTTTGCTCCAGATACCATGTGCCCACTGGCCAGGGGCCATTTTGTATAGTCAGTGGACTGTCCCTAGGCCTGCATGTGCTGTTTGTTTTACAGGCCTCATGCCTCTTGTGACTTGTGAGTTACCATGTGGCTGGTGGCCATTTTGTGTAGGCAGCCAGTATGCTATTGCCATAGGCCTGCATGCGTTCTTTGTTCCAGGCCTCCAGCTTCTTGTTGTGACCATGTGGCTGGCGGCCATTTTGTGTATCCAGCCAGTGTGCTTTTGCCATAGGCCTGCATGCGTCCTTTGTTCTAGGCCTCCAGCTTCTTGTTGTGACCATGTGGCTGGCGGCCATTTTGTGTAGGCATCCAGTGTACTTTTTTAATAGGCCTGCATGCATTCTTTGGTCTAGGCCTCCTGCTTCTTGTTATGACCATGTGGGTGGTGGCCATTTTGTATATTAAGCCAGTGTGCTTTTGCCATAGGCCTGCATTTCTTCTTTGTTGTGGCCATGCCTTCTTGCTGGTTGTTGTGACAATGTGGCTAGTGGCCATTTTGTACAGGCAGCCAGTGTGCTTTTGCCATAGGCCTGCATGCATTCTTTGTTCTAGGCCTCTTGTTTCTTGTTGTAACCATGTGGGTGGTGGCCATTTTGTGTATCCAGCCAGTGTGCTTTTGCCATAGGCCTGCATGCGTTCTTTGTTCTAGGCCTCCAGCTTCTTGTTGTGACCATGTGGCTGGCGGCCATTTTGTGTAGGAAGCCAGTGTGCTTTCACCATAGGCCTGCATGCATTCTTTGTTTTTTAAGCCTCCTGCTTCTTTTTGTGAGTCTGTGATCATGTGGGTAGTGGCCATTTTGTGTATCTAGCCAGGGTGCTTTTGCCATAGGCCTGCATGTCTTCTTTGTTATAGCCATGCCTTCTTGCTGGTTGTAGGTGTGACCCTGTGGCTGGCGGCCATTTTGTGTAGGCAGCCAGTGTGTTTTTGCCATAGGCCTACATGCGTTCGTTGTTCTGGGCCTCCTGCTTCTTGTTGTGACTATGTGGGTGGCAGCCATTTTGTGTATCCAGCCAGTGTGCTTTCCCTATAGGCCTGCATGTCTTCTCTTTGTTCCCAATATATGCCTTCCTGCTCAGTGTTGTTGTTGATGACAAGGTGGCACTGGCTAGCAGCCATTTTATGCGTACAACCAAATTTGACCCTTTGCCATAGGCCGCATGGCTGGTTGAGCAATGAGATAGCAGTTTAATAACTTATTATTATATCTTTGAGGATAACTTGACTTATGTTTAATTTTTTTAATTTTAATTTTTCCATTTTTTATTAATTGGTAAATTATATTTTATATTTTTTCGATTTTTTAAAAACATTTCTGCATCATTTTTTTTTGTTCATACCATTTTCCACAACATCTGGTATCAATCAACCGCATGTCTGCTATAGGTGCACAACAGCATTTATTGTCTAAGGATTATTCCTTCCATTGTCATTTGTCAGCTGCACCTACCTGAGTGCCACATCACACGTGAGTGACGTCACGTGACGCACATAAAGCAAACAGTTTAATCTGTATGTTGTTTTTGTTTTTGCTCTCTCTTATTCTTCCTGAGTGTACAGTCAGTCACCATGAAAGTTTATGTTGGTGTGGTTTTCTGTTTTACAAATAGATGTACACTGTATTGTTAATTAAGGGAGTAACCAGTTACCACACTAAATGACATTTTGTTTGTTTGTACTACTAATTAAACAGCAACAATGCCACATTTCACTGATGTCCTTCTTGCTTCTTTTCTTTTAGGTGCACGACAAGACAACAAGAGACAACATCACCTACAGTAGTGCCAGAAAGAAAGCCTGTGCACAGCGTGACGCATGAGTGACCCAAACATCACAGACACCTCTTCAACTTGTGAAGCTCAGTCCCGCTGTTAACTGACAGCTTCAAGATGGCCCCAAAGAAAGGTGCTAAAACTGCTACCAAGAAAGTGGCCAATGAGAAGAAGAAGGAGCTTACCACTACCACCACTGATATGTCGACCCATATGTTTTTTGTAAAACAAAAAACTGTGCCTGCTGTACCGGCCTCTGGTGAGCAAGCTGGGAGCAGCACCCCAAATCAGTGAACCCATCCCAATCTAGGCCCAAGCCCATGTCTGTCACAGATGCAGCCAATGTAATCATGGAAATGCCGAGGAGCAGTGATGTTGACATTGACTTATCTCTCTCATAAAGTAGTACCCAGTCATTGCAGGAAACTCAGAGAAGTGGACAACAACAAGAACAACAGCCACAACCGCTAATAGACATTCCTCCTGAAGTGGAAGCAGTTCAAGAGATTGAGCTTCATGCTAAGGAAGTAGAGCCGTCTGCTCCAGAAAATCCATTGTCTTCCAGATTTCCAGCTAGAAAAAGGAGGGTTAGTGGTACATAATCTTCTTCTTCAAGCCCCACTTCTGATGATCTAGACACCACTTGTATCCCGCCTCAGTCTGAGAGTGAGACACACCACGAGATGACACAGATGAAGCTAGGGAAAAGGAAGGTTCCAGAAAGCCTTAGAGTTAAGGAGGCAGATGTAGAAGAGGAGGATGACGACGAAGCAGTCATCATGGATGTTAGCCCTGCCCCAGTGGAGACCAACGTTACCCCATCCAAACTCCCGGGAGAATGTGGCAGTGGCACCACAGATTCAACCACCATCAGCTGCCATATTTGCAAAGTCCCATCAGCGATCTACATCCACAACCACCTCAATAGAAGTAGGTACTGCAGAGAGTCAAAATGCCCACCTACCACCAGTTCATCCGACATTGGCAGTGGCACCAGCATCAGAAAGTTGAGCTCCCCAGTTTGGGACTTCTTTTCCGTTAGCAAGGAGGAGGAGAACATTGCCATATGCTCCCTTTGCGGAGCAAGTGTTAGTCAGGGTAAGCTTGGTACGAACTATGGTACCGGAGCCAAACAATCCATTTGAGAAAGCACCGTACGATCCGTTGGGAGGCACTCCTTAGCGGCAAAATAACTGCAAGTGTTGTTGGTGAAGGGGGTGAAAGCCAGCTGAGCAGGGAATCCGAATCGGATCTGAAGAGGAAGACATCTTCATCACACAAAGCAGCCCTCTCCCCAGCAGTGCAGTAGTATCGTCCACTTCAGCAACATCGCAATGGCAGAAGACTCAGGTCGAGACACCAAGGCAATTGAGGACAGTGACTGCCCTGCTGAAAAGCACATTGAGCCTACCACCACCTGCTCCCAAGAAGTCACCTGGATCAGTGGCATCAGGAAAGAAAAAAAATCAGGCTACTATTCCTGCCATGTTTAGGCCAGAGGGGCAGTATGAACGCAACCACCCAATGGCACATTTGTACAACACAAAGCTGGCTAAAATGTCAGCGCTGGACCTCTTCCATTTATCTTTTGTGAAAGGGGTGGGTTTTCTTGAATTTGTGGCAGCCATCTTCCCGAAATGGAAGGTTCCCAGCCGGTCCTATTTTGCCAGCGTTGCTGTTCAAGCGCTACATCACGTTGTGCTTGAATTGCTTGGAAAAGCTTTGCAGCAGAGTGCTGTTCACAATATACACCTGACAACAGACATGTGGACCAGTTGCCAAGCAACTGATTACATGTGCATCACTGCACACTGAATCTCTTTTGTGGGGGCTAGAGAAAAAATATCTGCGGGTGTTGACATTGCTGAGATTTTTAATGCTGCTCAGAAGCATGCGACAGTAGCGATGATCGCAATGGAGAAATCCCAAAAAGCTGCAAACATTTTGGAAGACTTTAACAACAAGGTCTTTGAATGGCTGTGACCAAGAGGGCATATGTTTGGATTTGTTGCCACGGAAAATGGCAGTAATATAGTTAAGGCCATGGCCGATGGTGGTTATTTCAGGGTCCTGTGTTTGGCGCACTGTATCAACATCATTGTACAGGACTTTCTCAAAAAAGAAGACTAAGTACGCAACTTACTGTCCACCTGCAGAAGAATCTTCGTTCATTTCAGCCATTCATTTAAAGCCCAGAAACAAGGGTCATTCAGCATGATAACAGAATTCCTGTTAATGCACTCATACAGGAAGTGCCAACACGCTGGATCTCCACTTATTACAGGCTTGAACGCCTGTTTAAGCAGTACAGACCTATCAATGAATATGTCATGCAAAGAGGGATGCAACTTTGTGAGGCATTATCATTGAGAGAGACCAATGGGGCTCAGTGAAATGCCGGAAGATGCTTCCTTTTGAGGTGTTCACACAGGAAGTCAGCAAAGAGGACAGTATGATTTTAGGATTCGTATCTGACAAGACGGCCATAAATTTATCCGGAGTGACTCTAGCCCATTTCCTTGAAAGGACAGGATGGGCAAGAGAAGTCGCAGAAGACCTCTGAGCGGGAGAGAAAAAGGAACCAGAAAGTGGTCTGTCCAAGGTAATCTAATAGGATCCTTGACCTGAATAGAAGAGTCATTAGAAAAAATAGGGTCAAGCATCTGGCCTTTTTCATGAGTAGGACCCACAACTAATTGGGATAGTTGAAGGGTTTCAAAGTCTCTGATTAGAGATAGAGCTATCTGGCAGTCTTTTGACTCTAGATGCAGGGTTAGGTCACCGAGTATGATCAATTTATTGTGCTGCAGGGCTAGATGAGAAGAATATTCTATCAGGTTGGAGATGAAATTATTCACAGGTCCTGGAGGGTGATAGATCAGAAGTCTACTAAGGATTGATTATTAGATACGTTTATCAAAAATTGTGCTGCTTCACCATCAGGAAGATCGATTTTAATTAGAGTGCAATTCCAGGTAAGTTTAAAAATGATTGCAATGCCTCTGCCCCTTTGCCCTGGGCGGGTGCATCTCGCACTCCCATAGACTGGTGTCAAAGCATCGAGAATATCGGGTGCAGTTTTCGCTAAACCAGGTTTCAGATAGAAAGGGGTTTGTTCAATGAGTATACTAAAAATGTATAGTTTGTGTTTGGGAAGAGATCGACAATTCAGTTTTATGCCTTTAAAAGACATGATATGATTGTTGGTACTCACACGCTGTCTAATATCATTTGTCCTACTGGGGGCGATTGAGAAGGGGCAATTGCTACATTGTATCCTGTCATCACCTACCTGTAGGGCACCAATGCAGGCCTTTTGCATCGGGGGGCCAGGTCTTTGAGGGTGTTTGAAGAGAATTGTCTTCGCTGGCTTTTAAAAAGAGCAGGGGGACTGGCCCCTGGCCCCGGCCGGCCGCGGACAGACGCAGAGGGGCTTGCCTTTGGCACGCCTTTTGGCGCACCAGCGGCACGTCAGCGCATCGCCCATGTTAAAGTAAGCCTCGTCAGAAGAGACGTTCGAGGATCTGGCCAATCGGAACGGAGAGGGGCGGGGTAAGACTGCAGAGGGCGGGTAACTCCTAGTTCCTCACAGACATCAGGAGAGCAAGTACCCAGAAATCAGAGCTCACCAAAAGCAGAGTCTCAGAGGTAAAGGGGTTAAAAGGAGGGGAGCCAGGCACCTCCCAGCACAGTAAGTGCTACAAGGAAACAAAGAGCAGAGGTTAAAAAACACAAAACAACAAAACACGGGAGCCAGGCACCTCCCACAACAAAAGGTGTTACAAGGAAATTAAATGATAATAAGTTAGAATGCTCACACACAGGTGGGTAAGCTCAGGACACTCCTAAACGAGTGGAAAAACACACTCGGACAGGAGTGTGATTACACTAGCAAATCAAGGATCTCTCCACCGTGATCAGGAACAAATTGCAACAAATGATATTTGCTACTAAGTTCCAATCTCATTTGCAATCATTCTCAACCCCCTTTGATGGGCCAATTGACTAATTTTGCATTTTGTCTTTAAATGCATAGATGGACGCGTGCATACACCAAATAGGTTGGTTGCTTGTCACTGTATGAGCTACAAAAAAAGTTCTAAGAACTGAAGTGAGAGGACGCGCCGCTAAATTACTAATACTAACTACCTCTATCTTAGTGACAGGACAAAGGAAAGGAGCCTCTCTCTAGTCTGCATTACTTTACTTAAGTTCTTACATAATCAGCCCAAGTGATCGCAAAGTTGCAAACGAGTACGATTAGGTAGCGCCGAGCACCTATCTAGAATAACGATCACATAATATAAGATTTGTAAACTTAACTTACCTGCATGTGAGCAGCATGCTTGCTATTTGGGAAAAAAATATTAGCAATAACATAGAAAACACAAATAATAATAGTATTAATAATTAGCTACTCACCAAGCCCGCGACCCGAACCCCTAGCAGGTCCAGCAGGTCCTGCGCTCGATCCAGGATGTCGGACCACCGGTGCGCCAGCTGATTGTGGGTGCACCGGACCCCAGCACACCCTCACCCAGCACTGCTGGCGCTCCCGGAGCCCGGACCCAGGCCTGCTGCCATGGTGAAGGGGAGGTGGAGCTGCACAAAAAAAGCACGCGCTGCCACCTCCGAAGACAAGTCCCGGGGCTGCACCCCTTCCAGGCTCTGCCTTCTGCAAGGAAGGTGGCTCTTGTTTGCTGCCTTTTTTGTGGCACGCTTCTCTGTCATAATCTGTGGGGACAGAAAATAAAATGTAGAAAGTATTAAAAAATAACAGGGAGCAGAAGGAAGGAAGTAAAAAAAATTAGAAAGAAAAACAGTACAAACCTCACTAAAAAACACAAAAAAGTAGAAAAAAACGCAAAATATACACTTAGGAAGACCGAGGGAAAGCTAATAAAGAAAAAGATCAGAAAAAAAGTTTTGTGAAACAAGGATTGAAAAGATTAGGAAGGATTCAAAAAGTAGGCCCCAGCACCATATCAGAGAAGAAAACAAAACGGCTGCGCCCATGCATGACCGCGTGGTGCAGTTTGCATGATATTTCCCGATCCGCATTGCCGTACAGTGGAAATGTCATGCGAATGGGCGGGACAAGCAACTCTGCCCGCTCGCAGAACTCCGCGTAGCTTGACTGAGTTTTTCTAAGCAAATTCCACCCAGGCTTAATTTACGGCTGCATAACTTTTTTTTCACAAAAGATCTCCATGCCAAATGCGCGTTCTTTTTTCCAACATCCTGGGGTTCTAAAGGTACCCTGGGTTTGTGGATTCCCCTGGCAGGGACTGAGAAAATAGGCAAAATAAAGCTCCATTTGAGTTCTTGGGGACAAATAGGAAAAAAGTGCTCTGGATAAACGTGTCTTTTTTCCCTAAAACTGGGGTCAATTAACAGTTTGCTATGCTAAAGTCACCATCTTCCCAACTTTCAGGAACTTGCAGAGCTGAATATAAAAAACCTATTTTTTTACCATAGTTTTGCGATTTTTCAAAGAGGTATCCCATTTTTCCTATTTGTTGTGACCTAAACCTACTTCCAGTTTGTTGTGGAAGCGTGTGAAACCCACAGCTGATCCAGGGAAGCTATAGATTTCTGAAATTCAGCACTGGGTCATATGTGTAGAATCCTTCTTCAAGGTGTTCCCAAACAAACTAACTCTTGAAATAAAGAAATATTGAAAAAGAGTAGGAAAAACCAGCAACTTGTGACCACAATTTCATCACAATTTCATCTTTAACTTTTTGTCACAACAGCCGATTTACAAAAGCAATATGCCATTACATCCGCTAACCCCTTCTGGTTGTGGGGATCTATAGGGTTTGTAGGCTGTCTAAGAACCCAGGGTACCCAGAGCCAACAACTGAGCTGCACAGTACAATGGTTTTTCATTGTGTATCGAGCACAGGCCAATTCATATAGTGAAATATTGAGAAATTCTTTGCCACCTCTGAATTTGTGGGTACCCGTACTAGTATATGATTTAGAGGGCATTTTCAAAATGTCTCCTTTCTTACACACTGGCTTGCATTTGGAAGATACAAATACAGCACAGTCCAATTGGTAATAACAAATGTTCTACCACTCTATGCTCCTGTAAGTAAGTCAGTTTTTATATAGCGCAGCTACTCACCCTTACGGGTCTCAAGGCGCTGGGGGCCGTCGTGGAAATTAAGTGAGCTATTGCCCAGAGTCACATGGTGCTGAGCTGAGCTGCCGCAGCCGGGGATCGAACCGAGAACCCTGTGCTCCGAAGTCAGCTGCCCTGGCCGCTGCACCACACCTCTCCTGCATGTCTTCTGATGAAAATAGTACCTCACTTGCGTTGGTAGGCATAGTGCCCGCGGCAGGAAACGGACTAAAATGCAACATGGACACATCAAATTTTCCACTCGAAACTGACCTTTTTCGTACAGTGGGTAGCTGTGGATTTTGGGCCTTAGCTCAGCTGGCCCCTAGGGAAACATAGCAAATTTGCACATTTTTGAAAACTATACACTGGGGGAAATCCAGGGTGGGGTGATTGGCATGACTCCCACCAGGTTGTTTTTTTACCCAGAATCCCTTGGAACTCAAACTCAAGCTTTGACTAACAAATCACATTTTTCTCATATTTCTGTGATGGAAAGTTCTGGAATCTGTGGGAAGCCACAAACGTCCTTCCACTCAGCCTTCCACCAAGTCTCCTGTTAAAAATTATACCACATTTGTGTGGGAAGGCCTAGTGCCTGCGAAAGGAAATGGCCCAAAACGCAACATGAATAAATCGCATTTTTCCACTCAAAACTGACCCTTTTTTTTGCAAAGTGGATTGCTGTGGATTTTGGTCCCTAGCTCAGCCGGCATCTAGAGAAACTTCGTAAACCTGCACATTTTTGAAAACTAGACAACCAGGGGAGTTTATGGGTGCATGACTTGCATGGCCTTCACTAGGTAATTGTTCTCAGAAGCCCTTGCAAATATCAAACTTTGGGAATAAAACACACATTTTTCTGATGAAAACTTCCGGAATATGCAGGAATCCATGAACTTCCTACCACCCAGATTTACTCTATTTGTGTCAATAAATATGCTATGCCACAGGTGTGTCATGAACTAGTGGTCGCATCAGGAACAGATCAAACCAAGATCAATCGGACCCCTTGTGAAGGGACTTCCATTGACCTATGTTTGATCTGTTCCTGCCACAGGCGCTAGTGCTAGCCGCATAAGTGGCTCAAAGTTTTTATCATTCAAAGTGCATTAATGTTGGGTGGTAGCATTTTGGTTGATTCCTGCTGATTCCGAATGTTTTCATCACAAAAATGTAAGGAAAATGTGTAATTTGAGGCATGGTTTGAGGTCTGCAGGGCATTGTGTATAAGAAAACCTCATGGAATCCTTTTGTTGTCAAGTTTTAAAACATTTCTGTGGTTGGTAGGTTTCCATGGGTTGCGCCCAACCATGGCCTCAAATCCCACAGCTACCCCTATCACTAATCTCTCCACATAGCGCTTTAGTCCGCGCCGGGACCGTGCCCAGCGCCAGAACCCCTGGTCCGGGCATCCCCCGCGCCCGCCACATCAACAGACGCCGATACGACGCCAGCACCCTCCACGCACTCAACCCCGGAAAAGATCACGCCTGCTACCGGGCCACCCCGAAGCGCACCCAAGGGGCCCTTCACCTGCCGGAACTGCAGCTTCGCCAGCAGCCGCCCCGCCAAACCACCGCCCAGGAAAGAACCCAACTACCTCAGATGCATCCTCCTCAACACCCGCTCCGCCCGCAAACACGCCATCGAACTCTGGGACCTTCTCGACTCAACCTCCCCAGATGTCGCATTCCTGATGGAGACCTGGCTGAATCCGCTTCAGCCCCCGACATCGCCATTGCCATCCCGGACGGCTACAAGATCACCCGCAGGGACCGCACCAACGGAGTCGGAGGAGGCATCGCCATCGTCCACAGGAACGCCCTCAGAGTCTCAACCAACACCGACGACACCCTCAGCACCGCCGAACACATGCACTTCCAGATCCACACCGATCCCAACACCACCCTCAGAGGAACCCTCATCTACAGACCCCCGGACCCGACCACAGTTCAGCGATTCTATCGCTGACTTCGTCAGCACACACGCCATCGCCTCCACGGACTACATCCTCCTCGGGGACCTGAACTTCCACCTCGAGAACAACAAGGACACCAACTCCACCACCCTGATCGACAACCTCGCCACCCTCGGACTCAGACAGCTCGTGACTACACCCACCCACGCCGCCGGCCACACGCTAGACTCCATCTTTTCCGCAAGCCCACACGTCTCCTTCAACCACACCTCCGAACCCCACTGGACTGACCACCACTGCATCCACTTCACCTACAGGAAGCCCACCACGCACCACCGCACCGAACAAATGCCTCGCCGCTGCTGGAGCAGAGTCACCGAAGACCAGCTAACCACAACCCTCGCCCTGAGCCCACCCGCCGAACCCTCCGACCCAGACACCGCCGCCCGCAACCTCAGACAGTGGATCGACGACTGCGCCAACACCCTCGCCCCGCTCAAGAATCCGCCCAACAGCCACACCAGCAAGAAAGCCACCTGGTTCACCGAAGACCTCCAGGCCTCCAAGCGAACATGCCGAAAACTGGAGAAGATCTGGCTCCACGAACGGACAGCGGACAGCTACGCCGCCCACAAGAGCGCCACCCGCAGTCACCATCACCTCATCAGATCCGCCAAAAGGGCCTCACTCAAAGACCGCCTAGACAACAACGCACACAACAGCAAAGAGCTCTTCAACATCGTGAAGGAACTCTCCAACCCCAGCTCCAACACCAACGACATCCCGCCGTCGCGAGACCTGTGCGACTCACTGGCCACCTTCTTCCACTGCAAAATCGCCGACATCCACGACAGCTTCAACACCACGACTGCCCCGGCAACCACCGAGACCACTGCCCCCACAACCACCAACCGCCTGCTCTCCTGGACCAACATCAACGACGAGGACACCAGCGAGATCATGAACACCATCCACTCCGGCTCACCGCTAGACCCGTGCCCTCACCACGTCTTCAACAAAGCCAGTACAGCCATCGCGCCCCATCTCTGGAAAATAATCAACATCTCCTTCGAGACAGCAACCTTCCCGGAAAGCTGGAAGCACGCCGAGATCACCGCCTTACTCAAGAAACCCAAGGCAGACCCCAAGGACCTCAAGAACTTCCGACCCATCTCTCTGCTCCCGTTCCCGCTTGAAGGTCACCGAGAAAATCATCAACAAACAACTGACCCGCTACCTCGAGGAGAACAACATCCTGGACCCTTCCCAGTCCGGCTTCCGCAGCAACCACAGCACCGAAACCGCCCTCATCGCCGCCACCGATGACATCAGGACCCTGCTAGACAACGGAGAAACAGCAGCCCTCATCCTCCTGGACCTATCAGCCGCCTTCGACACGGTCTGCCACCACACACTACGAACACGCCTTCACGACGCCGGGATCCAAGAGAAGGCCCTGGACTGGACCACATCCTTCCTCTCCGGCAGAACACAAAGCATCCGCCTCGCCCCCTTCCGATCCAAAGCCACCAAGATCATCTGCGGCGTACCCCAAGCCTCCTCCCTCAGCCCAACGCTGTTCAACATCTACATGGCACCCCTCGCCCACGTCGCCCGACAGCACAACCTCAACATCATCTCCTACGCCGACGACACCCAGCTGATCCTCTCCCTCACCAAAGACCCTCACACCGCCAAAGCCCACCTCCACGAAGGAATGAAGGCCGTCGCCGAATGGATGAGGACCAGCCGCCTGAAGCTGAACTCCGGACAAGACGGAGGTCCTCATCCTTGGTTCCAACCCTTCAGCATGGGACGACTCCTGGTGGCCGACATCACTGGGAACAGCCCCGACACCCACCGACCACGCACGCAACCTAGGGGTCATCCTCGACCCCACCCTCTCCATGACTAAGCAGGTCAACGCTGTTTCCTCATCCTGCTTCAACACCCTCCGAATGCTCCGCAGGATCTTCAAGTGGATCCCCACCGAAACAAGAAAAACAGTCACCCAGGCCCTCGTCACCAGCAGGCTGGACTACGGAAACGCCCTCTACGCAGGAACGACGGCTAAGCTCCTAGAGGCGGCTGCAACGCATCCAGAACGCCTCTGCACGTCTTATCCTCGACATCCCCCGACGCAGCCACATCACACCCCACCTGAAAGACCTGCACTGGCTCCCTGTCAACAAGAGGATAACCTTCAAGCTCCTCACCCACGCACACAAAGCACTCCACAACTCCGGACCAGCCTACCTCAACAGACGACTCAGCTTCTACACCCCCACCCGCCAGCTCGGCTCCACCAGCCTCGCCCTCGCCACAGTCCCCCGCATCCGGAAAACGACCGCCGGCGGCAGATCCTTCTCCCACCTCGCCGCCAAGACCTGGAACACCCTCCCCACCAACCTTCGGCAGACCCAAGACCTACTGGCCTTCAGAAGACTCCTCAAGACCTGGCTCTTCGATCAGTAGCAGCACCACCCCCCTCTTCCCCCAGCGCCTTGAGACCCTCGCGGGTATGTAGTGCGCTTTATAAGTGACATGATTGATTGATTGATTGATAGACCATTTTGTGTCAAGGTCTCTTGGCCCACCCACACAAGTGATGTACCATTTTTATTGGGACACTTGGGAGAATGCTGACTGGTAAGAAACTTATGGCTCCCTGCCGATTCCAGAAGTTTTCCCCTTAGACATGTGAGGAAAGTGTGTGTTTTTAGTCAAAGTTTGTGGTTTGCAGCACATTGTGGGCAAGAAAATGTTGTGAGATCCAAGCAAAGCACACCACCCTGGACTCCCGGGTGACTAGTTTTCAGAACTGTCTGCATCTGGTAGGCTTTCCCAGGTGGCAGCCTACCCAAGTCCAAAAAATACAGTGATTCACTATGGCAAGTGGAATGATTTTTTGAGTTAGCCACACTCTCCTGGTCCATGAACTCCCAAAGGAATCAAATGTCATGTCACTTGACATTGGGATGGGATTTCTTTGTCCACAGGGGAGTAGAAAGACTGTGGCTTTAGGGGTGATGATGGGGAGGATGTTAGAATGGGCCAGACCCACCCCATTACTTTATTTAAAAAAATATATTCTTGGCAGGCTTTCTGGCCTCCAGGGGGAAATTGGGGTAAGCCTCCTGTCTGTCCCTGGGTGGGGTGTGGCCAATGCCAGTGTGCAATACCACTTTCTTTTGTCCCAAAGTCAGAATCCCTGGTGTCAGGTGGACTTTCTATCCCTCGGGGTATATTTGGTGCAACCTCCGCAATTGTGATAAACCTCCTATCTGCTCCCAGGCGGTAGAAAGACACTATTGCCCCTTCAGGGTCAGGGGTATGGCTTTATGACAGGGTAGGCTGCACCCTTCTTTTTTTGGAGCCATTTTGAATTCCCTGGTGGGTAGTGAGCTTTCTGCCCCCCTCATGGGCAAACTGAAGGCATACCCTATCTGGCCCTGGGGCTGGGTTCAGAAAAACTGGTTTGTCCTATTTGGGGTTGGGGTGGGCCCAATGCCAGTTTTTCTGCCTCCCAGGACCAGATGGAGTGTTGCCTTTAATTTACCTCTGAGGGGAGACAAAAGTCTATTACACACAAGGGAATTCAAAATTGCAACAAAGGAAAAAAGGAGGGTGCAGCCTACCCTGGCATCAAGTCATACCCTTGCCCCAGAATGGGCAATAGTGTCTTTCTGCCACCCAAGGGGCAAATAGGTTTGTCCCAATTTGGGAGGTTGCTCCAAACATGCCCCCGGGGGACCTGACACCAGGGATTTTGATTTTGGAAAAAAGAAGGTTGTGCGGGTATTGCACTCTAGCATTGGCTACACCCCCACTCCAAATGGGACAAACCAGAATGTAACATCCGCACCACTTTATTTTGCCCCAAAGGCAAAATCCCTGGTATCAGATAGACTTTCTACCTCCCATGAGGGGCATGTTTGGGGCAACCTCCCCAATGGGAATAAGCCTCCTACCTGCCCCAATGGGAAAGAGAGACAATATTGCCCCTTCTGGAGCAGAGGTATGGCTCAATTTCAGGGTAGACCACACCCTCCTTTTGTTTGTTTTGGCTCCATTTTGAAATGTCTGGTGTTTAGTAGGCTTTCTGCCACCGGGGGGCAGATTGGGGATGAATACCCGTATCCACCCCCTGGGGAGACAGAAACTCTATTGGGTCGAGGGATGGGGAAGGCGCAGGCCCATGCCCAGGAAGGCAGCTCCTCCCAAAAAATATTGCATGAATGAGATTTCTGGTGCCTAGTGGGCTTCCTGCCACCAGGGGGGCAAAGTGTTGAAATTGCCCTAATTGCATCCCCCCATGGGGCAGAAAGACTGTGCCCTTTTGGGGCATGGGTAAGGCCTTGTGCATGGTGGGCAGTCCCCACCCCTACCGTATTTCTTTTCCCTGGTGTGTAGTGGGCTTTCTGCCCTCTGGGAGGCAGATTATGGGTAATTCGCCCCATCCACCCCTGTGGGATAGAAAGACTGTCACCACATTTTCTTTGTGGTGGGGCATGGCTATGTCCATGGTGGACATCCCTCACCCCATGTTTATTTTTATAATATTTCCCCGGGGGGAGCTGAAAGACTAAGACTTTTTTGGGGTGTGAGTGTGGCTATGCCTATGGACGGCAACCCCAATCCTTTGTTTTTTTATAAATAATTGCTCCATGAGTCTGCTGGGCTTTCTGCCCCTCCCAGTGGGTCAGATTGATTGAGGGTGATCAGCCCCAACCACCCATCCCAAGGGAGGCAGAACGACTGTAGAGGACTGTGGGTAAGGGCATGGCTAGGCCAATGGTGGGCAGCCCCTACCCCATATTTATTTTTTATTTTATTTTCCCTGGCATCTAGTTGGCTTTCTGCCTACCTGGGGGGGGGGGCATATTGGGGGAAACCACCCCAACCATACCCCAGAGGAGGACACAAAACTGAGATCTTTTTGGGGTGGGGGTAGGGTAGGCAGCCCCTACTCCTTTGTTTTTTTATATTTATTTGCTCCCTGGTGTCTAGTGGGCTTTCTACCACCCCTGGGGGTGATGAGTGCCAAACAGCCCCCAAGGGGGCGAAAGACTGTTGAGTCCCGTTTGGGGGTAGGGCTATGACCAGGCTCACATTGGGCAGTCCCCACCACTATATTTATTTATTGTATTTACACTGATGTCTAGTGGGCTTTCTACCAATGGAGGGCAGAAGTTCCTAAATATGAGGTGGGGTGGGAGAGCACATGCCCTTGCCTGAGGGGCCGCTCCCCTAATTCCCTCATGTCTAATGGGAGGAACCCCGCTTGGAGATCGATCTTCTATGGCGATCCCCAAGCAGGGATCCACTGGGCAGAGATATAATTGGAAAGGGAAGATTCCCTCCTTCCCAATGGTACCTATTCCAAGGCAATCAGTGGTCGGGGCTAAGATATGTCCCCTGAGCACAGATGCAGTGAAAGTGAAATGAGAACTTCAGCGTGTTTTACTTTCCCTTTTGATTGTAATAAGGTCAGAGAGCCCAGTGTGCTGATCGCCATTACAAACACAAAAAAAGCCCAGGCTGCTCAAAAATCTCTTCCTGAGCTGCTCAAGCAAAATTCAGAAAAAGGAAATCCCCTGTGCAAAGCACCAGATGGTCCTTCATAGCCCTCTCCAGTGTTGGCCAATGGACGACAGATGGACTGGGGATGGAGTGCGGCTGTCGGCCATTGGCCGACTGATGTACCAAAGGGGTTAGGAGACTGATACAGGTTTGCAAACACGTATAAAGCTCCCTTATTTATTCTGCAAATCATCATTTTTTCTCTTTAATGATCTGATTGGAAATGTCAACCTACCAGGCATGTCTGAGTCATTGCACTGGAGCAGTTTATTGCACCTTGGGAACATTCAGCATGTTTTAATCACAAATATGTATTTTGTAATGTGTCTCTTTTTCAATTGTTTTGAATAATCAATGTAAATTGATATAAAATTGCCTTTCAAACAGGCAATCCTTAAGAGCACCCCTCAATATAAGAGATTTTCTCTAAAGAGAGTTTGTTGCACAGTCATCCTGTGCCCTGGGCACCCCCCAACTTTTTGCTGACTGGTACTGGTGGTAACTGACTCTGACTAACCCTGGGCTTTGCCTAACCAGGTCCAGGGCCAGTGCTATGCTGAAAACACTTAGAATACAGTGAAAACACCTACATACTCTAGGGTACACTATGGGTTGGGGTACCCCTGTGATTGGCATGACCTACCCTATAAGCCCCTAGTATATAATAGGGCAGGGGAATTGAAACTACCTATCAGTCCCTAGTATATAGAAGGGCATGGCAGTTTAGAGGCCAGCAGCCTTCTGCACTTGCATGTGTGCACTGCTGAGGCCTGAGGTCAGTTTTAAAAGCAGCCCTGGGTGCCATGACTGCTTTTAAAAAGTAAATTGTGCCCAAACTCGACTTTGGTATTTGGGGCACTTAAAAATGGATAACCTACAATGGTATGGCATATTAGGAACCCCCAGGGTCTCCCCTAGGTGTCCCAGGGGTGGGGGGTCAGGTATCTATAAGGTAGACCCTTATAAAATGAGTTTTATATGCCCTGGGTTAAGTGAAATTTCACATTTCACTCCCCACATTGTGATAATGTGCTGCCCAAATTCGACTTTGATGCTAGGAGCACTGTGAAGTGAGGATCTGCAACATTTCTACAGATGCAGAACCCCTAAAGTCACACCTAAGTGACCCATGGGGTGGGGGTCCTGTAGATAAAAGCAAAGTACTTA
Source organism: Calotriton arnoldi (assembly GCA_963921515.1). NCBI lineage: Eukaryota > Metazoa > Chordata > Amphibia > Caudata > Salamandridae > Calotriton > Calotriton arnoldi. The sequence goes on along the minus strand of CAWUFW010018702.1, from coordinate 95,515 downwards.
TGAAATATGTTTTTGTAAGTCCTGGTGCTGGAAAAATGGCCCAAGTCATTTTTCCCATTGCAAATCCCCTGCTACATAGGTTAACATGGTAGGACGTTATTAACTAATAACTCTTGATAGGAGAGGGCTACGTGTACCATTCAAAGACTTCCCCGAATCGTATTAATAAATCCCACAATATGATATTGTTGAATTTCTCCTAAAGTGTACATACAAGTAGTTATAAGACTTTCTTGTTTGTAGGTCCAGATTCAGCCTTCCAGTGGTCTGCCCTGATTGGTCAGAGTTAAGTGGATTAGCCAGGCTGCCTTGAAGAGGTGATAAAGAGCCCCTGGGGTTAACCAGCTCTGCTGGCAGGGCAGTGTGCTGTTCCACAGGAATGCCAGGCCAGGGGGAGGAGTCGCAAACCATGGTCTTCAAAGAGGAGAGCAGAAACCAGTGTCATTTACAACTCTGAACTTTCCACCTCAGGCAGATGGTAGGATTAAGGAAGGTATGAGCAGATGCAGGGGGGAGAGTCTAAGTAAATTAGTCATCCTAGGGGTGTGTTTAGCCAGCTCTTACCTCCCTGCTGGAAAATCACCCATTATGAATTTGGAAGATTTGATGCACTCTGGGACAAAATAATGCCACACTCTACAGGATGTGGTCATATCTTTGAGGAGTTACCCTGCTCCCATTGGTCAGGAGTGACCTCCTGCCTGACCCAGAGAACTTGGAATAAGTATCTGAGAGGGGCAGAGCCCTCCAGATCTGGTGCTTGAAACTTAAGGAAGCAAGACGTTGCCATGCTGAGAAGCTGGGGTGCAAAATTCTAAAGCCTGCCCTCTGAAGACTGCACCAGCTGAAACTACAGCCCTGTGGATTACCTTGCTGCAAAAGAACTAAAGAGTGGACTCTCTGCAAGCTACAGGTTAACAGAGCTCACCTGGACCATCACCACCAAGGATCCTCAACTGGAAGAACTACCAGTGGATTTGTAACTTTTTTGTCCAAGTGGATTGTGGGAACTGAAGTCCTCAACTTTCAAGGACCATTTTGGAGCTTCCAGACCCTTGGAGTGAGTTTGAGACAATTTGGGACCCCTTGAGGAACTTCAGGAAGATGTTCAAGAAGTTTGGAGAACTTTGGAGCAACTTTGAAAAAAAGCTCCATAGAGGGACCGACTCAACCTGGCTAGCCAAGCCGCCTGCCTTCAACCGCGAGCCGGCCAAGCCATCCAGGTTTGTCCCACTAAAAGCTCCGTAGGTCCCACTTCCAGAGTTTGACCGGGAGTAGAAGAAATCCGAGGCCGGCGAACCCTCACCGAATCCAACCTGGTGAAGAGCATCGAGGGACCCCGCGAGAAAAAGCTCAATAAAAGTTTCTAATTCCGAACAAAGAAAAGGTGACCGGGAGCAACCGCGAAAGCCAAGCCGGCTGCCTTCAACCGCGTGTCGGCCTGGATCCTGGGTTTGCCCCGCTGAAACGCTCCAGAGGTCGGACTTCCATAAGTTTGACCGGGAGCTCATCGCAAGGCTATCTGGCGAACCCTCACCGAATCCGGACTGGCTGAGAGCTTCGAGGGACCCCGGGAAGAAAAGCTCCAGAAAAGTTTCTATGTCCGAAGGTAAAAACTGTGACCGGGACCTACCGCGAGTGGTAGCCGCTCAGGGCTCCATCGCGGTCGGCCTGAAACTTTGACTTTGAGCCGGTCAATCGCGACCAGATATCCCAATGAGGTGCTATATGTTTCTAAGTGCTATATAATGCTAAATCTTTGAAAATTCATATCTCCGGTTCCCTACATTGGAGTTTTGTCGTTTTGGTGTCATTTTAAAGATAAAAATATTTCCTATTTTTATAAATTTGTGTTGGATTTTTATTTTCTGTTGTGTCTTAATTATTTACTGAACTGGTGTTTTTAAATGCTTTACATACCCGTCTTTGAAGTTAAGCCTGCCTGCTCGCAGCCAAGCTACCAAGGGTTGAGCATAGGAATAATTTTCTAAGACCTATGCTGAGTCCTATCATGTGTTAGTGGCCTTATTGCCAGTGGCAGACCTACATTTGCCCCTACCAATAATCCACTTTCCAGCACTTGGTGCTCAGCGGTGTGGATGAGGATTTGTGTTTAAAAGTACACCTTTCAGTAATGTGAATTAAAATTATAAAAATCCTCTAAATTGCCTTAGAACAAAACTTTTGAGTTTGATTTTTGGAATTTGGACTAAACTGTTTTAATCCATTGTTTTGATTTTTCCAAATTGTTCCAAGTCTGTTGTGCCTAGTTTTTGTGACCCAAAACTAGGGAACCATGGAGCTGGACCTGGCTAAACTGTCCCAGTTCAAGATAGCTGATCTTAGGGTACAGTGTAGGCTTAGGGGGCTGCCTGCTTCCAACAGGATTAGGAAGGCAGGGTTACTTAAGTCCCTACAGGCCTGGGCTGGGGTAGCTGAAGAGGTTCAAGGGGGGATTGAGGGTGTTCCCCCCAACCTCACCCAAGAGGGGGTGAGGATGGTGCCTCTTCCATTATCTCTAATGTTAGCCCTATGATTCCAAATGGTGGGAGTGGGGAAGGGTCCCTTACTCAGGAACCACCACCGTCCCTTGCAGAGAGACAACTTGGGGCTCAATTAGCTTTGATTGCCTTGGAGAAGGAAAAATTGGAATTGGCTAAGAAGAGATGTGAGAGGGAGGAGCACAAGATGGCCGCCCGGTGAGGAGCTCCGGCCGGGGCCTCCCGGCCAGACATAGCCTTTTTGGCTAAAATCCCTGGATTCCCACCTCCTCCGGGGATAAATCCTACTCACCTGGGTTTCCGTCCTCAACTGCGGTCCTCGATGCTCCATTCCTGCGCTTGTGAGCATGAGATTCTCATCAGAATTTGCACTTGAGGCTCCCTCCCGCGGAGTTCCAGGACCAGCATGGCCGATGTCCGGTGGAACCGCTCTGTTCAGCTAATAGGGGAGTCTGGCCCAGGTATCTCGCCACGGCAGACACCTACCCAGCCGGGCATCGGGCACAGCTCCCCTCTCAACTCTGCTGCCCGTCTTCCTCCTCCCCCACCTTCCTCTCTGAAGTCCCTGGTGACCAACATTCGGCTGAACCCTTTACAACGCTGCCGCTGCCTCTCTGATCTCTCCGGATGACTGCAGAGGAGCCGGGCGGAGGTTCTACCCTCCCGACTCTCCCCCTGCCTCCGAGCTTGATTAGCGCTGCCTTCCCCTTCAGTTAACTCGCCTACTGCGCCTCCCGCAAGTCAACTGGGATGATTTTGGGATTTAGCAGAGGTAAGAACTATCGGCACTGCTCTGCGTGGCGTTCTGAGCCTGTCACTCTCCCGTCCGTGCCGGAGAAGCGCCCATGCTGGCTCCAACTTTGCTGCCTCCTGTTCTCTTGCTCTGCTGCCCTGGCGCACATAACAGTTCCTCCCGTGACCTATCGACAACGGATCGGACACTGCTGCCCAGAACATTTGCACATGGACACGGCGCAGCTGCGACTCGAAAATAGACTGCCCCCCCTCCCCTGACTATCTGGCTCTTTCCCCCATCTAGTGCCTCTCCATGAAACCAGATCTTATTTTTCTTTTTCCTCTGGACTTAGCCCCCCTGGCTTCTGGACTTGGACCCTTATGCTCCCCACCATTTTGGGACTATTTTCCACTGCCTCTCCTACCCTCGATCCGCCATTTTAGCATCGCGATTGTCTCTCGTTCGCCACGGATCTGCTCCTTGTTTTTCTGTTTTTGTTGACATCTTTGGTGCCTTCTCCGTTTTTGTTTCCCCTCTCACCTTCCTGTCCTTATCTGCTTTCCTTACCCTTTCCTTTCTGTGCTCCCCCTTTTTCTTCCCTTGCCCCTTAGGCTGTTTCTGACCGCCGCTTAACCTCTGCTTTTACTGTTATTCCTCTTGTTGTTTGTTGCCTCATCATGCATCTTCTCTTTGCCATCCTCGAGTATTCTCATATCCTTAACTCGTGTTCTTTTTTTCTATTGTGTAACATTGTGTAATTGTTTTGTAACTTTGTGTAAATTGCTTCGTGCTGATACTCTGTAAAGCGCTCTAATACCTCCGGGTCTAGCTAGCGCTATATATAACTCAAAAAATAAATAAATAAATAAAATAAAGGAGGCGTTCAAAAGAAATGGTGGCAGTGAAAATTATGAAGACTTTGAAATGTCCAGGGTGGTGCATTTGATCCTAAACTTCCCAAGTGTATAGTGCCCAAGTACACAGAGGGGGATGACATTGACAGGTGGCTAGCAGCTTTTGAGAGGGCCCTTAGAATGAGTAGGGTCCACTCTAGGTATTGGGGTGCACTCCTGTGGGAGTTTATTCCAGTAGCTGGGAGGGATAGGCTCCTGACCCTGAAGGGAGAGGATGCAGAATCATACCAGCAGATGAAGGCATGCTTAGTCAAACGATTTGGTCTGACTCCAGAGCAGTACAGGGTGAAGTTTTGAGGCACCCAGAAATTGAGTTCAAAGTCTTGGGTAGACTTTGTGGACGTTTCAGTGAAGGCACTGGAAGGCTGGATTGTTGGTAACAAAGTTGCCACATATGAGGGATTGTATAATTTGTTTTTGAAAGAACATATTTTGACTCACTGTGCAGAAGAGAAGTTATGCCAGTATCTAGTGGACTCTAAGCTGACAGACCCCAGAGAGCTGGGGGAAGCAGCTGATGAGTGGGTGAGAACCCGGGTTTCCATTCAGCACCAGGGGAGTGACCAGAAGAAAGGAGGACAGATCCCTCCCCAAGGGAAAGCCCAAGGGAAAGAAGGTCAAAACCAGAAGGAGTCCTCCAAAGACCCACAAAAACCTGCACGAGGAGGGGGGGCCCCGAGCCAACCCAAATCCAAAGGGATGTGGAATCAGGGAAAGAGTGGTAGGTTCTTTGATCCCTCAAAAGTGGGTAAGTGCTTTGACTGTAACCAGCCAGGGCACAAACAGGGAGATGCTGTCTGCGCCAAGAAGCTCCCCCCTAAGGGGCCATCCACAGGGATTGCCAGTGTAAGTGTTGTGGTGGAGAGTGGTGTCCCAGAGAGGGGTTGTCAGGTGGTGGAAGCAACCTTAGTGTCCCTGGGTGCGGTGAATATTGCAACCCTTGCTGCCTTACCGCCAAACATGGACAAGTACAGGCAGAGGCCTAAAGTGAATGGGACTGAGGTTGAGGCTATCAGAGACACTGGGGCTAGTGTAACTATGGTCCTGGATGAGCTGGTGCCTCCAGAAAGGTTGTTACCCGGTGAGTTTCACCAGGTGACTTATGCAGACAGCACTACCAAACTCCATCCTATGGCTGTGGTGGATTTGGAATGGGGAGGTGTGACAGGGCCTATGAAGGTAGCTGTGTCAAAGGTGCTCCCAGTCCAGTGTTTATTGGGCAATGATCTTGAAGCCTCTGTGTGGTCAGAGGTGGAGAGAGGACTCCATATGAAAATATTGGAGCTCCCTGAGTGGGTATGTGCTGTGACTAGGTCACAGACTAGCCAGAAGGGAGGGACTGGACACTTGGACCCTGGAACAAAGGGCCAAGCATCCAAGGACAAGGGTACTGGGCCTGGTGAGCCAGTCCAGGGAACTCCAGAGGTGCAGGCAGAATCTAACCCTGATGGGGAGGATCTGGCCTCTGAGGGAGGGACTCCATCCCTGCCAGAGCTGACAGATTTGGCAGAACTGACAGGAGCAGGTCGACCCTCCAGAGAGGAGTTCAGTAAGGGACAGCGTGACTGTCCCACCCTTGAGAGCTTGAGGCGGATTGCTTCTAAGCAAGAGGAGGGGGATGACAGTGGGTTTCACAAACTCTACTGAGAAGATGGACTGCTTTATACTGAGGCCAGAAACCTCAAGGAGGGGGCCACCAGGAGGTTGGTGGTGCTCCAGAGGTACAGAGAGTTCATCCTGATTACCTTGCTGCAAAAGAACTAAAGAGTGGTCTCCCTGCAAGCTACAGGTTAACAGAGCTCACCTGGACCATCACCACCAAGGATCCTCAACTGGAAGAACTACCAGTGGATTTGTAAGGGTTTTGTCCAAGTGGATTGTGGGAACTGAAGTCCTCGACTTTCAAGGACCATCTTGAAGCTTCCAGACCCTTGGAGTGAGTTTGAGACACTTTGGGACCCCTTGAGGAACTTCAGGAAGAAGTTCAAGAAGTTTGGAGAACTTTGGAGCAACTTTAAAAAAAAGCTCCATAGAGGGACCGACTCAACCTAGCCAGCCAAGCCGCCTGCCTTCAACCACAAGCCGGCCGAGCCATCCAGGTACATCCCGCTAAAAGCTCCGTAGGTCCCACTTCCAGAGTTTGACCGGGAGTAGAAGAAATCCGAGGCCGGCGAACCCTCACCGAATCCGGCCTGGTGAAGAGCATCGAGGGACCCCGCGAGAAAAAGCTCCGTAAAAGTTTCTAAGTCCGAACGAAGAAAAGGTGACCGGGAGCAACCGCGAAACCCAAGCCGCCTGCCTTCAACCGCGTGTTGGCCTGGATCCTGGGTTTGCCCCGCTGAAACGCTCCGGAGGTCGGACTTCCATAAGTTTAACTGGGAGCTCATCGCAAGGCTATCCGGAGAACCCTCACCGAATCCGGACTGGCTGAGAGCTTCGAGGGACCCCAGGAAGAAAAGCTCCAGAAAAGTTTCTAAGTCCGAAGGTAAAAACTGTGACCCGGACCTACCGCGAGTGGTAGCCATTCAGGGCTCCATCGCGGTCGGCCTGAAACTTTGAATTTGAGCCAGTGTATCGCGACCAGATATCCCAATAAGGTGCTATATGTTTCTAAGTGCTATATAATGCTAAATCTTTGAAAATTCATATCTCCGGTTCCCTACATTGGAGTTTTGTCGTTTTGGTGTCATTTTAAAGATAAAAATATTTCCTATTTTTATAAATTGGTGTTGGATTTTTATTATGTGTTGTGTCTTAATTATTTACTGCATTGGTGTTTTTAAATGCTTTACATACCCGTCTTTGAAGTTAAGCCTGCCTGCTCGCAGCCAAGCTACCAAGGGTTGAGCATAGGAATAATTTTCTAAGACCTATGCTGAGTCCTATCATGTGTTAGTGGCCTTATTGCCAGTGGCAGACCTACATTTGCCCCTACCAATAATCCACTTTCCAACAAGAGTGAAGCTAAATAATCAGTGACAACAGCAATAAGTTTGGGTTTCCTACAGTGCATGCAAACTGATGATGCAAATGTCTTCATTTTGCAAACAAAAACACATTTAAATAGAAAATGCAAATGTCTATGCTAAAAACATGCATATAATAAATGCAATTTTTGTAGTAGGTAGTCACACTTAGGGGCCGATTCCGATTCGGGCCGGAAATCCCTCCGACCGAGTCGGATTCGGAGAGATATCTGACTGAACCGGACTCTAGCAGTCCGACCGAACGAGTACGAGGCGGATGCATGCTACGGACTCGATTCGGTCGGACTCCCATTGAAGTCAATGGGAGCCGGTCATACGACGCGTACACGGGCTCCCATTGACTCAATGGGTGCGTTGCGAACAAGGGCGCCCCCTACAGCGGGTACACGTCGGTGCGACTCGCGCCGTACATGCATGTGTAGGGGGGACCCATGGGTCCCCCCTGTGTGCGACTCATGCAGCTACGCATACAGGTGGGGTCCGACACGGACCCCCGAAGTCCGGCTCCGACTGCTCTTTTGAGCCGGACGGCACGAGTCGGTCGGACTGTTCGAGGCGCGCATCGTTCTTGCCCGGTCGGGGAACTTCTCCATTGCGTGGTGCGAGTCGAGTCCGTACGAGTCGGTCGGAGCGGTTCGGAGCCGGGAACGAGTCGGTCGGGGATTTCGCATACGCTCGCATCGTACTTGCTCGCGCGGACGGGTGTTCGAATTGGTCGGAAACAGGGCGTCCGAATCCGATTCGGTGCCCTACCGGCCGAGATCGGAATCGGCCCCTTAGACTTTATAAGCATCCAAAGAAATAATAATGTGCTGACTTAAGTCAGCCTAACTACTGATGGCATATTAACATTGATTTATATATTAGGATTGAAAGGCCTGTTTTTCACATTGAACTATTATTTTGCACAAGATGTTTTACTTTTTTCTGCAGGTGCTGTAACTTTCCAGAAGTCATCTGTTAATGAACAGGCATTTGTTATGTTAGAAATTGGGTTACTGGTTGTCTGGGATGTGAGCCCTGGTCAAGCAGCAACCACAATCATAGTAAGGTTAAGGTACAAGCAAACCCAAAATTAACCTGTGCTCAACCCACTGGTAGCTTGGCACAGAGCAGTCAGGCTTAACTTAGAGGCAATGTCTAAGGTATTTGTGCAACACTTCAAACAGTAAAACAGTGAAATCACCACACAAAAAAATCCCACACCAGATTAGAAAAATAGGGCTTAATTTAATAAATAAAACAAAGCCAAAATGACAAAAATGCAATCAGTTGAACCGGAGTTATGATTTTTTTATAGAATAAACTGCAATATAGTGCTTAAAAGCATCAACTTCGGCCATCTGGTCGCACTGGACTGGGCCAAAGTCACAAGGTCAGGCTGACCACAATGGAGCACAGGTCAGACACAGTCCCAGATTAGTTCCGCTGAAGATTTACCATCTCTTGTTTTGTGCCAAAAGTTCCATTCGAGTTGAACTGGGTCGTTTGGAGCAAGGAGAGTATTGCGAATGGGAATCAGCATGGCGTGAAGGGCAGGAGGGGTGTCACGGATGGGCGGGCTGGTGCTTTGCACTGGCGGTCCCCCCTGAGTGGGCGATGCTGCTGTGCAAAGAGACCGGCTGGCGGCGGCTCATGCTGATTTTTGGTGCGATTTTTCTTACTGCCAAAGGTGGTATATTTAGCCAGGTAACACCAGTACTCTTAACATTCAGAAATGTTGTATTAGCATTGTCAAAACTTGTGGTTTGTGCAGTACCTACTTTTCCAGATTTTGCTCTGGCTGAGAATTGTGACTAGAAGGTGTAACTAGAAACAGATAAAATGTTGCTCTTTTTTTACCGGCCCCAGAGTAAGTCGGTGATGAGCAGTTAGGTCTTTAAAACAACTTGCATGAGCGTAATACAGCAACCTTCATCATCATAAATATTTTATTCAGAAGCTTAAAGCGTCCACACAAGTACATAAACAAAATATGTGCTAAAACTGTGGAGAAAAGTACAAATATATTTGTTATTAAACAATACATCATTGCAACAGTTCAATAATGCAAAAAAGATCAATCAAAGTGTATAGTGCTCCGAGATCGGACGGCAGATTTTAAAAGGACTCTGCATAAAAACAGCGTTCGTTGTTTGCCAGCTGTCGGAGGTAATACGAAGATGGTCCACATCGTCCTTAGTGCCAATATCGGCAACACACCCCACCCGCAAACACAGCAACACCATAATAAAGAACACACAAGACACATTGGTTGTTGGAGAAAATATTGCTGCAGATTTATTTTGCATAAGAAATATGCCGACATGGTGGGTCAACTTGCGGGCAATCCAAGGGCGGGCAGCAGTGACACCCATAAGCTGCTCTGCCCACCTGAAGAGCCAAATTGTACCGTGGCCTAATCAATCGGTGCTAACCATTTTGGGGGATTACCCCATACATCCTGTGGACCACCAGTCTACCCATTTTCTCACGCCCCTTGAGGGGGCGCAGCGTATCCAGGCAAGCCCCCGGTTGCTAAGGTTTACAACCACCCGAAGGACTAACAGGGACTTGCCGTAAGGACTTCCTGGGGTTGTTTGGCATTTGCACCCTTCTTGTGCTCCTGAAGAGGGTACCCCTATGTACCATTCAGCCTCTGGATTGCCCTGTAACTCCACCTGCAACCCAAAATAACAAGTTAACATTGTTGCCTTCCTACCCTAGCCACCCTTCAAGCCGACACGCCGGGTAAGCGGTAGGGAGGGAGACGGCGTGATATCTCGGCGCAAAAGGACCGCCAGATGGGCAGGGGGAGGTAGATATACCTGCCCCCCCGCCCACTGGCATGCCGGAAATTACGCAGGTAGCGCCAGACCCCGGGAGAGTCCAAACACTAGACGTGTCGGGTTTGTGCCCTCATGTGGCACTAAGGTGGCCGCCCTCCTATGGGGGCCCCCTGCGTGGGCCGCGGGCAGCCTCAATGTTGTGATTCTAGATATAAGGAATTAAGAACTGTCTAGTATATTTCAGATACAATTTTCAACAGCATTCATTACTGACATGCTTCAGCTAAACCACCAGTGATAATAGTTAATGAATCGTTTTGTGCCAGTCTCGATGTACATCCAGTTTAATAATGCTACCACAATTATCAGATTTATCAAGGAGGGTGGGAACAAAAATAACCTGTCTCCGTATAAATCACATTTGTTTTCTAAAATATTAATCAATCAATCAGTAATCTTATAAAGCGCGACTACTCATCTGTGAGGGACTCAAGACGCTGCATATGGCATTCTGGACCTTTCTTCCTTTCATAAATGTAAATATTATACACTTACTAGAAAATGAAGGATATATGTGAACAGTGTGCTTATTTAAAAGTAACTCCGCTGATTTGTAATTTTACCGCTAGACTCCACCTGCTAGATGCTACGGGGGCGTCCTGCTGAAACCCCGGGTGCAAAATCGGGACTAGAATTGACAATTCCTCTGCAAATTCCACCTTTCTAACAGAACCGTAATGATCCCACTTGTAATCGGCCAGTAATTCAGCCCTTTCCAGGAGTTACTTGTTCTTCAGTTGTTGGTAATTCGGAGGGAGAGGAGGGAGTTACCAGCCAATTATCCAGGACACTCGTAATGAGGACCCAAGTGACACACATGCTAGTAATCGGAACTCTTCTGCAATGAGTGAACTACACTTTTGCTTAAATTACATTGTGGTATGCCATGTGTAGGTTCAAATTTTAAATAATGAACTTTATTCCCTTTGTACAACATGTATGTTCAGAGTGACAGCAATTCCTGCAGTTACCCCAGTTAGACATGGAAGTAGCTGCACATTGGCAAGTTACCATTGTGTAAATTAGCATCCTGACAATTAAAGCTCTCGTGCCTGATCCGTGACCTTTGGCAAAGGAGCAGGGTGAAAGATGCAACAGAGTCGCTGCTTCAGCTGAGATTGTCACAAGAGCCAACTGCAGAGGGAAGATTCAATGAAAGTTTAGAAGAGAAAAAAAAGAGCAATATCCAAGATGACAAGTTAATGAGAGATAGACGTGTCACAATAAAAGAAAAGGCAGCGTGCTGTGTTCAGTTCCTTTGAATATGCACAGCCAAAACATAGTTAGCCCATGTTTACCTGCTGCTTTACAGGGAATTGGTCCCAGAAAGGAAATCTTTGCAAGGAGGTACAAAGCATGAGAGGAAGCTTTGATAGACATGTAAATGGTACATTTTTCTTTAAAACAAATACTCTTTTTATTAGTTATGCAGGTTATGTTGGGCAAGTCCTTCGCCATGGACACATATATTCACAAATCTCAATTAAACTTTTACAATACAACCATTATTAACCAATAATGAGACATTAAATATTGCAGTAACTCAGTGTGCACATCATTTAGATAGTACATTGCAGCAAATGCTTTCATTTTAAATTATTTGCGAAAAGATGAAACATGATTTTCACCAAGTCCAAATTTGAATAATTCCGATGGGGATCTGTTGTGTATAACACATGCTAATATCCAGATTCCCTTTGTTGCAGAGTAAGAGTAACAATATAAAGAATAGAGTGCACAGGCTAAACTCCAATCCTTAAGCATATCTCTAGCTCAACAAATAAAGGCGGCAACTGAAGCTGGTATACTAAAGATTATTTTTAGGTTTATGCCCAACAGACACTGGCACAGAGGATGGCCAATGACAGTCATTAAAGCCAAGCCTTTCTCTGGTAATGCAAATGCCCCAGTTATTTGAATCTGACTAGCAGCCTATGGACATGGGTCTCCTTAAAGGAAAAGGGAGATAAATATTAATTATACAGTCATGTGTAATTTTGCACACAATTTTGCGTAAAACAGGAATTTCTCATTACGTGTAAGTTGAAAAATTCCCCCTGTTTTTACCATTATGTTAAAGAGTTTAGGTCAGTGGAAAAGTATTGCAGTTAGTGGGTGAAGCTGATATATGCCACATGTTTTGCAGTATCAACTTTTACAACTTACAAAATATGAAACGACCTATACATTATGTTGTCTAACTGGGCATCACTATATTGAGCAACATTCATTTCTAGCGGATTTTATTGCCAGAGAACACAGTTCAAAGAGCTTCCTTGCACAAAAAACCTTTCTTAACAGTTGAAGTTCCATAGATAGTACAGCTGCTTTATAACTTTTCTTTAATTTTAATCATGTTTTCACGTTTTCACTGCTACCGTGTGGCGAGGTAGGGAGGTCTAAGGTGGAGTCTTAGGAGCCTCAGATTTCATGCCAAATTTGAGGCATTTAAAAAAATCATTTTTCTGTTATGGACATGGTTGTTTGTGGTGAGGTAAGTAGAGGCCAGAAATCATTTTCTCTTTGACTTGTGTTTGTCCTTCCTTGCCAAAGAGGCTTAGCCACCATTTTGTGATACCTGTGTGTGTGTTGGACAATTAATTGATAACATTTAAAACATATAATTAAGATTTACATATCTGCCAACGTCTACACATAAATCCAGACATGATGCAGTTCTGTTCATGGATGATAACGTCCCACCATCAGTGTTGGACCTACCACTGGCAGAGTTTGGCATGCACTACTAAATATGTCTTCAAATGCTGAAGCTCTTACAAGTACTTGAGGGAGAAGTGTTTTCATATGCAAAAAAATAATTCAGTCACCTTCTCCTTTAAAAAAAATGCCTGGCTTTACATTTTACTGACATAAACAAAAAAGTGATGCATGGAATGCTTGAATTGTTTTGTGGCCACAGGTAATTACTCGGGCTATACCTCATCCCATCTTTTTTTTGCCCACCATGCCACCTAAGACAGGTGCCAGCCATATGTAAATTAGCCTTGGTCCTGCTCTAAAAGGAACAGACAAGCCCAAACTGTCAGGCTTAAGCCTCTCTGAATGGGAACATAAGCAAATCCATAACAGTTTTTACCTATTTGAGTATTTTCACTAGATATTAGCTTGAGCTTTATGACACAGTGAGCACAGGACCTATGTCAGGGCATACCCGTCACACTTAGGGTATTGCACTGCAGTAAACAAAAAAGTGGTGGGTAGAATGCTTGAATTAATATTGGCCACTGTTAATTATTCTGGGCTACCTCCCATTCCATCTTTGCTTACCCCTACATGCCACCAGACAGGAACCAGCCATATGCAAATCACAGTGGCGGCTGGTGGAATTAGAAACTGGTGAGTCGTATGCAGAACTAATTAACGTATGCGAGCGAGCGCAGCGAGCGAGCCCGACCGCAATAATGTGGGGTTCGGGGGGGTTCTCCCCCCGTGAAGATTTTTTTTTTTAAATTGGCATCTTTTTGGTGCGATTTTCAGCACTATTTCTGTGATAAATGGACTAAAAATTCAGTTCTTCTAGGCATTCATAAAAGAAAACTCATACATTATTTCAGAGAATTGCTGGGTTGCCAAGCAAGTCTGACTTCTGAAGAGGGCTATGGTACTAAGCAAGACTGCTTTGGCTCTACCCTTTCCAATAGAAAACACTAGTTAGCGATGTGAACAAGTTCAATGGACAAACCTGGGGTCTAGGGAGAGTCCCTCTCCTGAGAAAGAAATTTAAAAAGATTGGCAAATGGTGCATTTTAAAGCAAATGAATGCAGCGATAAAGCAAGGCTTATTAAGCAGTGGGAACGTATAGTCTTGAAATATTAAACACATTAAAAACTGCCCCGTATCTTCTTGCATTAATTTGTTCAACAGTTACTGTAATATGTAAATTGTTCTGCATGACAACTTTAGACCTTTAAAATGTATGCTTGCCTAGTGTCTTGCACTGCATGCAGCATTAACTTTGGAAAAATATGCTCTAACCAGACTCCGGGAAGCACCCACAGCTGCTGGCTGTAACCAGTCATATAGAAATATGTGCAGACAGGTCTTTAAGTGAGATGAAAAAAGTGGGTGCTCCCTATAAAGGAACATGCCAGAGAGGAGGTGGTCGTGTGAGCAATGGGATGAACTGTACTTTCCACAAAGTGCTTCAATGAATGAACAACGCTCCCCCTCACATTCCCTCCCCCGTCAGCATTAGCATAACTGTTAAAAACTGTACAAAACCCATGCTGCATAATTGAGTGATGTGCCTGCCTTCGCTTTAGCAGAACGAGCCCACGGGTCTGGAAATGCTTCCGAAATTAGAAGCTATAATTAAATTATGAATCCTACCAGGGTCTGATCCCGGGTACTGCTTAGAGCTATTTTTCACCCTGCAGCAAAGAAATGTAACTGCATCATCCCTCATTGTCCCAGGTTTCATTGGCTTCCTTTAAATACAAGAATCACGATCAAACACTGATGCTTTGCCTCTGAAACAGGCTGTAGCCCTGAAAACATGCGTTTAACAACGAACAAGCACCCACAGCTGTGCCGCAGCACGCTATATGTGGCGTGAGTGTGGTGACAGCATAGCCAATGTAACCTGCTATCACACACGTTTCCATGTAAACCCACAATTCTGAGCAGAAGTAAACAGGGGCTGCTGCAGCTAAATCTAAAAATAGAGACCAGCACATCGAATAATATAAATAAACTCCCACAGAGAGGATAAAAATACTGAGGTGACAGTGTGGTGGTTTGCACTGCTGGGTAGGGGGTTCGTGCTGCCGGTTATATTGCCTGATTAAAACATGACGGATATTTTTTTAGTCAGTACAAGTGTAAAACGCATTTCTTTAATTTGCATCTTTATTTCAATAGATTTTGGTAGATGCTGCACTGGAATATACTCTCCAAGGATACCAAAGGCGAGGAATGAGAACCATCCGTGATGCGACTCACTGTCTTCACAGTCATTAAATTCGTTTTTGGGCAGAGTGGTTAGCGATGGGCCTGGGGGTGGCAGCAATCACTTTCACTATGCAGGCTGTCTGGAAAAGGGCATAAGCTGCATAATTTATATACCTTTCGGACGGGTTTTAAAAGTGAAAGTGACTAAAATGAGTTCCATTCAATAGACTTCAATGCATTTTTTTCTGCCCCTCTGCGGTGTCTTATTTCCAGGCAATTAAGGCACTCATTGCATTTTACTGTAAATATGGAACTGTCAAGAAAAAACAGTCAATCACACAAATGTAAGATGTTCAGGCAGTACTGGAGGAAGACATTTCGAGGAAAACAACACTGTATCTACAGGTCAAGTGAAAGCTCACGTTCAGCCTCTGAGGGAAAGGGAGGAAAGGTCCCGGCTGATTGTCTTACACTCTTGAGTCGGCTACTATTGTGTGACGTATGTTGTTTAAAGCGTTGCTTCTGAAGTACAACTCTCTCACAGGGAGCGCCGAGTAGCCCATCAAGTACACAAGGGCACGAAGATAATGACTGTAGGAACATGTGAACATGTAATCAGGGCTGTAAAGTAGCTGCGAAGCAAATACTGTGTCAAAGAAAGCACTCCTCCCCAGTGTAACAACCTGGGTTACAGTTAGTGCAGTCAGCTGTGGGCCAGCCTGATGTCAGCAGTGTTTACACAGCACCTTCCACCGGCATTGCTCACACCTCGCGGGGAGGTGGCAACTTCTCGAATGGCTTTGACAAACTGCAGAGAAGAGGCGGTGCGGAGGCTGAAAACAAAAAAATACACTTGCCACGTAGATGATTTGTACTTTACTGACAAGAGTGACGTCTGCGTGCAGCACATGAAATAACTGCAAAGAAAACAAGATCTCCCACGTCTCGCCCACAGCAAAGTCCCACTCTGACAAGCCCTGTTTACAACAGCAGGCATCCACTGGAAAAACAGCATCACAGGTCACAAGGCACCAGCTGCTGTTGGTTTTAGGGGAGGCTCTCAGCAGACGAAGTAGTGGTAGTTTTACTTTCAAAACGACAATAATGGAGTACAGCAAATGGCTTCCTACGTGGGAAAGCATTGCCAGGACAGATTGTGACTGCGTCTCTAGATTCAGAAAACAAACAAGATCCTAGGTATGTACGTCACGCGGCAGGCAGGGGTGGTCGAAGCAGGCAGGCACGGTGAGGGAGGGTTAAATAAACATAAACACTGCAAGGCATGGGGATGACCGTCTCAGACAAATAACGCGCTTCGCCCCTTGTAATGAAGTAGGAAGCGCTATATGAATGCATATACAATCAAATGCAGTACTATGTGTGCAGGTAGCAAGCATGGCAGGGGTTAAAGAAACAAAAATTGTGAGGCATTGAGGTGACAGGGTGCGGAAAGAGAAAGGGAGTACCAGTCGCGGACTCTCAACAGCGGGTGTGTGCAAGTGACGGGAACGTCGACCGAGGCAGGCAGGGACTACAGAAACACTACGAGACACAGACGGGAGGAGCAGTCCCTTTAAGTATGTGTACGCACAGGACACCACCAGCAGACTTTGTCAACAGATGTAACCTCGAAATCCAGAAGCAAACAAGTGCTGTGGAACTTTGGGAGCAAAAAAATACACTACAGGTTCGACAATATTCATCTTTCAAGCCTCCAGTCAGAAGCTCTAAATATCTTCATAATCTCAAGGCAGCATCACTTCAAACTCGGCTTTGTCAACTGGAGTAAAATGCCATTAAACAATCTTTCTATTTGACATTACTGTGTTCAAGTCTCCCACGCAATAAACATTTTACAGACCCAAAAGTAAAAGAGATTCGAAATTTAGAAGCATATTGTCAATTGAAGCTTCGCCCATGCGCTCTACATTACTTTCATTTTGAAATCTCCCATAAATCTGCCAACCTTGCTGCTATTAAGAAAAATAAAACTTGTAAAGAAACCTGTCACGTCAGTGCAATAAAAACACAGAGCTCTATTCAGTCGCGGCTCGCGGGGGAGATTAAAATAAAGCAAACTTACCTGAGTGATCGGGTCCGCGCCGCCTCTGCTCCTCCTGGGCTGGGGTCCGACTCCCGAGTTAGCGCCTTCAACATTACAGCGTCACTGGAGTGGCAACCCCTCAGCCAATACTGACGCTGCTCCAGCAGCGCCAGGATTGGCTTAGCAGGGGTACTCGCTGCCCGCCTGCCTATTAGGAGACAGAGGGTTGCAGCGTTGCTCGACCCTCGCTCTCCTATAATGCGCAGCCGCCAGCCAGTGCAAGCACAAGTGCGCATGACTGGGCTGGTCAGAAAAATTCTCCGACCTTCACCAGTCATGCGCACTTGTGCTGCTGCCTGCCCCTGGTCTGACATTGACAATCATGTCAGTCAGCATGACGTCGGACTGCCCACCCCCTTCAGACTCTGAAGGGGGTGGGTGGTCCGACGTCATGCTGACTGTATTATGATTGTCAGTTCTCCCTGGCGTCTCTGAACTTAAGTAAACTGAGTCAGTTTGCTTAAGTTCAGAGACGCTCGAGAAGCTGCGGCGCGGGCGGCATGTGGGGCAACGCCCCAGAGCCCTAATCGACGCACCGCCACTGGCAAATCATCCTTTACCCTGCTCCAATAGGAACAGTCCAGTCTTAACTGCCAGGTTAGGTCCCCTCTGAACAGGAACATTAGAAACTGCACACTGGTTTTGGCAGTTTGGGATGGCCTGTTTCCTTGAGGATTAGGGTCAGTACTGATTTGCTTAATGTGGCCCTCTTTCTAGAGTAGCATAGTGGGTGAAAAATGATGGACCAGAATGTGGATCAAGCAATCACTAGTGGCTGAGATTAACTCAAGCATTGTACCTATCATCTTGTTTTTGTTGCAGTTGATGCCCCTAAATGTGACAGGTATGCCCAGATGTGGGTCCCATACTCACTGTGCCATAGGACTCATGCTGCACCCTACTGTTGAGGGCCAAATAGCCCGAAATTTGTCTGGGGTTGCTTGTGTTCCCCTCTGAAGGGGGCCTTGTCTAGCAGTTCAGGATGGGTTGTTCCTATATGAGGCAATGTCAGTACTGATTTGCATAGGAGAGGCTGCTGTCAAGAGCGGGATGGTGGGCAGAAATGATGGACTGCAATGAAGTCCAAGTGTTCACCAGTGGTGAGATTAATTCAAGCATTCCACCCATCATCTTGATCTTGTTGCAGTTGATGTCCTAAGTGAGATGGGTATGCCCAGTCATGGGTCCTAGGCTCACTGCATGACAAGCTACACCCTACTAATCAAACTGGTCTAGGGTTGTTTATTGTCCCTTCTGGAGGAGCCTCGGCTGGAAGTTTGGGATGAACTGCTCGCATGAGGACCCTAAGGCTGGCTTCTGTCTAGAGTGGCATGGTAGTTGAAAAATGATGGACCTGAATGTGGCTCTGGGCAAACAACAGTGGGTTAGATTAATTCATGCATTCCATTCATCACCTTGTTGTTGTTGTCTTATTATGCTGCACTGACATGTGTTGAGTTGTTGTCCTACTGCCATTTTAGGTGGAGGAAAACGAATGAGCGGCAAGCAGAAAAAGCGGAGGGATGAAAAAATAAAAAATGCAGAGGCAGGCTGTGAGCAATTAAGTTTATTGGTTGGGTTGGCGTGAGCTCTTCCCAAGCAACAGCCACAATCCTTGTCAGGGTGAACCACAAAAAAGTCACTAAAGTAACCTATGCTTACCCTCCAGCAGTTTGCCACAAAAATCCAATAGGCTTAACTTAGAGGCAAAGTGTTAAGTATTTATGCAGCACTCATATAGTAATACAATGGAAACACAACACAAGAAAAATCAGATACCAAGTTAGAAAACATAGAGTAAAATGTATTAAATTATTTGACACCAAAATGACAACAATCCAATCAGTAGAACCGGAGATATGCAATTTCAAAGATTTAAGGTAAGTATAGAGCTTCAAATACAAAGTGCCTCACAAGCTATCTGGTCGTGTAAGGCTGGGTGAAAGTCAAGTCCAGTCCGACTACAATGGAGCATGGGCCAGATACGGGACCAGGTTAGTCCCGCTGAAAAATTTGCCTTACATAGCCCAGCACAAGCCTTGGGGAGCAGCGAGAGAGTCGCTGATGGTCGCCGCTGTAGTACGAAGTGCAGGCTGGGCGTTGAGGACAGTTGTTGCTGTAGCAAAAATATCCTGTCTGGCACTGTGGATGGTCGTTGCTGGAGCTTTGCATTGGCGGTCACCGTGGGCTGGCAATGCTGTAGCGTGAAGTGCAGATCTTGCATGTCTGATCACTGCTGGCAGTTGCCATAGCATGAAGAGTCAGGTTCACAGAGCTTCGCATTGGCGGTCGGTGTGGGCGGCAAGACCTTGATGTGAACAGGTACGTTTGCATTTGCGAACAGCCCAAACTTCAGTATTTCACCTTTTCTTCAAGGAGAAGCTCAACTGATGCCACAACAGGGTCCAGGTCCTGGGCGGCACCTCTTAGGGAGCAGGAACTCACTCCAGCAGAGATCAGCAGGGCTCTGGCACGTCTAATTGTCAGGGCCGGACTGGCAATTCCGGGCACCGGGCAATCCCCCGGGAGGCTGGATGGGGTGGGGGCCGGTTTTATGACAGGGGGCCGGTTCTGTTGCTGGGAGCCGATTTGGTCGTGTCGGACCGACCGTGCAAAGTAAAGTCAAACATAACATTGCATTAAGCACAACCCTCCATGACGTGACTTGAGCAGTGACCCGCCGGCCGATTTCAATTTCATTTAGGCAGCAGCAGGCAGCCTACTATACCTGACTCATTATAATTTATTAAAAAAAACACCTGACCATGTGATCATTGATCATGATGAGTGACGTAGACGCGCGCAGCGTGCAGATGTCACCGCCTCCGCTCATGCGCATTTGGCTCGCGCAATAAAAAGTGCGCGTGACTCTCTGAGGCGAGGTCGAGGAGGTGAGGCAGGCATCTCAGAGGCCAGGGAGGGACTGGGAAAGAGCGAGGCACCCCATAATTATATTCCCCCTGTCTGGACTGCCGCCCGCAGGTGAGTCTATTTACAACTGGACCGGACACCGTCCAGTCGTTTAAATTGCATGCAATCCTTAAATCCTCCTGCTCCTGGCCTGATCTGATTCATCCGCGGTGGTGGCCAGGGCCTAGGCCCTTGCCCCTTAGGCCCCTTTTGTTTTTAATTCTTTCTGGCCTGGTCGCAAGTTCCGTCACATGGCAGTGTCTGTTTAGAGTAGCAACCAGGCGACAGTGGTTGCCAATGCCACTGTGGCACTGTCTGTCGCGACCGGGGCGGGCCGGCCAGAAGTTGAATTATCATGGCTGCGTGCTCATATTATTGAAACGCCGCGCGCTGGCTCTGTTTTCCTGTCGAACTTAAGTAAGGGTGCATTGTGCAGGCCCAGGGCATTGTGACGTGAGAGATTGGAGGGTTTAAAGAGAGTGAATTGTGTACCAGTTGTCGAGCTCTATTAACTGATAATTAACTCCTCAGTATTGAATGCGTACAATAAGTAGGGCTTTACATTTGTGGTCTCCTACGACCAACAATTTTAACTCCTCCATATTCAACATTTAAAATTTAGTCTAAACATATAAATGATGCGTGGATTAGCAGAAGCCACATCAGGTGATAGCTTCATAACTCGTTTGCTTCTCGTGATAAATGCTCATTCAAATACTAGGCTCCTCTGCGCTAGTAACTCGGTTTCAGAACCTAATGTACCATCAGTAGCATGCTGCAAATACTGAAAACAACTTTTATGGATGCTTCCACCCGACGCGTTGACAACATATACATTAAAGGCGGGCTGGTTTTGTCGTCAAATATTGTTAATGAAAATGTGCTCTTACCTTTCCCATGTTGGCTGCTCTATAGAGACGAATGCCGTTGTGATCTGGGACTACAGTCCTTATATACAGCAGGCTGGTGCTGGAGCTAGTCTGTGACCTCAACAAAAGGAGCGTTTTCTCTATTCTCAGATAAAACTGCATCACACTGCTGATCGTTTATTGTTGAGGGCGAGGTCACCTTTTTGTCCAGCTGGTATTGCCTTTGTTTAGAGGTAAGGATTGGAGCTTCGGCAGAAGGAGCAGGTTATGTTGGCAGGACCGCCTCGCCATTACATAGAATTATCCCCGTCTTCCAGCAGCACTTGCACTTGACATCGGCACGCTAACATTGAAAATTGCTGTTCCTCTTGACCTTGCTGTAGTGTAATGACGCTCATTTGCACATGATTTACATGCTAATCGGCGAACAGGTGATAGGTATTTTAATGTGCGGGGGTGTTCCTTCTTGATTCCGCCTGCATCAGCAGAAAAATTGCGTTGGTGGCGGGGGGAGACGAGCCTCTGAAATTACAGTGCACTGTGGTTAAACATCTGTGGAGTGTGGACTTTGTGTTAGACAGTTCTGGGAAACCTAAATTACTATTTTAAAAAATCTCCAAAATAGATTAATTAAAGCTGACTGGTTAAATGCAAAAACATGATTCGTTTGGTTCAGCATTCTGCCTTCAGTTCTTCCACTGAGCTCTTCCACTGTGAGAGAGTGGACACGTTTGTCAGGCCCAGCCCACAAACTCGATCTAAGCAAAGTTTTTAATCAACGCCTCCATTTTGCCTCCATCTAATTAAACACCTCTATTGGAATTAGCATGTAGATATTCCCTTTACTAGAAACAAGTTTCACACAGATGTGGCACTCCTCGTTTTATGACCTGTCCTCCTGAATTACTGAACCTGGGAAAGCAAAGGGGGCCTAAGGGGCAAGGGCCTAGGCCCCGGGCCGGGAGTCGGACGGGACCGGGACCCGGTCCGGTCCCGGACCTCAGAGGGGGTGATGGCTAAGTTTCGCTGACGCCCGTGAACATTTGCACGTTCTGCCTGAATTCAGTTGTGCCGCAGTCTACCCTACAACAGTGGGTCATTGAGGATGGGAAAGAGAGTCGAAGGAAGAGGAAACAAGAGGAATACGTGAGAGAAGGAATGGAATCAAGTAATGGGGTGAAAGGAAGGAGGAACAAGGGTAAGGGAGGGAGGAATGAGGGAGCATTAACCAGGATAGGAATTAAGTAAAGAATCTTAGGTGATCATGGAGAGCTGGTAGGGAAGAGTGAAAGGGAAAAGAAAGGAACACAATGGAATGAGAGGGGAGATTATATTTAGAACATGGGTTAGAAAAAAGGAGAGACAAGGAGGATAAGAACTGAAAGGATAAGAGAGCAGAGGAAAAAGGGAGGAAAATCAAATGGCAAAAAAGGTTTAAGAATGGAGAATTTGACATCTGAGTAAAAAGCGTAGAAGGCAGGATTAGGAAAAAGAGTAGCAAGGGAAAGAAAGGTAACTGGGAGAATGCCCTTCTTTCTGGGAAAGAACACGTTTTTACAAAAAGCATGATAAACAGCTAGATGAAGTTTATTGAATCTGGCTGAAAGTACTTGAACAGGAGTGAATGTGAAGAAGCCATAGGCATCTCATAGATAGGAAATGTGTTTAATAGCCAAAGTAGTGGAGTCAGAACATCCTATTATATCTGAGCTAAACTTGCAGTTGCAGTTTAGGGAGATAGTGGTCTTGTTGTACCTGGTGCTCCTCAGTGAGACACTAGATGCCACCCCCAGTGTATTTATTAAAATGGAAACAGAAAATAGGATGTATACTTTCTAACGCATGCAATCAGAATAATGGTAATCAGAATAATGGTAATGAAATTGTCCAAAAAATGTCAAATTCATACTATGAAATTCATTTTTCTTTTTAATTTTAGTTCAGTTCGACAACTGTTTATCCACACTGAGGTTGCGACCATAGTTTTTTTTTAACATCTCATTGTACAAGTTCATGACATTTAGGACAACAGCCAACACATGTTTTGCAAAAGTGTAAAACCGCTTTCTCAGGGCTCTTTCTCTCAATTTCCATCTATTTATCACATATTGTGCTCAAAATTAAAAATATCAATGTATCTTGTTAGGACGGTTTATTCTGTTTTATATATTCGTTAAGTGTTTTTCTTGCCCAGCATTTACTACAATACCTCTTTCTTCCCGATGCACGCACCAAATTTACCTCACTTGGTACTGCCTGTGCATATTCTCTACCAAATAGAAGCAGTCTCTACTGTATCATACCAGTAATATAGCATGAGTTCCTTCCGACCTGCAGCATGCCTGCTGTTTGGTTTACCCCACTACTTACTAGTATGCATCATAGCTTGCTGACTGTACAGTTGTACATGACCTGTGTGGCTACCCAAGGCCATCTCAGCCTACTGCCTGTGCAAGTGCATTCTTGCCTGTCCTTGATGCGCCTCTTTCCATAGCTTAACACAGAGTCAATTAAAGCGGTCTCTAGGCCAGACTTAAATAAGAAACACAGATGTGCCTATGGTGTTGGAAGCCTGTCCACGTGTCTACCGAGCCCATAGCTTTTTCTGATATCCTTGGAAATCAGTCATCATCTTCACAAGGAGCACAATGGAGGACATGGTTTTTCCTAGACTGTAAACAAAGCAATCCTCTCTTGCCAACCAGACCTGTTCTACCATTGTTTGGTTTGATGGTCTCTGGTTAGTAGGGGTTTTGCATGGCCCCAGCTCGAAACCCTCACAGTGCGAACTCAATGCGCGCCCTTTCCGCGTCTGATAATGAGCTCACTGATGGTGTGATGAACATGGAGGATTTTCCTTGCTTGGCACAAATGTGTGCAGAGGCCGTGCGATTTATAATATATGATGGTGCACTGTTTGTATTTTGAACCTGCAAGGGCTTTATCTTGGATATACTGTGATAAAGCTGTTGGGCCAAACTCTTACAATGTCCTTCGCATACATCTTTGTCCTCTCTTCAAAGCTCATCCATCTATCCATTCATCCATCCATCCATCCATCCATATATCCATCCATTTAAATGGGATTACTCTCCGTAGTCCCCTCCAGGTTCTTTTGAGATTCAAAAGGCTGCGCACATGCGATGCACATTTAAAGCACATGCCTGTCATAAAGTGTCCTACAAGTTGTCACACAAGTGAATTGTCACATAAGTGGCGTGCCCTTGAGGACAACCTATGCTTCATGTTCACGGTTGGGCTAAATGGTTGGTGGGGTCTGTAACTATTTGCTACTGATACAATGGCAGTGGGATATGCCAATTATTAACTCCTCAAAGTAAATGGACATACGGATCTGCTAATCTGCTTCACATAACACTCAGAATACTTGAAAAGAACTTTAAAGAATATGCATCCGTAAACTCTCTCCTGTGTTAAACATTCAAAATGATACTGGGACTTCATGGGGAGATGCTCTTCAAGGATGGTGAGCTGTAGCACTAGTCTTCCACAGGCCTTCCCTGTGAAGTGTTTTTTAGATACATTATTGTTCATACTGACTGCTGAGACATGGTTGGATAAGTCGTTGTCGGCCTAAGATTTCTCCAAATTAAATGCAGGTTTGATCTGCTTTATTACAGCAAAAGCAATTTTTGTTGGCTCTTAGGGCTCAGTGCACTTTACCACCGCTAACCAGTGCTAAAGTGCTTGCGCTCTTTCCTTTAAACATGGTAAAATTGGCAAATTTAATTTACTTGTAAGTCCCTAAAAATGTGGTTCTACATGTACCCAGGGACTGTAAATTAAATGCTGCTAGTGGGCCTGCAACACTTATTGTGCCACCCACGTAAGTAGCCTATTTATACATGTGTCAAGGCCAGGGTCTGTCATTGCAGTCTGCCTGTGCAGTTGTAAAACTGCCATTTTGACCTGGCAATTGGCACCTTTTGCCAGGCCTAAAAATATTCCCTTTTACTACATATGTCACCAGGATGTCACCACTAGCGCAAGCCCTAGTAGTGGTTGCTAACTGTTGCGCTTGCTCGCTACACACCATGTGGGGGCTGGTCTCACTTTTACTTTGTTCTCTCTGATTCACTACTTGTGTCTATTTTTGGTGCTCTCTGAAAGAATGTCTATGGGTACATATGACTGGGTGGGTAACCTCGTGCTCTTTAAGGTCATCATCTACTATTTACTGTGCTTTGAAAGTTGATATAATTGAATATGTAATGAAAAATGTGCTGTAAAATTCACCATTTTGGTCTGTCTTTTTCCAAAATTTTCTTGGGGGGAGAACCGCCCCAAACCCCCCTAGTAGCGGTCGGGCTCGGACGGGGGCTGGTCTGGCAAAATTTGCCAGGGCTGCTTTCAGTTCCCAGTCCGGCCCTGCTAATTGTGGGTCCAGGCATGTCCAGATGCAGAAAGTCGGCTGGGCAGTTGCAGAGGGGCCTATGGAGGTTGTTGTGTCCCTATAGCTCAGAACAGGAGGTCAATCAGCTGACTCTTGGAGCCACTTCAGCCTGGGATGAAGAATGCAGGTCCAGTCTTCTATCTAAGATTGCAAGCCAGGCCTCAAGCAGCAGGGCAGCATGGCAGTCCTTCTTCTGTAGTATCCACAGTTCCAGCAATGTACTAAAGAGTGTGTCTAAGGGTCCCCTTTTTACACTTTGAAGTGAAAGAAGCTTCTGATGTTTTCCTCTACAGAGGTGTCTGGAATTCCCTGCCTTCCTACTCTGGTCTCAGTCTGTCTGGGGACACAATAGGCTATTGTGAAGTCCATTGTGTGTGTGCTGAGACAGCCCCATTGAAGTGCAAGTGTGATAGGTGATAGCTCCACCCCCTAATCCTGCTAGAGTTGGCTCATCCTGCCAACACCCGGACCCAGGACTCAGGAAGGGGCATTACGACCCACACAAGAATGTGGGGCAAATTGTGTCTCTTTGCTAGATATTCCCTCCTTTTCGAGAGTCAAATCATATTTAGCTGTTTTGATCTTAGGTTAGATGACTTAAATTTCAAATAAGTTTATGCATTCTGGGAGCCTCGCATATTGATGTAATTAAACCCAAACCCCCTTTACAAATTCACCAAACACCACAAGGTCCCAGCAATACTGTCTGTATTGGTAAGAAAACCATACTTCTGTGTTACAGCTAAAGCTTCTGTGAGCCACAGCCCTCCCTCCCTTGGCTGTCCTCTCTGCGTTATACCTTTGACTGTAATGACTTTTTCGATCTAGTTCTTGCTAGAAATGGATACGGCATGAACTGGAAGTCAGTGCAATGACTGTGGAACAGCTGCCCAGCTCCCTGTTAATGAAGAGCTAAATACATTACAGCATATGCTACTCGGGCATGATTCAAACGTATTAAAAGGTAAATTCAAAATGCAACAGCTTGCCCAGTAGCATAGTGAAGTTTAAACCACTTCCTGATACCATCTGTAAAACATCACTCAGGAGCTTAATGACCAAACCCCCTGATAAAATAAAAAATGTGAATATTATTTATTGTAGAGGCAACAGGTTTTTCATAGATGAACAAAAGTGGATGTCATTATTAGTCCATGTATAATTTCCTGAAATAGAATAGTTACCTTACTGAAAGGTCGATTTAGATGAGAGTTGAACAAAGAAAACATATATTCACAATTAGTAACTTGGCAGCTTAGCACAATGAACGGGCTGCATTTTGATTTAATGTTCTGGGTGGATCATAGTAACAAGCAGAGTCAACCACAACCCAACCAGGCACAACCTTCAAGTCACTGCAACCTGTCTGTGAGGACTCAACTTTTTCTCTCTCTCTTGCTTTCTCTCTCCCTCTCTCTCCTCCTCAAACCTCTCCCCTTTCTCTCTCTTTCTCTCATTCTCTCACATTTTCTCCTCTATATTATTAAAACGTTTTTCAGAAGCTTGAAGTAAAACGATTATGTTTAGATATTTATTAATACTTAAAAAAAGATGACAATACCAAATGCCTTCTAGCTAGAGAAGTTTCCTCACTCAATTAAAATTGTATTAGTGGTGTGATGATTTTAAAGAAAACGGCTACTTCTAGGGGAAAACGTGGTAGCAATTTTAGAAATTATACGTTTACATAAAATAAAAACATCATCAGATATCGATCTAATACTTTCACTCTTTGTTGGAAAATGTCATTTCTTTATTCGGAGTTGCAGAGCAGAAAATGGTACCGTTGGCATATCTAATAAATGCACGGATTTAGTGCAGGAAGCGTAAACAAAAGAAATAATAGCAAAAAAGCCAAGTTGCATCATAAATCGTCTGGGTTGTCTCGGGAACAAAAATAAACTCTCATTTACAAGGGTAATATGCCTGACTATGTTATATTGTGCATAGAGGCAAATATCATATAGTCTCACAGTGCAGGCAGTGGTGCTGGGACTATTTATAGAGGGGGTGCTGGTCAATAATACCACCTCACTAAAGGTATAGGGGATATTTCATAATGTTTCTTTGAAACCACCAACAATTCTGCCAGAATTACAACAGTTGAAGGGCCCATGCATTGTTCATTTTCCACCTGTACTCTCTCAAGATTTATTCTGATTCTGCAGCACCTCCCGCACTCGTAGATCGGGTGCCCCTGGTGCAGACATATGTCGTGCCAACATTCACCCACAGCCACACACCTGAAGATACAGAGTTTCATCACGCCCTCCTTAGACGTTCGGCTAATTTATTGTTGTATGTCATGATATTGATAGAAGGGATGGTCAAACCCTTTGGACAAATCTAAAAAAAAAAACATTTGCCTGTGTGTTTATTGCCACAGAGCAGTGGAATTGAGGGCTGATCCACTGCTCCTTGGGCAGGGAAAAAAGCCCAATGCTAGAATCTCAGTTGCCTTTAGAAGCACCATGAGGGCTGGGCAATGAGTATTGTCAATTTTATTATTTTAGTAAAAACAAAATCAGTTTATATCCAAACAATGATAAAATGGGCATCCGTATGCTAAAATTGCTAGAAGTAGAAACCACATTTAGCTATCGAATTAAAATTTTGTTGAATGGCAATTTGTTTTGATGGACCTCTTAGACTAAAGTGTTTTAACAGGAAAAGGGTCAAAGACAATTTGATTGTTACTGTGAGAAAAGTGCATCATGCAAGAGATCGGCGTGTTTGCCAGAAAATCTGCGGGCTGCTGGGTGTGAAGGACACTGATTATTAGCAATTCCATGCCTTATATCTCGTATTCATCCCTTTGCCTCACTGCACCCTCATGTGCGGGGAGAGCCCCTTAAACTAAGGTGCAAAGATAGCATGAGCAGCGGAAAGAAGGTGCATCGTATAGTGCAAAAAGATGGTTCGATCTAGTGAACCTTTACCAGATCCGCCCCCCAAATAAATACAGAGTGCTTTGTGTAGTCAGAGAGATGTTTTGCTCAATGACTGGCACCTAGCCTTGGAGTCATAATCAATTGCGACCTATCCATGAAGTCCAAGATTGGAATTGTAGTTTCTACCTGCTTCTTTCAGCTACGGAAAATAAGGAAAATCAGCAGATTTCTCACTAGGGAAGTCCTGGTGCAGGTAGTTCTAGCCATGGTCATTTCCCACATAGATTACACTAACTCCCTGTTCTTCGGCCTGCCATTATATCTAGTCAAAAGACTGCAACTTGTGCAGAATCAGGCCGCAAGACTGATTTTTCATCTGTCTAGATGGCAACATGCCTCCCCTCTTATGAAGAAGCTACATTGGCTCCCCGTATCCCAACGCTGTGCCTTTAAAATCGGTTGCCTTATTTTCAAATCCTTACATGGCACTTGTCCAGAATTCATCTTCAATATCATTCAGAGATACATTCAGAGATACATACCCACTTGCGCTCAGCCCACGTGAACTTGCTGGTCACCCGTACTATAAATCAAAGCGGCTAGGTGGCAGCAGGTTTGCGGTGCTGGCCCCTCGTTTTTAGAACGCCCTGTCCCTTCACATCAGATCTTGTACAGACCTCCTAAGATTCAGGAAACTCCTCAAAATATGGCTGTTCACTCAGGCATATGAATAACCGTTCAGGACTCTGGCACTCCTATGTACAGCGCCAAGAAACCACCCGGTGTACGTGCACTTTATAAATAATTTTAACATAACATAACCTAACAGACACGAACGGGGCAAAGGGGAGAAAGGGTGAGTTAAAAGCCAAAGAAAACAGTGGACCAACCCATACCAGTATCCTTTAGATGGAGCGGAGGAAGGATGGTTGGAGCCATTGATATGATGAAGTAATAACGCTGTTATTTTGCATGACTAGCTTCTCAAATGAGGGTCATGATAAATGATTCCACCTCTCCACCTCCATTCCCACATTTAGTTTGAGCCCCACTTGCCACTCCATTGTCACGATTCAGGTTTTCGGCATGCAATTGCCTGGTATGAGCTTTTGGATGAAGATTGTGTGACGAGGCTCAGTGGTTTGGGGTCGAAGCTTGGCTCTAAATTCCTTGACAAATTTCCCACACCTCGATAAGGCTTTTGCTTCAGATTAGATGAAACATAATGATGTAGGTTCCAGACAGGTGCGAACTGCCTGAGCCAGGTGGAATGGTTTCAGCAGAGACCTCTTTTGGGCTTCTAATTTAGGACAGCAACAAAGGAGGTGCAGCCATGATTCATGCTTAAAGTTGCATAGCCTGCATGCCTACTCTTTCTCCATGAAGGGCCCATGCCGGGCTGAATCTGCCACTGGTAAGGCTAGTAGGTGCATATACAGAATATCTCTGCACATCTGACCATTGATGGCCTTTGATAGGTATGGTTGTGGCTACCCTACCAAGTATGAATTATTCAGGGGAAGCAGAATAATGGAGGCCCTTAGGATAAGCGTATCCTGTTGGTTCAAAATGTGTTTCAGTTTCAGTTGCCTATTGAAAACCCTTTTCCAGGCCATGTAGGACACAGCATCTTATTTTAACCCTGACTCTTCAATATGGAAGGAGGTAATGGCTTTTTGTGTCAGCTGGTGCCAGGAATTTCCCGGGGTCTCGAATGTGCCTTTCAGGTGGGCTTTAAGCGCATTGGCTGGTGCCTTCAAGACCCGAATGTAATATTTCAGTATATCTGACTCATAGACTAAAGTTTGTCTCGGAAGCCCAAATTCCAGATGGAGTCTTATCCTGCGGATGTGATGAGGCAGTTGGAATATTTTCTTGTAGCCTGTACACTGAGTTTGTTCTAGACTAGAAGTGCAGGCCCTGGGGAAATCCTGATGATCGTACTGCAGCACAGGGAAAAGAGTCGCCTTCATAACCCTAAGTATTGGGGGCTTCAGAAGCACTTTTTTGTTTGGTGTTCAGGCAGTTGAGATTGTATGTGATGGCTGCGCCTTTTATTTCAGGGAGGCTAAGTGGGTAGTCAGTTTGGAAGTCTCGGTAAACCAGATACCCAGGTAGTTAAAGGGGGGTTAGCACCTTTGCCCATTCCTCCTTTAGCCCTTGGGTGCTGCTGCCAGTCTCTGACATCTAGCAGGGAGTCCTTTAACTCACTTACGAGTCTATCCTACTTGTTGAGTTTATCCCATTGGGGATTAGTATTTGTCTCAGCAGTCAGCTTTCCTACTCACATGGCCACTATAGAGATGACTGTCTGCCTCCATTTGATTCTCCATGCGTAGTTTGATGTTTCAACCCCCGTGGAGGAACCCACTGTCATACATTTGACCAATGTTAGAAATGGGGGTCTCTAGTTGGCAATGGTTTGCACCTTTGTCCAAGTAGGGACCCTTGCTTATAGTCAGGGTAAGGGAGTTTCGCCCTTGGACAACCCTTGCTAACCCCCTTGGTAGCATGGCACGAGCAGACAAGCTTATCTCAGAGGCAGTGCGTAAAGCATTTGTGCACACATACAGTAATACAGTGAAAACACTACAAATGGACAACACACCAGTTTAGAGAAATAAGTAGTCTTTATCTAAACCAAACAAGACCAAAACGACAAAAATCCAATATACAATAATCAAAATATGCGGTGCTGAAAACAACCAAATCCAACAGTTTCGGTCGACTGCGTCGGTGTGGACCAGCGTTGGTGTCAGAAGCCTTGTAAACAGTACAAGCGGTTGCAGTGTGAAGTGGAGCGGTGCGACTAACGGTGCCCTCAGGTTGTGGTGAAGGCAGTGGCTCGGTGATGGTCATCCTGCGGTGTCGGTGAGACCGGGGTGGTGGTGCGAAGTGGGGCGGTGCTCATTGCGGTGCTGACAGGTCATGGTGCAGGCGGCAGTGCCGGTCGATGGGAGCTGGGGTCGGTGGGCCAAGACTGCAGTGTAGGATGGGGCGGTGCGTTGTGTGACCTACGAGCAGTGCCCTCAAACCACGGTGCAGGCAGTGGCAGTAATGTGCAGCTTGCAGCAGCGGCATCTGTGAGACCAGGGCGGCAGAGTGAACAGAGGTGGAGTGCGGTATCCACAGGTCGAGGCGCAAGCAGTGCCTCGGTGGCAGCAGTCGTCTTTGTCGGTGAGACTGGGGTTGCAGTGCGGCAGTGCCCTCTGCGGTGCCCTCAGATCACGGAGCCTGCAGTGGTGTCGGTGATGCCGTCGGACTGCGGTTACCCTCTGTGGCAACTGGAACGCACGGTCCCAGAAGTGGTACCCAGAGGAAGGTGAAGTCTTTGCTGTTCCTGAGACTTCTTGAACAGAGGGCAAGCTCTACTTCAAGCCCTTGGAGACACTCAGCAGAAAAAGTTACGGAAAGTTCAGTCCAGTCCTTTCTCTGCCCAAGACAGAAGCAGCTACTGCAGACCAACACAGCAAATCACACAGTAAAGTGGTAGTCTCTCCTCACAGCTTCCCCAGCTCTTCTTCTTGGCAGGTTCCTTGATCCAAGGGAGTTCTAAATTTCTGGGGTCTGGGCCCCAATATTTATACTATATTTCTCTTTGTTCTCTTGTGGTGGAAAGGCCCTGTGCTCAGTCCAATCCAGTTCTGTCCTCTCTGGTCCAGCTTCCCGGCAGGAGGTGGAGACAGCATTGAATAAGGTAGACGAGGCCTATTTAGGTGCAGGGTAATATCCTCCCACTACCCTAAATTCAGCCCAGGTCTATTCAGCCCAGCCCTGCCTCATCAAGGGAAGGCAGGACACACTTCGACCCCCCGTGGCTGTCTACTGTAAATGCACGTCCCCAGCCCCTGTCACTCAAAAGCTAGACAGTCAATCCACTACCCAGGAGAGGAACACAGGATGGATAAACAAGAAAATACCTGCTTTCTAAAAGTGGTATTTTCAAACACACAATATAAAAATCACCTTTACTAAAAGATGCATTTTTATATTCTGAGGTCAGGCATACTAAACTCAATCTTTCTATCTTGTCCCCATGGAAAGTTATGCTTGTAAGATGTTACAGTGTATTGCCCATTCTATCCTATCGGACAGACAGCCTTTCAATAGTGAAAAACAAATTACACTGTATTTCATTATCAGGACATGTCAAACACACCAGTATATGTCCTATCTTTCACATACACTGCACCCTGTCCATGGAGGTACCTTGGGCCTACCTTAGGGGCGACTCACATGTAAGAAAAGGGGAGGTTAGGGCCTGGCAAGTGGGTACACTTGCTAAGTCGACATGGCAGTAAAAACTGTGTGCAGACACTGCAGTGTCAGGTCTGAGATACCTTTACAGTGCTACTTCTGTGGGTGGCACAATCAGTGCTGCAGGCCCACTTAGAAGCATTTGATTTACAGGCCCTGGCACTCTCAGTGCACTTTACTAGGGACTTACCAGTAAATCAAACATGGCAATCATGGAAACACCAACCCATAACATAATTTACATAGGGAGCACCTGCACTTTGGCACTGATCAACAGTGGCAAAGTGCCTCAGGCATCTAGACCAGCAAAACGAAACATAGCACACAGCAAAAATACAGGAGACAGACGCAAAAAGACAGGGGAAAACCACGTCAAGGATGCCAGGTCTAACAGCCACCATGCAAGCTGTTCGTTCAAGAGTGAGAGTCAAAGAATTGTGGTCACTTTTGGGCTTAGTTGGAAATATCAAAATGAATGAGCCGGTTCGCTAAGGACTCTGACAAAAAGATGTAATCAAAGGTTGAGATTCCTTTAAAGGCTGAAGGAAACTGACGGTGGGGGATCTTGTGCTTTATATAGTTGTTGAGTCAAGGTTAATTTCTGTGGCCCGGAGGTCATTCATTCTTTCCCATTCTTTGACTTTTGGAGCATGGTTGCTTGAGCTCCCCAAGCCCCTAATATTAAAGTCCCCAACCAACAAGATTTCGTGTGTGGCAAACTCCACAAAGAGCTCCTCCAAGGTGTCGAAGAGGTCTTCAAGTGCAGATGCTTTCAGTGTTTTTGACACATTGACAGCAGTTTATCAGCATCAAAGGTACTTTTTTGTGAAGAATTGTTGTGCCTGAGATTGTTACTGCTTGCAAAGCTGATGAGTGCGGTTTAAGTGGAACGGCCCCAATCTTACATGTATGCTTGATGAAAATTGAGAGACCTCCTGATGGGGGCCCGAAGAGATTAGGGTGCATTGCAGGCTTGAAAAATTCACAGAATCCATGTAGGACTGACAGGGTTGTTGCCTGTGTCTCTTGGAGGCAGAGTATGTCACTTTTGTCCAGGAAAGGCCAACACTGACTTACTTGTCATGGTTGTCGAAAGGCCTGCAATGTTTCAGGATGTTATTTTAAGATTGAACGCTATCTTTGACTTCAGAGGTTGATCCAGGCTCGAAAAGAAATGGCAGGGAATAGTGCTTTTGGCTACCTTTGTGGAGGCTGGCCGACTGTCCCCAGCTGTCAAAGTTGTTACTTTTTCTTGTACACCTTACCCTCTTTGATGTTGAGCATATGATACTTTTAAGACATTTGCAGCTTTCAATGCACTAGGGAGCCAAACGTAGGTTGCACCCCAACCACCCTCCAGCATGCTACTATTTACCGATGGTTGCTCAGTTTGTAGTAGCATATAAGGGTATTTCGGTAGGTCCAACTTTAGTAACTCTATTGCCCTATCTTCAAAGGTCCTCTCTTTACCCAAGACAATGCCTGTAAGGGCCTCGCTCTTCCATGTTGTTATGGAGACTTCCGAAATTCCACTTTCTGATAATTGGACAAACTTAACTGATGTTAAATCATCAATGGTCAGCTCTTTCAGTGAGGAAATGTGTTGAAATAGACTTAGAAGGTTGCCTCTATTGAGTGTGTCATAGGAGCCCTTAGGAATTGTAGGAGAGTAGGATCTGCTTCACATGGGCACCCCCACTTTTTGCTGATGCTTCACTGTTTTTCGACTTTAGTCTGGCTGGGGCCCTGCTAATCAGAACCCCAGCCTAGCTGCTTCCTCTCTAAAATGGTTTCCATGTGCCTTAGGCACATCTCTGATTGGAATCTGGAGTGCCCTTATAAGTCCCTAGTATATGGTATACTATGTACCCAGGGCATAGGTACCTCAGAGACCTACCAGGGGCTGCAGCATGTATTGTGCCACCCCTGGAAGGCCATCCAAAATGACACCACAGGTCTGCTACTGCAGCCTGGGTAAGGTGGTGCATGCACCCCTTACTGTGATATAGGTTACCTATATCACTACATATGTACACACATATAAACCTATAAGTCACTCCTGTGGCAGGCCTTATCAATCCTGAAGGCAGAGTGCTTGGTTCTTATGTGAGAGGGTGCCCCTGCATGAGCAGAGCCCCTCTGCAGCGTTCGGAGACCCTTCTCTGATGCTGTTTGTAGTGCAGCCTGACCCTATACTCTTAAGTGCATTATATCCTCGACGTACAATGCTAACTTTGGACTGGCTGCACCAAAACATGTCGTGTTTGGTGTCAAACATCTTGGAATACTACCCCCCCGCCAGTCCTCGCGGCGGGGGTAGCATTCCACCCTTCTAGAGGGAGAGACATGTACACACCGGCCTGCCCGGTAACTTCTTTCCAGAGCCCAGGCATCACAAAATGGATGCCGCTGCCACAGACACGGGTCTGGCCTCCTGCTGCTGACTGAAACTCCGGCAGGGGAGGCCTGTACAATAGGTTTCCTGTCGCAGGGAGGTGTAACCACCTCCCAAGACAGGATAATGTGTATTGGGGCTGGGCAGGAGCACTCTCTGGTGCTCAGAAGTCCTGCACGGGGGGCACACTTGGTGTCCCTGTGCATATGCCAGTTCAAACCGGTTGCAGGGGCTACCTGCTCCTGCTCTGGCGTGAAACTGGACAAAGGGAATGGGTGTAACCACCCCTCTTCCCTGACCCTCCCATAGGTGGGTCCCCAGAGTATGTCCAACCCCCTAACTTGGTATAAGTATGGGACCCCAGTCCTTAGGACTTTAGATTTACCTGGACGAAACTCTGATACAGAATCCTGGACCTTCGACGCTCTACTTTAAGATTAGAAGACTGAAGCATCTCCCTTGGGGTCAAGGAGTGACTCCCCTGCTTGGCAGGCACCTAAGAAGCAATTGTCCGATCTGCATCACTGAAGCTCCCGCCAGACGCCGAAGTCTTTGCATCCCCAGAGGTGGATTTCCAGACTTCCCTGAGGCTGCCCTGAGTCCCCAGTAAAGCTGAGGCCCGTAGCTGTCATGGGTAATGTGGAACCGTGACCCCTGGACACCAAGTACTTTTGCAAGTGCATCCTCTTCTTGGTCTTCCACAAAGTTGTGCTTTGGGCTCCGAGTAGCCCCTACCTCCAGCACTGACTGCACCGAAGATCACTGGCCTCCACTCCACGAGTGTCCTGTAAGCCAGCTCCAAGTGCGTCCACTCAAGGCTCCTTTGCGGTTGCTAGTCCGTTGGCTAGTGGGCCCTCCCGAAGGCAACTCTTCTTTTGCTTGGGTTTTCCTGGTTGCTCCAGACGTGCCCTGACTTACCCTCGCTGGGTGAGTCCCTCAGACCTTGCTGGTCTGTACCACCGTCCTTCTTCTATTTCCACGTGACTTGCCGTTGCCAAGGCTTGTTGGGTCCAATCCGGTCGCCGACACCCCTGCAATCGACAAACGTTGTGGGACAGCTCGAATCCAGCTCCTGGTTGTCGTCGGCGCCTCCTGGACCTCGTGGCTTAAGAGTCAAGATGACCGTCAACCTACCTGAAGCACCCGACATCGGTGGGCATCTGCTCATCGCCTTCCTGGTCACTGGCTAGTGACCCAGACTCTGTCCCCTCTGCTTTCAGGTTCTTCAAATTTTCGATCCACCTTTGGATCCACCCGAACACTTTCGACTTGGTCGCCAGCAGCACTTTGCAGCAGATCGCCATTGAAAACGACGACGAAACCCGACCCCGAATGACACCTATGCACCCGGCTTCCCTGGGTGAGGTAACTCGAGTACTCCGGTGCTCCCGTGGGTATAGACTCTAGAACAACCTAGTTCTAAAGGGGTTTGCTCCAAGTCCTCCTCTAAGTGTCCTTTTTCTTTAAAACTCCAACCGCGACATTCCCCATAGAAGTCAACGGCGGCTCGCGGCTGTGTTCTCACACTGCACGTGTCCCCCGTGGGTCCCCTGTGTCACTACCTTGGGTGGTTCCTTGAGGGCCAAGCACTTCTACAGGCTCTAGGTCTTGTGTCTAGCTCAGTCGTGGTTCTTATACCACTTTATTGGTATATGGTTTGGTACGCCTCTAGGGCTCAAACGTGTATTTGTGCTATTACTGTTGATAACTGACTTGTAACTTATGTACTTCAAACTCTAGCCTCATAAAGAGACTAGAGGGGTGTGTTTAAGACTAAATACATATATTTTAAATATATACCTGGTGTGGTCCTCTTTCATTTGGTCACTCAAGAGATTATAGACTGGTAAAACAAGCTGCTTCACATTCCTTCAAGACTTAGCCTGAAGGCTGCTCTCCATAGCTACCACTAGGATAGCTTTCAATAAAGGTTCTCTTTAACCTATCTCCAATAAGGGGTTGTTTGGACTGGTGCAAGGTGCCCACTATAATTAGTGGACAGCATATACCAGGCCAACTTCTCACAGGAATGTAGCATGGACTGAAGGCCAGTTCGCACAGATCTGAGATGCCCACATTGGCGACTACCCCCAACCTGGGAGATAAGGTCTCCATGGCTCTTAAAGGTTGGGGAGGTGGAGGCTTGGGCTCGTCTGGCTGGAGGCTCATGTAGTCGAGGAAGGGCTGAATAGTGATGCCATTTAGCACCAGGCTGTTGAGCAGCTGGTCCTGGTAATGTCAGCTGTTGTTTGTTGGGGTTACTGCTAACTTTGGGTTTAAGGTTGGCCCACTGGGCATTTGTCCCAGTTGCAGATTATCTGTTGAGACATGCTTAGAGTCTGCCTGGCCAGGGTCATTGGACACGCAGGCATTTTGTCCATTACTGGCTATGCTTAAGGACCTTGTTGTTGCTAAATTTATAGTTACTACTCTAGGCTCTTGACTAAATAGTGGCATTTCGATTGTATCAATGTGAAAGTGGGCTGGGTTGGAGCATTAGTTCCCCATACTATTATCAGAGGCGGTTTTGGCCCAAGGGACATCTCCCAAAGTCTTTAAATTGGCTTTTGGTGACAGAGGGTCATTGACCCCTTGTGTAGCCATTGTGGTTTTATTTGGAATGCTGGTTGAGAGGCCTGTGATCATGGCTCCTGAGGACAGTCCCCCCAGGGTTGGGTCTGGGGGGACGATGCTTCGTCTTTTTTCTTGCAGAGAGTCTGTTGTGAGAGTGCCTTCCAGGGTCTCCATGTTTGACTTGGATAGTGACTCAAATATGAGGAAGAATTTCATGGGCACCTTCTCTGGCCGAGCCTGAGGGATGTTGGATGCTCCTGAGGCCAGAGACCTCCATTTTGAGGGATGCTGTTTCTTAGATTTTTCTTTAGCTTCTATTTCGCCCTTCTTGAAGGATTGGTGTTTATTTGGGAGGACGTTGGTCTTGGATGTGCTGGTGCTTGGGTTGGTTCTCCTTGTCATAAGCCACCTACCTGGGTACAAGGTGATTCCAATGAGGTGGCA
Source organism: Calotriton arnoldi (assembly GCA_963921515.1). NCBI lineage: Eukaryota > Metazoa > Chordata > Amphibia > Caudata > Salamandridae > Calotriton > Calotriton arnoldi. Next base: position 57,779 of record CAWUFW010018702.1, on the reverse strand, counting down.
ACGCTAGTTCCCGAATCCTTCCGAGACTTGCCCTCGGTTTACAGGAGGAGACACTGCTCCAGTGGCAAATCCCAGGGGGAAAGGGGTTGGGATGGAGAGAGCATGTAGAGTCAAAGATGCTGTGGCTTGTCTACTCAACAGCAACACTGCAGTAGGCATTCACACCAGTCTGATTAATGGTACCGCAGATATGGTACCTATGAACAAACAAATAATAAGGCTTTAGTAGTGTATTAACTCTGATTCTTAAGGAATCACCTCTCAAAAACTTTTCAAATCTCAACCAACCTTTAGTTTTGTTGTTGTGTTTTTTTAAATAATGTACGTAGAGGCTACTTTATCAAAATTTTCGAAACAGTCGCGAGTATCAATTTGAGCATCAAACCCACAAGCACATTTGAACAGCGTTAGCTTCACCCAAGTCCTCTCTGGCAGAGCCCTGCCAACAGTATGTACAAGTTGAACAAAAACACTGATTACATTTGTTTGCAGCACTATGTTACGACTGAGCTCAGCACATAGTAAAATCAAGTCTGTTAATGCGTCTCTCCTTTTCTTCTTGTTCTTTTATCCATCCAGGTGCGAGACTAATGCGGGGCATTCTTAGCGGTGAGGTCGAAGTGGGAAGATCAAGTGAGCTGGCAAGACAGAGTCCTGGAAGCCGGGAAAGAGGTAATTGGCAGGTGAAGAGGCTAAGCGAAGGGGAGGATTGTGGACGGTCTTTAAATAAGACTGCTTTAGAACATTCATAAAAGTCACATTCTAATTGTTTGTAACAAGGAAGAGGTACAGATAATTAACTTAATGAGGCTGCCTTCCAGAAGGTGCTTTAGAATGTTCACAAAGGTCGCGTTCTAATTGCTTATAGCAAGGAACAAGTGTAGAGGATTAATTTGATGAGGCTGTCTTCTAGAAGGTGTTTAGAATGTTCACAAAGGTCATGTTTGAATTGCTTCTAGCAAGAAACAAGTCCAGACGATTAATTTGATGAGCCTGTCTTCTAGAAGGTGTTTTAGAATGTTCACAAAGGTTGTATTCTAATTGCTTATAGCAAGGAACAGGTGCAGGGGATTAATTTGATGAGGGCTGTCTTCTGGAAGGTTCACATTGAGGTTATCTGTGCCGGTTGCTTGATGCTTATTTTGGTAGATTTTCTGGATGTTTCCGTGGTGCCTGAAACCTGACCTTGCATATGTATGGTAAAACATTTGTAAAAGCTATTAAGCCTTTTCAAACATTCCGGGGAACACCAGCTGCAGATAGCTATTACCCACAGCATGTAATATGGTCAAAAGTCAGGGTACAAGATGTTTGTTCACTTATAAGTGCTGGGAGGAATGATATGAGTCATGCCGGTATATTGTGATAGTCAAGAGAGGTGAGCTGTGGCAGGAATCCTGACACTCCTCCTTTGGTCAGACTCAAGAGGGTCTTGTCCTCAGTGACAAGAAGGGAGTGGGATGGTGGTACAAAAAGAGGGTAGCTCACTCTTTTTAGATTGAGAGGGGCAGTTGTTGCCATGGCTGGTGGAGAATTACTACAATTAACGGTTGATTTGACTGGGGTTCTGTTTGAAAGTGAATCGTTTGTATTTATTTCTGAACAATGTGTGTTGTTCTTAGCACTTTTCACGAAAGTCCATAGCATTTCAGGCAAGGTACTTAATTAGTCGGTGACAGGAGAGCATGGACAGCATTTTTCCCCACCCAGGCATTTGATAAGGATATTCTAAGCCCTAGGTCAACTAAGCTTGAGGCTATAAATTGAACTAGGACTACCTACAGTTTCATATTTTGAGATTGCCAAAGAAGGGCCCTGGCAACCTCATCCTGTGTAATACAGATAATTTCCAAAGAGGGACTGGAGCGGCCAACAGGAGAGGACATGTGATACTGTATAGGGCCGGGATTCCGGCGTGGGTTGTCTCTCACAAATGTGGGTGTTTGAAACAATGATTCTTCAATTTGAGCCGCAATGGTAGAGACAAAATGATCCAATAAGCGACCCAGTTCCTGGTCTGTTATACTTTCCCTCCTGATCATCTTTGGGAGTGGTGGAGTGGGTTGTCCCGCTAATGCACTTTCTGCAGGCTCCTGTTCCTGTAGCTGTATTTATAACTTAGTCCGAGAGGTTGTCGTCCTCACTTGCACTTGCGCGGCCACCGTCCAGGTGCATTGTATGCTGTGTGGGCCTTCATCTTCCAAGGCTTCTTTGAAAGCCAGACTGGCGAGGAGGTCATCACCTACCAATACTGATTTTTCAATGGCAGTTCCCTGTGCAGTCATCTCCTTATGACCTCAAGGAGAGTAAGGTTGGGGTGATTGCTCGATGTTCTGATCCTTCCAGCTTAGCCCTGGGCAGGAGTGCGACCTATGGTACTTTAGCCCAACAGCAGGCCTTCCCACCTTGTAGAAAAAAAAACCTTTTTAGGGGTTCACTGATGCACCTGGTCCTTAAACCAACAAAGAAGAGATTGGCACGGAAGCTGGAATATCAAAATAACAACTTTATTAACCTCACATGAGGGAGACTGCGTCAATACAGTACCCTCAGGCCACTGTAGGAGGCAGTCCATGGAGTACAGAGACCCTGGGTCTTTTATGCCCAGTTTATAGCTGAGTTAGCATGTAGACTCAAAAAGAGGCGGTACAAGTGTGCACATGAATAGCTAGTTACATATAAGGATACATAAGAATCGCTTACTCAACAGAGTGGGAGGGTTTACAATATTGCTGACATTAGTTAAAATAGCCTGACAGTTACTTCAAGAGCAGGTGCATTCTAGCAGCTAGGCCTTTCTGGGCATGTGCAGTGCTCTGGCTCAGTACTGAAGGAGTTAATTATAGTTCCTGACTCAAGTGAAATACAAGAGCAGGCAACAGTGAAGAGGGAGAAAGCACATGGCGAGCACATGGCTAGCTAAAATGGCTGCCAAAAACAAAATGGCTTCAGCTGATGCTAACAGCCATTTCAGCTGATTTCTACAGATGGCCGTTTTAGCATTAGCTGAAGACATTCGCTATGAATTAATAGAAGCATGGAAGTTATCCTGCACATTTATCATCATAAATCCATTAATATCCTGATCCATTGCTAGGTGGGCATTTACATTTTTAACATTGTTTAACTGGTGAGATACAAGTAGAAATACATGGGGAACAGAGTATTGGGTCATAATGAACACACAGATAGCAGGAGAAAATAATGGCTATTATTACAAACAGAACTATCAATTTTTCCAACCCCAAGCAGAAAGTAAATCCCAAAACCATCCAGTCCAATTCTAAGTTTCAGGGCTCCTATGTATTTCAGTGACCATCTATTTCAGCTTCAGAATAGCCAACAGCACATATCTAATATAATATCTTAAATAAAAAAAAAAAAATTTAATAGACCTTTCCAGTGTTCTTTTTATGAGGGCTAGAGTACCAATTGATATGCTCAGGAGGAGGGCAGAGTAGTATTTATCAACTGTTCAAAAAAACGTTTCTCTTGCAGAATAAACATTCCTAATGCAAATATTAAAGCAAATACAAGGATCATTACAAAAACAATTTTCGCTTCAGGGGACCAGGAAGACCAAACGGGGCCATGGGAATTAGGACGAGGAGCCGCAAAGGTCTGCTCCTCCTCAAAAATAGGACGACCAAAGGGATACATTGCTAAAAAGTACTTAAAAGAATAGAAGCCGCTGTACAACCAGCCAGAGGGGAGTCTTCTCCCTGTGTCCTCACAGGCAGGCTCCTATCGAAGTTCTTTTCCAACGGTGGAGCTGCACAACTTGCAACTCAAGAAAACAATCACGGCCCAGTTTTAAGGGAAATGGTTTCTTCTGTCAGGATAGGGCAATCACCCTCCGGGGCAAATGCCCTCAATGATCCTGTCCAGTGTCTCAGGCAGTGCACCAGTATTCTTCGCTTTAATCTAACAGGCACCAAAGGCACAGCACCTGTACCCTGAACTCAAGTCCTTCCCTAACTCCTGTGTTGCTCCGCTGGCGCACTGCTCTTTTGTCAGGGCCAAAGATTGTACCCAGTATGCCCAGGCATCCCTTGATCAACAAACAAAGGTGCAGACTTGCATTCACTTGGGGACCAGGACTCAAAGGCCTGATGGTGGGATATCGGAAGCAACCCTTGTTTCAAAGGGGGTCACCTCAAGCAAAAGCCTCCTTGCCGTCCTTGTCGGTCTGTGACTCTCTCAGCTGGGCATCAAAAACTGGATCCACACAAAGAATTCTCCATCCTGATTTGTGACCCCGTCTTTCGTCCAAGACAGTAGCAGGGGTACACACTTCACGTCCCAGTGCTTCCGGCCTTCTACCTTCACTGAGGTCCTAGTTGCCAGCAATGCCTGGGCTGGTTCCTTTTACCTTGACTCCAAGCTGGATCAGCGCTAACTCCCCAGGCTGAATCTGCTGTCCGGGCCCCTCTGGCAATGGTTGTAGGGCAGCAGATATCTATTGATGGACTGAACAAAAAATCTTTAGACAAGGCATACAAATGATCTATCAACAGAGAGGATAGTCTATTTCCAAATACCTTCTTTGTTTTTTTTAGCTTGGGGCGCCCCATACATTAGCAAGGCACCCAAGAACCACTTCATCTATCTGAGAGTAAAAAAAACCCTGGACCTATTAGCGAGTACAAAAGGAACTTTTTGGTGAACTGACAGGAGTAAACGTTACACTATGTGAAGCAGCCAAGGAAGTCTATGTTTATTTACTAAATTCTGAGGGAAAAAGAAAAACAATACGGACATACTCTAAATCCTTACATTTTTGTATTCCTATTTTATTCATCTGAAGAACCTCAAGAAAGGGAAGTTTTAGAACAAGCATTCTTTTGTGCTTCTTGTCTTAACAAGCTTGTGTTTCATAAGTCATAACCTTTCACTACCTGTACAGGACTGCAGACACTTCTAAAATTATTTTTCTTACGTAAAAACACCTACATTTTACGCTTAGGACCATGCTCTCATGTTATAGGCGCGGCGGGAAAATCTAAAACTGCTAATTTAACAGGGATCCTGTCAGCTCAATTACACAGACTAATAAGAGACTAGTAATGCCTTTGCAAAACTGTATGTAGTATAAAAAATAACAAACAATAATGGTGTTATCACCTGAGAATTTTAGAACAAAAACTACCCACATATAGTTCCCCTTTAAAGGTCAAATAAGGGAACATCAATCTAGACTACTCATCCGTTCATAATTTCATCAGACAGGATGGGCAGTAACATGGCGTATTTTTTATTCATTTTATTAATCTTAACAATTTTAAAACAGTATTACTGAATAGCCAATTAAACATCTCATGGCCGTTCCTAGACAGCTTAGACAGGCTCAAGAGCGAGTGAGAAAAAGAGAGAGAGAGAGAGAGAGAGCACATAAAAAATGACAATGTATTACTTAATTGTAGTTAACCTTAATTTGCCCAGGAGCTAATCTCCCTAATCTCTTCCCCTCATTCGACAGTAGGTAACCTGAAACAGGTGACCTTCTGTCGATAATAGTTACTCCCATTTTTGGCAGCTGGGCACAAACAAACTTGTAGGAGGTAAATAGCACATTGAGCTAGCTAGAAAACATTAATAACCAACTACCAATTCCTTTAGCAATTGTACTAGTGTAACATGAGGGCGCATGAATGCAAACTGAATTTCATTGCCTCCTTATAGGAGCCCTTGCACAGTAATCTTTAAACTAAAAGCTTTATTTCTATATACATGGCAGAGCTATGCTCTACACAGAGCCCACATACGTTACTGCCTTTCCTTTGCTTCTTATGACTACGCAAAACCTGCCTGGTTTTTTGCCAAAAATAATAAGCAACGCTTCTCTTTCTCTTTGCGCTGTCATCCCTTCCTTCAGAATCTTTTCCGAGTTCGAAGTGCCAAAGCAAGCCTATTAGAAAAACCCCTCCTATGTGGGCTTTTTGCTGGCATGCTAAATACAGAACTCGACCTCTGCCCCTTAAACATGCTGTCCCATTTCTGTGCAAGACTATTTCCATGCGGTTTCCAATTCAAAGTAACTCTGAAGAATCACAGCTGAAAAGCAGTCCTGTTCCGTGCCTGTGAGCTAATAATTTTAAAGGTAAGATCTGTTTTTTTTTCATACTTATTTTTATTCGTGTGCAGTGTGTGATGTGCTTTCTAGCAGTTTAGAGGCCAGCTGCTTGTTCTGCAGTTGCATGTGTGCACTGCTGAAACCTAAGATCAGTTTGAAAACAGCATTGGGTGCCAGGACTGCTTTTAAAAAGTAAATTGTGCCCAAACTCGACTTTGGTGGTAGGGGCTCTTAAAAATGAATAACCTACAATGTTTTGGCATATTAGGGACCTCCATGGTCTCCCCTAGATATCCCAGGGGTGGGGGGTCAGAAATGTATAAGGTACACCCTTATAAAATAAGTTTTTATATGCCTGGGTAAAGTGAAATTTCACATTTCACTCCCCACATTGTGGTAAAGTGCTGCTCAAATCCAACTTTGATGCTAGGAACTTATATATTTGTCACAGTAGGATTAGTAGACATTTAAAAATGCAAAAACGATTTTAGTGCAATTATTTTTAATAACATTTCTTTTTTTCATATAGTCAATTTTTTTTAATAATGATCACTAACCCTTTTGATGTTTCCACATATGAAAAGCAAGCCTCATTCCTTTCCTTTTGCCTTTAAATGCATGTATTTATAACACTAAGCACAGAAGCTGTACTGAAACATAAAATAGTTTGTGTCACTTTTTAAAGGGCAGCAATTATTTACCATCAGAACCACAGAAATGCTTATTTAGAAAAGCAACAAGAAAGAAAATCCCTGCTTTTAATCCTTTCTATTTTATCCAAAATAATGAAGCTGTATTTGTAACTTTTAAAATCAGTAGTCTTTAACGCACGTGCTGGATCTGTAGCTTGTGGCCGGGCATAGCCATGTGTTGTTTACTCAGCTGTGTTTTTACGACCAGCAAGCCTCAATTTCCACGCCTTTTTCAGGAGAAAAACCCTTTGCTGTATTGTAATGTCCTGAAAAAGTTTGATCTCCGTCTGTTTTGACAGACAGTTTCTTCGGTACAGACAGCTTTGAACAGCTGTTTAAAAGCTCTTTTTCTGGTGCTGGAAATTTGAGCACGGTGCAGTCTATTAAAAACACAGGCATTCCAAGCCAGCACAAATCTATCGTCCTGTAATGTGAAAAAAAGGCACGTTTATTTCAGCAGCAACCAATTTACTCAGATGATGTGAATGCCTTTTAATATTAATATCTAAGGATAATGCTGTAACATTTTATATTAAGTCCTAGTTTGAAAGCACACAAATTCGTTTTTTTCTTTCTATGAGGCCTATTTTTTCCCTATTAAGGGGTCGATTCCGATTCCGTTTGTAAAGTGAACCGACCGACACGTCCCGGGATAAAGTACCGACCGACACGTCTCGCCGCCGTACGACCCGCGCAGTACGATGGAAAGCCTGTGAATTCCAACCGACTCCCCCGAATATGAACCGGACGACGGTGCCGTACGGAAAAATAGCCTCCACCCGGAAAAAGCCCTCGAGCAGTACCGTCCGACACGTTCCCGGAACGGAGCCGAGCGACACGCACCCGTGACGTACGAGTTGCAAAGTACGATGCCATACGCGGGAAACAAGAACGACTCGCATGGAGCACAAGCCGCACGACCGACACGTACACGATACAAACACTCAAACCAACGGACTCCGCCCGCGACCGACTCGAACTCCCGCGAGCGAAACGAACGCCCACGACCGAGTCGAACGCCCATTGACCGAGTCGCACCACGACATACACAACACAGCATAACAACAGCGTGAAAGGCTCGGAGAAGCCTGTACGACTCACCAGCAGCGTCCGGCACGGTCAGAAGAACATCTCGTACACACACACAAACAACAGCTGACCAAACACAAAAAAGGACCAAACAAGCACTGACAACGAAAATATATAAAAAAAAAAATCAATTAAGAGAGACACACCCACAACTCAACATATTTAAAGGCCACCAATCACTCCCATGAGCCATTGCCATTTCCTGAGAACCTCCACACACACAACTCTGCTGACACATACCATTGCCATCTCACCAACAGCATTCACACACACACACCCACAAACCTCACTTGCACCCTCACACACACACACACACCAATCACCACCACCCCACCACCACCCCAAACCCCCCCATCCACCCCACCCTCACCACCAACACCACCCCCCACTACCACAAACCCCTCATCCACTCACCCCTCGCCATCACCAAACCCCCCCCACCCCCCCAACACCACAACCACAACTCCCCCATCCACCCCCTCACCACTACCATCACCAACACCACCACCCCCAACACCAGTACCCCAAACCCCCATCCACCCCACTCACCACTACTACCACCACCACCACCACCACCCCCACCCCCCTCCAACACCACTACCACAACTCCCCCATCCACCCCCCCTCACCACTACCACCCCCACCACCCCCACCCCAACACCACTACCCCAACTCCCACATCCACCCCCTCACCACAACCACCACCACCACCACCAACCCACCACCCTCGAACACCACCACCACCATGCCCCCAAGAAGAATCCAAAGTTCACAGATAGTGAGTTGACAGTGTTGGTAGATGAAATCATCAGAGTAGAGCCACATTTGTTTGGCACATTGGTACAGAAGACCCCCATGTCCCAGAAGGCCAAGATGTGGGAGAGAATCCTCAACAAGGTGAACGCACAAGCACCTTGTTTGCGCACAAAGGACGACTGCCAGAACAGGTGGTATGACGTGCGCAGGAGGGTCAAGAAGCTGCTGGAGAAGGACCATAAGTTCAGCAAGCACACCGGCAGTGGCCCCCCTGCCAAACCCGTTTACTTCCGGTCCTGGGAGGAGAAGGTGCAGGCCATCTTACCACCGGAGAGCATACATGGTCTGACTGACATCCCAGAGCCTGGTGAGTACACAAATAAGAGACTCAAGATTGTGGGGCCATGTACACATGTCACCGTCAAGGGGACAGGCAAAACAACTTCCGTCAATAAAGCCACAGTAACACAAACAAAGTCATCCCTACAGCCATATGCCTGGCACAGCAACACAACACCTGCTATCTCATACCAACATTGAACTATGTCATCACGTGTACAAACCTAGCAAAAATCAGAGCAACTCAGTGCCACAAAACCCCCAACAGACACTGCCACACAGTCTGCCACCACTGTCACACCACCTCACAGGGAACCTGACCCACAGGAAGGAAGCTCGGGGATGTTGGGGAAGTCAGTGTAGCCAAAAGCATGATGGGAGTTGTAGTCACAGCCAATAGTCCCCCTCACAAATGGACCAACAACACCACTTCTAACCATGCGCACCTCACAGGCAGTGGAAATGTACCCTCAAGATGGCTGACACTGGGTCCTGCTGTGGGGAGCACAAGGCCCTGATGGGCTATGTGCACATACCAAATGCAGGACCCTGATGCCTGACATCCTGAAAGTCAACTGCCACTCCCTGCAAGGGAAGCATACACAATAGTGGCCCATCTGGCCATGGAGGGAGAAGCACTGCCAGCTCTGACCATGCCCACCACCATGTGCTGTCACACACCCCCAACACAAACTCCACACAACTCACCTGGGAGAAGGCATTTACCCACACTTCATGCAAACAACACCCAAGACACACCATACTGGCTACTGCTGTGTGACGTACAGGGACTGTTGCCACTTGTGTACAACCACCACTACACCACTGACTCACAACCTCAACATCAACCCACACTCACCGACATTGAAGCATGTCTCTGTGTGAATTGCCTGGCCCCTGGGGGAGGAGGAGTTACTGCAATGACACTGAAAACCATTGAGGCAGCTGAAAATCACATCTATCCAGCAAAAACTAACAGCAGCCCTGGGAGCACACACTGCCAAACCAAAGAGTAGGGCAAGATGGCTGACACATGGATACAATGTATGAGTAGGCTGCTAGTCACACACACGCATCGACCAACCCAATCACAGTCACACTGCCAGCTATTGCAAATGTACCTTGCACTCAACTTCCGGGGATGCAGTGTCCCAGGGACCCCCTCTGGCCTGGACAGGTAGGCGCGGATTGTAGTTGACAAGTGCAGAAATGCAGACCTACCACAGAGATCCAAACACACAGCAACTCACATACACAGCAGTGACAGGGGACACCTGACTGACTACAATGGACCTACCAACATCCCTCACACTGTAGCATGCTGACATACACCCAAACACCCGTTGTCAGCCACATGAAACGCAGACATTGTCCAGTATTGTAGGCATCATCCACACCACACAGCACTCACTGACATGGACACTGGGGACACAAGGACTAACATGGGCTGCACTGGAGCAGGCATGCAAGTCACAGCTGAAGCAACCGAACACACACCTCTGGTCATGACTCTAGTAAAGAAAGACAGCCGCAGCGAACAGTCCATACCACCATGGAGGACATTGACATCACAAAGCATGTGTGCAAACACAGAACTCACACACAACTCCATTAGCAACAGTGACACCATCACCTGTGTGAAATGGGATGTGGACTGGGGACACAGACAACACAGAAGAGAACATCAGGACAACCCGGGCATGCTGGACTGTGACCAGGTTGTGTAGACACACTAATGTGATGCACATTGACTGACACAAACTGGCATCACACATGCCCCAAACAGAGATCCCAAACTAGGTGCCTTTGCAAGGATGCCAGCGTCAAAGCACAAATGTTGACAGGGATGAAACACCTGTGTCAGGCATGTGTCAGCACCAGTGCAGGAATGGCACAGTACAATCCAGCGTGCAATTAAGATGCCAGGCAGGCAGACAGCTAGACTTGACAACCAAAGTGCCTCAGGGTGTCAGGTGAATGCACCACACTAATGGAAATCTCCCGCAGTGACAAAGTAGGATGATGCAATGGACAGGCATGCAACACCAACCACAGTGGCCAATGTCATGTGTATGAACCATTGATGTCCATGAATACATCACTAACATTTTGTCTTCCTTCCAAACACAGGGGCAGATGTGGACTCAACCACAGACTAGGAAGAGTCCCAGTCCCAGTCCCAGGCTCCGGTGGACCCACCTGGCTCCGGTGGCGCACAGTTTCACACCTCGTTGGACGACACCCAAGCTGGCCCCTCCGGTCTCGGCCCTCATGCAGCCCCTCGGCAACATTCACCTGCCCCACTTGAAACCACCCCTGCAACTGCTGATACACCGCAAGCCACCCCTGCCAACACGGACAGACCCACCGAACCATCAGACAGCACAGAGTCACAGGGCACCAGGGCACCTGACAACAGCAACAACATCCAAGGTCACCCTGTGACACCTGTGCGGAACACCACAGGTGCTGGCCGTGTGGCGAGGGGTGGTGGGAGGGGTGGGAGGCCGAGCAGAGGCTCCACTGAGGGTGCGGGTCTGCAGGATGACACCCACCTGGAACGCATCATGGATGCGTACCAGGAGAGCACCGGAGGGTTCAGCCAGGTAGTGGGGATCCTCACGGACATCAAAGAACAGCAGGCTGCCCACCATGCCCGCTTGGACTCCCACATGTCCCGTGTTGAAACACACCTGTCAAATATGGAGTCCAAGTGGGATACCATGGAAGATATAGCAGTGGTGCACCGGAAATGTTGATCTGCCTCCGCCAGATCAGCACCAACTTGAGCCCACCTCCCTGTGCGACGACTACATCTAGGGCAACAACATCTGCCACTGCCGCAGGGAGTGAGGGGGTCTGGTGGAAGCCCCGTGCACGGCAGCAGCCTGCAGGTGAGGCTCCCCTGAGAAGAAGAAGAGGGGTCGTCCGGTGAGGAACAAGTGAGACGAAGATGCCCATGCACATCCCCCAGGAAACCAACACCTGTTCTGGACAGTGACCTTTGTGTGCAAACCGTTCACCTTGTTGTACGACATCGTACTCCCCCACATGACATGGAGGGTCTGAGTTGGAACAATGTGCTTAACGACTGTGGACTGTACTCTAGACATTTCATCTACCAACACTCCTAACTTGTTATCTGTGAACTTTGGATTCTAAAGCCAACGGACAACACTCCCAATCCTGAGCACCATCCCCACTTATGTGCTAATAAATTCACCTAAACACAAGACGTGACTCTGTGGTGATTGAGAGGTTGCCAGTGGCATGTAGATCTGGATGTGCTGAAGAACACTGTGCATGCAAACCTGTACTGTGATGAGTACACTGTCATGTCAGTCAGGCCAATGTGCCACATATGTGGGAGACACACCACCAGGTCTACTTTACACATGCCCACCACGTCCAACCAATTCATTGCCAACATCAATGTTGACAAGCAAGCCTGTGGTATGCACAAACTACACAGCCAACCTGAGTCAGTGGTGACAGGCCCACAAGTGCAGTACGTCAATGTCAGTCTGATGTGTAGGCACAAGCAACACACATCAGGAGGTGCAGCACAGTTTATTGTCAGGCAATTGCCACATGTCCCTTATTACACACATGCAAGCTAGCAACACCTGACAGTGGGCACACGGTCACCAAGTGGATAACTACGGAAGTCCTGGGGTGCCTGGCACATCACTCGTCGGGACACTAACGACTCCATCCTGGCAGTGGAGCATGGACATCAGGGGTCTCTGTACACCAAACAACAGCCACAGTGCCCTGTGAAGGACAGACAGAAACACAATTGTTAACACTGCATGACGCCATACAACTGCAACACACATGGCAAACACAAATCACAGACTACACCACCCCAAAATACTAATCATCACACAACTGGTGGGGAGTACAGGTAAACTGGATGGACACATCACTGCAGGCATCCACACAAGTAGCACACAGCCACACGCAAGGTGCACCACACACACAAAACATGCACACACAACACATTTACAACACATCACTGTATACTCACATTCAGGAGAAGAAGTTGTTGATGAGCTGTGTGCGGACATCCTCCGCAGCCTCATCATCGCTACTGGCATCCTGGCCCAGGCCAGGATCCTCCACAGGTGGCGGGTGTTGGTCATTGTCATCCTGGATGAGGGGCAACTCCCTTCGCACTGCCAGATTGTGCAGCATGCATGCTACGATGATGATCCGGCACACCTTAGCAGGGGCATACGGGAGGGCACCTCCTGTCTTGTCTAAACACCTGAAGCGGCTCTTCAGGAGTCCAAATGTCCGCTCTATCACCCTCCTGGTACGACCATGTGCCTGGTTGTAGCGCATCTCGGCTGGTGTCACAGGGTTCCTCAGGGGTGTCAGCAACCATGGCATGTTGGGATATCCAGAGTCACCTACATACAGACACATGCACATTAGAGGAGTTGGAGAAAACAGGTAGCACACAATTGGCAGGCACACACAATGAGGAAAAGTCAGTACACACCAACAAGCCAGGCACGTAGATTCTGCATCTGTGACATCAGTCTATGGACACGACTACTCCTCATCACATAGGCATCATGCGCAGACCCAGGGAAACGGGCACACACATGGGAGATTATCATGTCCGCCAAACAAACCACCAGAGCATTGATGGAGTGGAAATGCTTGCGGTTCCTGTATGGCAGCTCATGTGCCTGTGGTGGCACCAAAGCCACATGTGTCCCGTCAATGGAGCCTATGACATTTGGCATCCTCCCCAGGGCATAGAAGTCACCCTTTATGTCTGCAAGTCGTTGGGGTGTGGGGAAATAGATGTACAGGTCCAGGAAATGTAACATGGCCTCCAACACATCCCGAAGCACCCGACTGAACATTGTCTGCGACATCCCTCCACCAGAAGACACAGTGTACTGGAAGGTACCCGTTGCAAAGAAATGAAGGGCTGCCATCACCTTCACCTTGGGGGTCAGTGCCGTTGGGTATGGCCAGCCAGGTTGCAGGTGTGGGCCCAACTGCCCTGCCAACTCCTCAATCACTGCCCTGGTGAAACGGTACTTTCTGATGGACTCACGTTCCACCATCGTTGCCAGGTCCGGGAATGGCCTAGGTACATTTGGGGCCCTGCAGTACAGACAGAAACAAAGGATGAAGGCACACCCTCCAGCAATGTCACAAAGCCACAGCAACACAGCCCATCATAAACAAACACATAACACAATGAGCTGAGGTGGTTGCCACAGGTTACAGACACTAATGTCCCATACATGGCATCAACGCACATTGAAGCCCAAGATGTGCACATGACAGGGCCCCTGTTGTGCCATGACAAAGCAATGGGCCCGCCCCTAGCACAGTACATCTGCCCTGTTGCCACCTACCACACAAAGCCCACAGTGACTAGTGAGGACAGATATTTTCTCCACATCACAGCTCCCTGACTGACAGTTACACAGGCATGATGTGACGTATCGTTGACATTACACACAACAAGCATGTTAGCCACAGTCCATGTGCCCTGTCGCCACAAGTGGACATATGTAGGTGTCTGTGCCACCCCCACACAACAACACTGTGCATGTACAAACCAATGTGATGTGTGGATCAGCTCACATTGGATCACACCACATGCACACAGATAGTGTATGGACATCACAATGTCGACACTGGTTCACCCTGCGTTGAAGCTACTAACACTGATGAGACAGGGTACATGTGACACGACACACACGCACATCCTGGCTGGGACTGTGTCCATTGCCAATGTCCTGTACTGCATTGCTGCACCCCCTGTGGCAATGGGCACACCACACATGTATGTGTCCACCCACATCCGGGTCCAGCCTGGGAGTGCTTGTCAACAAGTGGCACACGACCAAACACATCCTGTGCCCCCAGACACACACATAAGAGGCAGCCATACATGACTGGGGACACACTGTGGCACAGGCAGTGGTGCCATTGGTGTGCCCCATAGTCCCTAGCTAGTGACAGAGGATGTCATCTGTCAGGAATTGACAGCAAGGCTGACCGACACGTTCAATGTCCCCAAAACCCAAATAACTTGTTCGGACCGAGCCGTGCGCATGTCAGGGACATACATTACAATGGCGACGGACGCGTGTGACGCGTCGGTCGTGTATGACCGAGCCGCGCGCATGTCAGGGACACACATTGCAATGGCGACGGACGCGTGTGACGCGTCGGTCGTGTATGACCGAGCCGCGCGCATGTCAGGGACACACATTGCAATGGCGACGGACGCGTGTGATGCGCCGGTCGTGTATGACCGAGCCGCGCGCATGTCAGGGACACATTACAATGGCGACGGACGCGTGTGACGCGTCCGGTCGTGTATGACCGAGCCGCGCGCATGTCAGGGACATACATTGCAATGGCGACGGACGCGTGTGACGCGCCGGTCGTGTATGACCGAGCCGCGCGCATGTCAGGGACATACATTGCAATGGCGACGGACGCGTGTGACGCGTCGGTCGTGTATGACCGGAGCAGCGCGCATGTCAGGGACACACATTGCAATGGCGACGGACGCGTGTGACGCCGTCGGGTCGTAGTATGACCGAGCAGCCGCGCATGTCAGGGACACACATTGCAATGGCGACGGACGCGTGGTGACGCGATCGGTCGTGTATGACCGAGCCGCGCGCATGTCAGGGACACACATTGCAATGGCGACGGACGCGTGTGACGCGTCGGTCGTGTATGACCGAGCCGCGCGCATGTCAGGGACATACATTGCAATGGCGACGGACGGCGTGTGACGCGTCGGTCGTGTATGACCGAGACGCGCGCATGTCAGGGACACACATTGCAATGGCGACGGACGCGTGTAACGCGTCGGTCGTGTATGACCGAGCCGCGCGCATGTCAGGGACACACATTGCAATGGCGACGGACGCGTGTGTGACGCGTCGGTCGTGTATGACCGAGCCGCGCGCATGTCAGGGACATACATTGCAATGGCGACGGACGCGTGTGACGCGTCCGTCGGCTGTGGCGAGCGAGCCGCGCGCATGTCAGGGACATACATTGCAATGGCGACGGACGCGTGTGACGCGTCGGTCAGTGTATGACCGAGCCACGCGCATGTCAGGGACATACATTGCAATGGCGGCCAGGACGCGTGTGACGCTGGCCGGTCGTGTATGACCGAGCCGCGCGCATGTCAGGGACACACATTGCAATGGCGACGGACTCGTGTGACGCGTCGGTCGTGTATGACCGAGCTGCGCGCATGTCAGGGACATACATTGCAATGGCGACGGACGCGTGTGACGCGTCCGTCGTGTATGAGCGAGCCGCGCGCATGTCAGGGACATACATTGCAATGGCGACGGACGCGTGTGACGCGTCGGTCGTGTATGACCGAGCCGCGCGCATGTCAGGGACATACATTGCAATGGCGACGGACGCGTGTGACGCGTCCGTCGTGTATGGCCGAGCCGTGCACACGTCTTGCCCATTGAATCTGATGGAGACGGGTGTGTGTTGCCATTCAAAATCCACGTAGTACAGTCATTTGCCGGGCCCTGCACCCTCATTGGCCATGAGCTGTCATGGTGATGGACGCGGATCTGTAATTTGAACGAGGCGTGTGCAGGAAATTCAGTTGGAGTCGTGCAACATTGTTGCAATTGCCAGTGTGTCATGGAGGTGATGTTTTAAATGATGCTGAAGGCGTGTACGAGTCGTGCTATCCCATGGATTGGCCAAATTCATAGGATGCAAGCTTTTGGACCTATCCCTTTGTACCCCAGGGCAGACATGCCTCCACAGCACAGATATAAGGCTGCCTGGCCCCCAGAGAACCCACTTGCCTGCACCACATGCTACTGGAGCACATCAAGATCATCACTGCTGCTGTCTCTGCTTCCTCTGGCTTCAATGATGGCACGTACTGTGGAGAGGGCCCCAGCCTTCAGTGAGGAGGAGAACCAGGCCCTGCTGGACGGGCTCCTGCCGCAGTACACCAAGCTCTATGGGAAACCAGGGGAGCAGGTGAGTGTGCTGTCCACTGCTTTGCTAATTGTGCTACTGGTCTGATCAGCAGCAGCATTAGTGTGTACACCAGTGGCTTGGTTACCCACTGACTACTGCTCTTGCCACAAATGGGGCACCCACATGTACTGCACAGTTGCAGTGCAGTGCAAGGTGTATTGTCACTAGGTCCCCTTCCCAGGCCATGTCTCAAAGCTGTGAGTGCTGGACACCGGTCCCTCAACCATAGTTGCACCACCTGTGTACCTCATTAGCCTTGCTGATGCCCACATGTGTGACTGCCTGTGTGTTGCACTAATATGTTGCCAGTGTAGTAATGTCCTCTGCACATTGTCATCCTCACAGGTTGCTGCCCAGAAGAAGCATGATATCTGGAGGAGCATCGTCCTGGCGGTGAGATCCGTGGGGGTCTACAGGCGCAGGATCCGCAACTGCCAGAAGAGGTGGCAGGACCTTCGGGGCTGGACCCGGAGGATCGCACGGGTCCAGCTGAAGCTGTCGCCTCCTCGCAGGAGGGGCGGACACCGGACCCTGACCCCCACATGCTCCGGATCCTGGCGGTGGTCTTCCCGGACCTGGATGGGCAGCTGAAGGCCAGACAGCAGCAAGGAGGGGGTGAGTACATGACTGCACTGTGTGCTGTGTCTGACATGCTATGTGCCCCTCTGGCCTGGTAACACCTCACCAGTACATTGTTCAGTTAGTCCAGGAGCCATGTCCCTCTCTGGTGACTTGCCCCCTTCTCATCTGTTTGCCAGGTGTTGCTGTTTCTGTCTGGGCATAGTGTCACGTGGGAACTGTGCCCTTACATGTGAAGGTGCATGGGATGTGGGCCAGCATTGCTTCAGGGGACTCAGTGTTGTGCTTCAAGGGTGGGACCATTGTACAGTACATGCCAGGGTCCTGGTATTTATCTGCATGTACTCCTGTCATGTGGCCAATTGACAGCTCGGGCTCACCACATGTGCCTGGGGCATTCGGCACACACCCATGCTGCTGGTTGGGTAAACTGTTGGGGCCTCTGGAGCATGTACCTCAAGTGTGTCACATATGCACAGCCACCTGCCTACTGTCCATGGCTATCACCTGTTCCACGTGGAGCAGGACAGTCATGGCTAGTCCAGGGCATGCTACAGTCTGTACTCCCACTCCCGTGTCTCGGTTGGCACTTTGTGCCAGGTGAACAGTTCCCTCAGGTGTCTGCCCCTGTGTCATTGTGCTGTGGCACCGTTGTCAGGCCCACTGGTGTGTACATGGGTTTGGGGTCAGCATGCAATCTGAGATGTGCCCATGTGAGACAATACCTCTGTGACATGTATGGATGTGATGACTTGACCATGCACAATGGTGCCTGCAACCAGGTAGTTCCAGCAGCTGGGTGTCATTCGCAGCAGAGTGCGAGTTGCTCAGCTTCAGAGTGCCCTGTCCCATGTCTCTCATGCGTCCAATGGATCTGGGGTGGGCACATCAGAATCCAGACGCTGTTGTTACTGTGGATGGTCATGTGTAGTTGTCAGCTACAGAGTTTGCAGGCCCCATGTCTTGGGAATGTGACACAGTGGTGACAGTTGTTGTAGGGCTGCCCTGCCCCCTGTGACTGGAGACTGTGATGTATGATCTCACAGGCATGGCTGAGCCATGGGACTACACTACCTAGGGGTGATCCAGCAGGAGTGTGTCATGTGCAACATGCACTCCATTGTGCCAAGGTATGCAGGACTTGCGGGGATTCAGGATGTCTGGTGCATGTACTCAGCCCCAGCCTCTCAGATGCAACACTGGCCATCCCTACGTCCAGGCAAATGTACAGGTCCATTGTCAGCAGATGTGATGTGTGCATGTTGACAGACCACTACGTATTTTCAGGTCTTGTCAAGTGATGGGTAGGTGGTGCATGTGTCTGCAGTGGGGTGTAGGGATCCTACATGCGCAAGACAGATGGGTGCAAGGGCAGGAGGGATGTGAATGCCATGCTCGACTCTCAGACTAACCATTGGCCTATGCAAATCTGTGTGAGCACTCCTAGCAAAGTTCAACTGATTGATGCCCGCACTTGGCCACTGATGTGCTGTACTTTCTGTGGTGTGTGTGGTCAGTGCAGATGACTAATGTGTTTTCATTCTATTTTCCCTGTGCAGATACAGACACGGACACAGAGGGAGACCGCTCCACGGACCAGGGGGAGCCAGAGAGCCAGACTGGGTCAGAATTTGAGGAGTCGGAGGGACCCAGTGGCACGGAGGGCGAGGGAGTGAGTCTGTGGGCTCCTCGGCAAACACCACCGCAGCTGAGGACCACAGCAGCAGTGACGGGGACTTCCTTGTGGAGGCGGGTGGCAGCAGCCACCATCCAACACCTGTTGAGGTTGTCCCCGCCCCACCATCACTGCCCTCCCCATGGCTCCCACATCTAAGGTCCGTGGAGGCGCCCGTGTTCATGGGCATGTCTCCTTCCAGTCAGGCACCGCACCCCTACCCCTGTGTCTCCTGCAGCCCTGTGTGAGGAGTCTGTCGACCTGCTGCGGCAGATCCATGTGGGGCAGTCATCCATGCTGCGTGTCTTCCATGTGCACACGGGTCTGTTGAACCAGCTGGTGTCGTACATGGAGGGCATGTCATCATCCATGTCTGCCCTACAGAGGACCAGTCAGGGCATGGCCTCCTCACTGACGGCAGCAGTGTCCCTCCTCCAGCAGTCCCTCCCCCCTCCTGCCCCTGCCCCATCCCCTACTCCCAGCACCCTACCTGTCCAACTCACACACACACCTGCACCATCAATGCACACAACAGACCCAGGCATTACACACACCCCCAAGCCAAAGTCTAAACATGCACGCACGCATACTCAGGGGACTGAAAATACACTCACCGGGGATGGGTCAGACACACACACACATGCATCCACAGGCACTCCGCAGTCCTCCGATGCGTCACCCTCCACAGCCCCTTCCACGGCCCCTTCCACTGCCTCAACTGCATCCCCAGCTGCAAAGAGGCTCTTCCTGGTCGACCTCGGACTCTTCCCCACTGATCCATCCACACCAGCACACAAGGGGAAGAGGGGGTCCGGCCACACAGAGGGGGTGTCCCTCGCCCCCAGACACCCTCCCCCAGGCGCAGGCAGGCTGAGACACCACGCCGCAGGTCCCCCGCACACGGAAGAGCAAGACCCCACCACCGGCCCAACACTCCACCAGACAGTCTCCACCCGCCATCCCCCAGGCTCCCACTCCACAGGTCCCACCACCACACCCTGCCCCAGGTTCACCCACCCACCGCTACCGCATCCCCAAGATGCTCAGGCCTTCCCCACCTGCCTCTTGCTCTTCCAGCACCCCACACCCCACTCAGCCTGTGTGTGGCACTGCTGTGGAGGGCGTGCCCTCCCCTCCGTCCTGCCCACATCACCGGATCCACTTCCTGCTCCCCTGGGGATGGGCACTGCAGTGGAGTCTCTGCCCTCCCGGTCTGACTTGGGCACTGCAGTGGGTTCCGTGTCCACTACCTCTGACCTGCCCACTGCAGTTGTGCCGGCACCCACTGCTCCTGACTTGTGCCCCCAGTTGTGCCGGCACCCACTGATCCTGACTTGTGCCCCCCAGTTGTGCCGGCACCCACTGATCCTGACTTGTGCCCCCAGTTGTGCCGGCACCCACTGCTCCTGACTTGTGCCCCCCAGTTGTGCCGGCACCCACTGATCCTGACTTGTGCCCCCCAGTCGTGCCGGCACCCACCCTGTCAGACTCCTCCGCTGCAGCTGCCGCTCCTGCACCCACCAGCCCTTCCCTGCCTGTTTCTGTAGACCCATGATCCTGTACCTGCGGTGCCTGGCTGGCCTCTATGTATGCCCCTCCCAGGGGTATGTCCCCTTCCGTTGGCAGTGCAGGCATGCCAAATGTGGCCATTGGACACTTGACCCTGTTGGGTCTGTTTATGGACTGGCCATGGGCCTTCATGTTTTTCTTCTTGATTTTCCATTTCACAAATAACTCGGCTGAATAAAAGCTCCTTTTTGTTCACTAGTGGTTTTGCTTCAGATGTACATGATGTTGTTGATACTTGACATGCCCTTGCTCCAGTGATGGTGTATTCCATGGCTGGGAAATGTAGTGTCACTGTGCTGGAGACCATGTGGCCCATGGGGGGTATGTCCTGTTGGGGTGTGTATCCATGTCATCCTTTGCAGCAATCCGACGGGGTCATGATTATGGTCTTTGGAAATGTGTTATCTATCTTTTGTTAGCAATGTCTCATCAGTGTCTTACACACATGCACACCTGTTGGCCTTAGCATGGTTCAATTGGCCCATTTCACTGACTGTGTGGCCATCTCCAATGGACATGCAAGTGCATGCATCTATGTGGATGGACTCATCTGTGTCCTCAGTGCTACTTCATCTACATGTGTGTTGACTCTGTGCAGTTGACTCAGGGGACCCTCCCGTGCCCAGGCTGCTGTTACCAGGGCCACCAATGTGTGGTATATGTTAGCTGTGTGACAAAGTATACTGCTGACATGCTGGTGGCCTGCATGGACAACATATGGCACAGCTTTCCTTCCACAGGAGTGGAGTCCCTCATGTCACTGTGCTGATGGGGGTTGAGACCCCATTGGCACAGTGCTCTACATATGCTGCATGTGTGATCCCCACACTCACCTTCATGTCACTGTGCTGATGGGGGTTGAGACCCCATTGGCACAGTGCTCTACATATGCTGCATGTGTGATCCACACACTTACCTTTCATGTCACTGTGCTGATGGGGGTTGAGACCCCATTAGCACAGTGCTCTACATATGCTGCATGTGTGATCCCCACACTTACTCTTCATGTCACTGTGCTGATGGGGGTTGAGACCCCATTGGCACAGTGCTCTACATATGCTGCATGTGTGATCCCCACACTTACCTTCATGTCACTGTGCTGATGGGGGTTGAGACCCCATTAGCACAGTGCTCTACATATGCTGCTGTTTAGTACCACACAGTTACCTTTTGTACACTCAAGTGATGGGTGTTGAGGACATTACTGCAGTGCTCATGTGAGGCTTGGCTTGTGTTAGCCACACTATGGTATTGCAGACACGTGTTGTGAGTTACATTGTGTGTACATGGTCATGTTCACTGTGGTGGGTATTGTACACAGACTACATGTTGTGGTCATGAGGTTGTTGTGGATATCCTTTGGTTTGTAGTCCTTATGTTGGGGTATGGGGTATGTGTTACACATCACCCATCCTATGTGTGTGGGCATTGGTAGTGGTACTCACACAGTTCACTATTGGTGGTGGTGACAGGCAAGAGGCCCCCTATGGGTGGGGGTGTGAGTAGTCCCAGCCAAGAGGCCCACTATGGGTGGGGGTGGAAGTGGTGACAGGCAAGAGGCCCCTATGGGTGGGGGTGTGAGTAGTCCCAGCCAAGAGGCCCACTATGGGTGGGGGTGGGAGTGGTGACAGGCAAGAGGCCCCCTATTGGTGGGGGTGTGAGTAGTCCCAGCCAAGAGGCCCACTATGGGTGGGGGTGTGAGTAGTCCCAGCCAAGAGGCCCACTATGGGTGGGGGTGGGAGTGGTGACAGGCAAGAGGCCCCCTATGGGTGGGGGTGTGAGTAGTCCCAGGCAAGAGGCCCCTATGGGTGGGGGTGGAAGTGGTGACAGGCAAGAGGCCCCCATGGGTGGGGGTGTGAGTAGTCCCAGCCAAGAGGCCCACTATGGGTGGGGGTGGAAGTGGTGACAGGCAAGAGGCCCCTATGGGTGGGGGTGTGAGTAGTCCCAGGCAAGAGGCCCACTATGGGTGGGGGTGGGAGTGGTGACAGGCAAGAGGCCCCTATGGGTGGGGGTGTGAGTAGTCCCAGCCAAGAGGCCCACTATGGGTGGGGGTGTGAGTAGTCCCAGCCAAGAGGCCCACTATGGGTGGGGGTGTGAGTAGTCCCAGCCAAGAGGCCCACTATGGGTGGGGGTGTGAGTAGTCCCAGCCAAGAGGCCCACTATGGGTGGGGGTGGAAGTGGTGACAGGCAAGAGGCCCCCTATGGGTGGGGGTGTGAGTAGTCCCAGGCAAGAGGCCCCCTATGGGTGGGGGTGGAAGTGGTGACAGGCAAGAGGCCCCCTATGGGTGGGGGTGTGAGTAGTCCCAGGCAAGAGGCCCACTATGGGTGGGGGTGGGAGTGGTGACAGGCAAGAGGCCCCTATGGGTGGGGGTGTGAGTAGTCCCAGCCAAGAGGCCCACTATGGGTGGGGTGTGAGTAGTCCCAGCCAAGAGGCCCACTATGGGTGGGGGTGGGAGTGGTGACAGGCAAGAGGCCCCTATGGGTGGGGGTGGAAGTGGTGACAGGCAAGAGGCCCCCTATGGGTGGGGGTGTGAGTAGTCCCAGCCAAGAGGCCCACTATGGGTGGGGGTGGAAGTGGTGACAGGCAAGAGGCCCCCTATGGGTGGGGGTGTGAGTAGTCCCAGGCAAGAGGCCCACTATGGGTGGGAGTGGGAGTGGTGACAGGCAAGAGGCCCCCTATGGGTGGGGGTGTGAGTAGTCCCAGCCAAGAGGCCCACTATGGGTGGGGGTGTGAGTAGTCCCAGCCAAGAGGCCCACTATGGGTCGGGGTGTGAGTAGTCCCAGCCAAGAGGCCCACTATGGGTGGGGGTGTGAGTAGTCCCAGCCAAGAGGCCCACTATGGGTGGGGGTGGAAGTGGTGACAGGCAAGAGGCCCCCTATGGGTGGGGGTGTGAGTAGTCCCAGGCAAGAGGCCCCCTATGGGTGGGGGTGGAAGTGGTGACAGGCAAGAGGCCCCTATGGGTGGGGGTGTGAGTAGTCCCAGCCAAGAGGCCCACTATGGGTGGGGGTGGAAGTGGTGACAGGCAAGAGGCCCCCTATGGGTGGGGGTGTGAGTAGTCCCAGCCAAGAGGCCCCCTATGGGTGGGGGTGTGAGTAGTCCCAGCCAAGAGGCCCACTATGGGTGGGGGTGGGAGTGGTGACAGGCAAGAGGCCCCTATGGGTGGGGGTGTGAGTAGTCCCAGGCAAGAGGCCCCCTATGGGTGGGGGTGGAAGTGGTGACAGGCAAGAGGCCCCCTATGGGTGGGGGTGTGAGTAGTCCCAGCCAAGAGGCCCACTATGGGTGGGGGTGGAAGTGGTGACAGGCAAGAGGCCCCCTATGGGTGGGGGTGTGAGTAGTCCCAGGCAAGAGGCCCACTATGGGTGGGGGTGGGAGTGGTGACAGGCAAGAGGCCCCCTATGGGTGGGGGTGTGAGTAGTCCCAGCCAAGAGGCCCACTATGGGTGGGGGTGTGAGTAGTCCCAGCCAAGAGGCCCACTATGGGTGGGGGTGTGAGTAGTCCCAGCCAAGAGGCCCACTATGGGTGGGGGTGGAAGTGGTGACAGGCAAGAGGCCCCCTATGGGTGGGGGTGTGAGTAGTCCCAGGCAAGAGGCCCCCTATGGGTGGGGGTGGAAGTGGTGACAGGCAAGAGGCCCCCTATGGGTGGGGGTGTGAGTAGTCCCAGCCAAGAGGCCCACTATGGGTGGGGGTGAAAGTGGTGACAGGCAAGAGGCCCCCTATGGATGGGGGGTGTGAGTAGTCCCAGCCAAGAGGCCCCCTATGGGTGGGGGTGTGAGTAGTCCCAGCCAAGAGGCCCACTATGGGTGGGGGTGGGAGTGGTGACAGGCAAGAGGCCCCCTATGGGTGGGGGTGATGGGCAAGGGGGGCCTGGGTGTTTGTCACAGGTTTACTGGTACGTGTCGGCTGTTTGTTTGGGGGTGTCTCTTACCGTCTCCGTCGTTGGCGTCTGTTCCGGATCAGTCCATGGATGTAGAGGATCGGTATGGCCTGTGCGATGGGATTCATGTCGACACCGTCTCGTCTGCACTGGTCGTTGGTTCGCTTCGTCCCAGTTGCAGGCTTGTACGCCTCGTGTCCGGGGATCGTGTTGTGGCGCGAATCGCTCCTTTCATGCAGCTTTTCCGGATGCTGTGACGTGCCGTACGTGTCGACTCGCTCGGCGCATAGGAAGTGCGCATCGTACTTGTCCGGCCGGAAACAGCTCTGACCTAGCCCCCGTGCGAGTCGAATCTGCGTTTACGGGACCGGGTCGTAGGGCGAATTGAGTATTTATTTGGCGAGTTCGTGTCGGTCGAGTTTTCAGCACATGCACGCATCGTACTTGATCGGCAGGACTGACCGGCTCCCGGGACGGGTCGGTCGGGAGGTAAGCGTCTGGGCGGCTCTTTTTGAGCTGTCCGACCCGAATCGGAATCAGCCCCTAAGTGTTAATTCTAATTTCTCTTGTGGCAATATTCACACATCTATACTTTGTTACTGTTTTACTTCTAATGGTAGCGTGCAGCTATTTAGCATATGTTACATAATTCATTCCTTGAATTTTAAAATGTAATTCTTTCAATGACATTTGCATAACAGAATGACGACAAAAAACCAAATTGAGCTAATTCCAGACATTTTCAAGAAGGGGGGCCACACACTCAGAGCACACAACACTGCTTGCTAAGGCAAGCCATTCTCACACAAAAAACATATTCACTACTTAGTGAATCAAGTACTTTCAAACATCACCACCGGTGTCAATCTACAACCACATAGACACTAAAAAAAAACAATTAACCCACAAATTAACACTTAGGACAAAAGCAAGAGACAGCCCACAGACTACTCAAACCAAACCATTTTTAAATACCAATTGTAAGTCATATTTACAAACGAAAGGACTCTAAAAAAAAAAAGGTACAGAGATTACACCAAGACAAATAGACAGCCAAAAGACTGCCATGTTCAAAAGACAGGCTCGCGCCTCAGACCTTTTCCAATAATACACCAAATTACCAATTGGGCTGGCAGAACACTCAAAAGCGCTCCGCATCACCACTTATGAATTTTACTAAGTGCGCAGATCAGGATCCTTTTTATATATATATTTTTGTTCCATAGTGTACTAGTCATCATGAAAGAAATACCACTTTTAATATACCTAAATCCATTTGGTATCCCCTCTTAGGGGAGTCAGCTGAGTACTTCCTAAATCCATATTGGTACCTCCAAGATAGCAACACTTTCTACGAAGTGTGCTAGGAGCAGGCATGACAAAATATTATATTATATATAATATTATTCTCCAAGTGACACTTAACATAATTTGTGCCGTTCAAGACTTCAAAATTTTGAGAAAAATCTCCTCATTACCTGCCTTCATTTGCTGCAGCAAACAAACAAACAAACAAGAATCTTGGCCAAGTCAATCCAAACAAAAGTGTTGCTACAGCAACCTTACCAAACCAAAGTCTCCAACCTCCACCTGCCAAGTTCTGAGTGACCTAAAGGTCGTTTTAAAATACTCACACCAAAGAAGATCTCAGTCGGGAGCGGCCAACACCTGGAGGGTCAGATCGGGAAAACCGGAAAACACGTTGATCTGCAAAGACAAAGGGCTTCCTCGTGCAGGGTACCTCCTCAGTAGATTCCTGTCTTCCGTCAAGACCACTCCTTTGGATAGCCGCGTCTCCGATGAGTCCCATGTTCGGGCGCCAATTTGTAGAAAAAAAAACCTTTTTAGGTGTTCACTGATGCACCTGGTCCTTAAACCAACAAAGAAGAGATTGACACGGAAGCTGGAATATCAAAATAACAACTTTATTAACCTCACATAAGGGAGACTACGTCAATACAGTACCCTCAGGCCACTGTAGGAGGCAGTCCATGGAGTACAGAGACCCTGGGTCTTTTATGCCCAGTTTATAGCTGAGTTAGCATGTAGACTCAAAAAGAGGCGGTACAAGTGTGCACATGAATAGCTAGTTACATATAAGGATACATAAGAATCGCTTACTCAACAGAGTGGGAGGGTTTACAATATTGCTGACATTAGTTAAAATAGCCTGACAGTTACTTCAAGAGCAGGTGCATTCTAGCAGCTAGGCCTTTCTGAGCATGTGCAGTGCTCTGGCTCAGTACTGAAGGAGTTAATTATAGTTCCTGACTCAAGTGAAATACAAGAGCAGGCAACAGTGAAGAGGGAGAAAGCACATGGCGAGCACATGGCTAACTAAAATGGCTGCCAAAAACAAAATGGCTTCAGCTGATGCTAACAGCCATTTCAGATGATTTCTACAACCTGACCTTAGTTATGTGGGATCGTAGAAAGATTGCCTGGAGTCCGAAAACAAAGTAAAGTGGGAGAGTGAGGAACTTGAAGTGGGATTTTGTGAAAGAATTCGCTACTCAGCCCTTGCAACCATTTAGATCAATTGTTTTACCCAAGAGTATACCTCTTTGGCATATCTCCTTTCCTCCCTGTGAGCCTGACATGTTGAAGGGGGAGGCACAGAGGGCAACCATGCTGGGGAGTGATGGTGAATGTAAGCGGGGCATCTGGGTGGGCTTTGATTTTATTCCGTGGCAGGACTTCTCTTTTGGGCATTTTTGTTTTTTAGATTTCTGTGGTTTGGATGTCCTCATTAACCTCAAGGTAGCCTCAGCGACTGTAGTTTCTTATCCTTAGCTATGTGATTGCCAGAGGCCAATGTTATTGTGCCTTACCCACTTGGCATGATCACTGTTCCACTGATTGAGTCCCCTCCTCAGCGCCGCCTCACCCTCCCTGTGTGGTGGTATCAAAATGTGGATATATCATAATGAGGTACATTTTTAGGGAATTTACAAGAATGTATTGACTACTTTTAATAGCTTAATAGAGTGATTGTATGGTTATTCTCATGTATGTAGTGAGCAAGAACAGCAAAGCAGATACCCTCCCGTCCAGTTGAGTTTGGTTCTTTGATTCTCAGAAGCATCTGCTTATCTCATCTAAACCATTGTGCTGGCTGCTGCCATGAAAACTTCTTCCAAAGACCGATAGAGGCATTTTCTCTTAGGCAGTTGTAGGATCATTTTAGCAAAGCTAATATATCTTAGTGAGAGTAAGTGCAACACTTCTATCCATATCGTTGAGTATTGATTAGTAGAGTGATTCTTCATAAATTAAGTATGTTTCTTAGTTCTTTAGTTATTTGTAACCCCTCAAGCATATTATCTTTTCCCTGGTAAAACACAAAACTGATTGATCATGCATGACATGATTACCTTGTCAGCTGTATTCTGCTTCTCTGTATTGACTATGGCAAATTTACAGATATGCATTATTAGCTTCTATGGCCTTCTTTTAGTCTGATGTAATTATCATGGCATTCTACCACCCACAAAGTGACGAGTGTCTACACTTCTAACAATTTTATTAGAATTATAAATTTACAAATACAAACTAGATTGGTTATGGAGGGATATTTGCCTGGAGTTCCTCTCTATTAAAACGAAATCATATTTCACACTACAATCCAGATTTGCTGTAATAGAGTGGCTTAGTAATTTCCGGAGCAAATTAACAAGTTTTCTTTTAAAGGCAAAGTGTTAAATGACATAACAAATCTCACTGTACCGAATGCTTTTCTGCATCTAGCTCCCATAAGCAACACAGGAAGTTGAAGAGTGCATTATTTGTCTGTGGTAGAGACAAACAACGTATTTAATTTGGATTTTTGTTAAAAGAGTGCAATTCTATTCCACCTTCACAAGTCACGTTTAGAAGGTGCAAGTTCAGTTAGAACTTGTACATTGACGCAGGCCCTGATTCAGAGTTTTAAATGATTGCACTGTAATTTCAAAGTTATGGAAGTTACTAAGCACTGCCATACATAAAGGAATAGCTGGGAAAATCTGAGGGCCTGATTTAAAGTTTGGCAGATGGTCACTCCACCACAATCCTGACAAATATCCCACCCACCTTATTACAAGTGCCATGGAATATAATGCTCTTGTAATAAGGTGGACAGGCTATCTGTCATGTTTGGAATGGAATGCCCCATCTGCCAAACTTTAAATCAGACCCTAAGATTTTACCAGCTATTCCTCTATATATATATACATGGCAGTGCTTTGTATCTTCCATAACTTTGAAATTACAGTGCAACAGGTAGAACACCCTTTGACAGGAAGTATTCCATTGCAACCAATGCCTAATCTTTAAGGAAGCTTGTTGTCTGAGAAACCCAGTCAAATATTTCTCCGAACAAAAACTGGTCTTAATGAAGGTGTGAACATTCAGTATTAGTTTTCCCAACTGAGCCATCTCTTGCTCCTTTCTGAAGACTGGCAATTGGAAAATTAGAAAACATTGCTGATGAAAAAACACGTGTGCACTTCACTGCAGATCTAATGCTTAAAATGAATGAAGACCTATACTTACTCAAACAATGTTTATATTTTAATATCCTTGTGAGCGTGTGGAGAGTGCGGGCCGGATACACAGACGCGGAGGCTGGATGTAGTGTGCAATTTTTAGTGGGTTTATTGATAACAACAGACAGTCTTGGAGATGTATATGACAAAACAAGGTCTGTGTCCTTTCGGTATTCCCTCTCCTTCTTGTGGGCCTCCTCTGGTCGTCTCGGTGGTTCGTCTTCTCCCGGGGTGAGTCTTGACAAGGCGGTGGGCTTGCGGAGGCTCATACAAGGGGGAAGAAACAAGAAGGAGCCGTCAGCTGTTGTCTCTATAGAGTGCAGTGCCTAGTGCTAACCGTCACCACACCCGGTCGGTGATACGAGATTGAACACAATGGATAAGGAAGGGAGGTGCAATAAGTGAAAGGGGAGAGGAGCTGGGGTAGGGAAAAATACGGTATCCTAGAGGCAAGGGTTGAGGAATAAAGGCGGGTTGGTCTCGGGTCCCTAGAAGGGGATGTGCGGATTTTGAAGGCAATTCAGTGCTCGTGTCTTTAGTGCTGTACACCCCGACGCTCCCTAACCCACCCCTGGTATGCGTTCCCCTCCCGCCTCCCCTGTTCCCACTACCCCGTTCTCTTCTTCTGGAGGACTCACCGGCTCCGCCGCAACTCTCCAGAGTTGCAGCCGCTCTCCAGCGTCCTCCGGTGGGCTCCACCAGTCCTCGCTCCACTCTTCCTCTCCTTCTGGGCCGTCCGCTTCCTCTGCTCAACTCGTGTTTTTCTCCGTATCCTCTATGCTCTGGCTCTCCTGCTCGTCCTCCTCGCTCTCTTCAGATGCGCCGCCTTCCGTCCACCTTCGGGTTCTATTTACCGGCCTCGGGTTTCTAGTTCCGGGGTCAGTTCCGCCCCCTTCCGCCGGCTCCCACCTCGAGACTGGCTCCTGTAAGGACACATGACAAGGGGGCGGGGTTATCCTCAACGGCGTCGGATGGTAGTCCTCGAGGCTTCGTGGGGATTTCGGAATGTTTTGACCGGGGCGTTCGTGATGAAGAGGTATCGTACTGTCATTGTCAGGAATCGCCTCACAATCCTATTATTATTCAAACATTGATTTACATTCATCACATGCATTAACATGCACATAATTTGGAGTACTTAACATAAAGCATAGGCTCAGGTCTCATGGCGCACTGGTACTTACATCTTAATATCCAAATGTCTTTGAGAATGAAGACTGAAGGAATTAAACCGTCATGGATGCACACGTCTACAGTTAGTTAGTTCTGACTGAACCCCAATATATCTACTTCATATTAGAGTATAGGAGATGCTAGGAAAATAGATCCTTTGTCCTATGGGCTTAGGATGGATGAGATTATTCTGGAACCATTGGTCTAATATATATAGTTCAAAAGATACTCTGGTATAAAAGTGTATTTGTACGTTACCCTTAAAAAGGTTCCTTGTTGCAAGTGGGCACACAAGAATCTAGCGAGTTTCTCAGGCCTGTGGGTGCCACTACACTCGAGATATTTGACTCTAAAAACCATTTAAGAGGAGATCATTTTCAACTGGAGCTTTTTTTCAACTTTTGTGGGTTAGAAGGCACAGTTTTCTGATTTTTCAAAAGATCGTTGCAAATTCAGTAGCGTGAGCTCAGACCTTGCGTTACCCTCCCTATAGAAACATTATGGCAGATTTATGTAGCATATGGCCACAACAAAGACATGCAGAGTTACTCAAAAGGGCGCAAAGGCTTGATATTGTATTTATGTGGCATCTGCATATGTGTTACTATTATTCTTGTGATCCCATGGTTACGATAGAATGCATGTCACCAGCTCTGTCTTGGTTACTCAGCTACGGTGGTTTAGAATGTATTATTTAAATTGTGTCTGGGCTGTTGACTGAGATACATGCTGTGCCTGGATGGAATTTTCTTACCGGAAAATAAACCTATTTCTCGCCTTGTTGACCTGCCTCGAGTTATTCTTTCTCCAGATCCCTGGATCTTTCACAGGCGTAGTCGGCAGGATGAACGGTGTGAGAAACAACGGAAAGAAAATCTCAACTGCGAGTTTCTTCTACATGTACATTTGATGATTCAGTCTGCAAGTACTTTCTTTGAATTTATTGGGCTTACTCCAGAGTCACTTCTTTAACGCGCGTGTGTCCTGGTTTCCGCGTTGTGACTCCTCCGCATTGAGAGCATCTCCGGCTTCAGCTGATCGCTGCGACTCCTTATTGTTATCACTCGAGCTTCGCTTGGTGTGCCGACGCATGAGTCACGCTGTGGAGCGGAATAACGACTGGGACTCTCATCGGATATCCTTTGAGTTGAGCTGCCTTCCTCTCTGTCTTCCGGTGTGCTCTTTGTGCTGGTCTGCGCATGATCGCAGGTTTGGAGGCTGAACCGCCCACTCTGTGCGCAGCGCTCTCTGCTGCTTTGTCATTTCACGTTCGTCCTCACAGTGATAGGCACACTTAAGCACCGCCTATCCTTTACTTTGTCTTCAGCTGATTCACGTTTGTCTTCACAGTGATAGGCACACTTACACACCGCCTATTCTGTACGTTGTTGCTCAGCTGTTTCACGTTCGTGTTCACAGTGATAGGCACACTTAAGCATCAACTATCCTGAACTTTGTTTTTCAGCTGGTACGCGTTTTCAAAGATTGCCTGCGCATTTAATCACCGCCCATCCTGTACTTTGTTTCTGCTGCTGATTCACGTTTTCAAAGAGTGCCTTCACAGTGACAGGCACACTCAAGCAGGAACAAAAGTGCCTAAATTAACAGTGAATCTTAAAGGTATTACATATTTTCATGTTTTCATCTCTTTCTCAGCCTGCGCAGTGACGGGCACACTTTCTTCTTTTCTGAAATTTTTATTTGTTTCACCTTATTGTTTTTGGTGCAATGCAGAATGTCACTGCTCCTCCTTTCTTCTTGGTGTCACCTGTTGAGCCTCCCATAAAGTGGCAAAAATGGAAGAAAGTCTTTGAACGCTATGCAAAAGTATGCGGGACATCACTGAGTGCTGAGAGAAGGTCTTCACTTTTGCTGCACTGTTTTGGGTCTGAGGGACAAGAGGTGTATGACCACCTTCCTGAGTTGAGTGGTCCTGAGGCCCAAGACCTTAATGAATATGATATCTGCATTAAGAAGTTGGACAAACATTTTCTCCCCAAGCTCAGTACGATACTGGAAAGGTATCTGTTAGACCTGGCATCCTTGGCGTGGGTCTCCCTTCCATTTTTTCGTAATGCCTCCACTGTTGCCGATATGTTTTTGCTGGACTAGATGCTCATGGGCACTTTGCCGCTGCTAATCAGTGCCAAAGTGCAAGTGCTCCCTATCGTTAATTAATACATGTATTAGTGACTCCGTGATTGGATGATTGGTTTACTTGTCAGTCCCTAGTACAGTGCACTCAGTGTGCCCAGGGCTTGTAAATCCAATGCCGCTGGTGGGCTTGCAGTACTGGTTGTGCCACCCACAGAAGCGGCCGGTAAAATGTGTCTCAGGCCTGCCATCGCAGAGCCTGTGTGCAGCCCAGGGCTGCCATGTCGACTTGGTGAGTACACCCACTTACCAGTCCCTAAACCTTCCCTTTACTGCATGTTGGTCACCCCTAAAGTAGGCCCTAGGGCAGGGTGCATTGTAAGTATAAGGTAGGACATGCCCTGGTGTGTGTGGCATATCCTAATAGTGAGTTACAGCCATTTTCGTTTTTCACTATTGCAAGGCTACCTGCTCCCCATAGGCCAGAATGGGCAGACTGACTATTACACCTTATAGTCAGAACTGACCCAGGGAACATGGTAGAAAAACGAATTTAGTATGCCTGAACTCAGGATGATAAAATACATCTTTTAGTGAAGTTGGTTTTAACATTCTGTGTTTGAAAATACCACTTTTAGAAAGTGGGTATTTTCTTGCCTAACTATCCAAGCCTGCCTCTGCTAGGTTGTGTATTCCTTGTCTGGAGATTGAGTGACAGGGGCTGGGGGTGGCTACAGGAGACAGGGTGAGTCAGCGCAGGGCTGAATAGAAAGATCTGCATCCAGAGTGGAGGGAGGAGTTGCACCTGGGTCTGAATAGGGCTGTGCCTGCCTTCCACAATGCTGGCTCCACCTCCTGCCGGGCGGCTGAGCACTCTGCCCCACATTCTGAAAGGAAAGAAGGAGTCAGAAAAACAAAGTGCTCCAGGACTGACCAGAACTGGTTTTGGACTAGGCAGAGGCCTCTCTGCCTCCAGAGAACAAAGAGAATCAGGGTATAAGAGGGGCACCCAGACCCCAGGAAAATTAGATCACTTTTGGGAACAAGAAGAAACCTTTGCTGAGGAGCGGAACCAAGAAGAAACTGAGGAGAGACTATCCCTAAGCCTGAAGTGCTGCTTGGGGGATTGGCCTGCAGTGGGTTGCCTGACTGCCAAAGAAAGGAGAAAGGAACTTTTGCTTTGCTGTGACTTTCATCAACTTGTGAAGGATCTCCAAGGGCTTGGAAGAGAGCTTGCCCCCTGACCGAAGTCCCAGGACCATTGGACTTCACCCCCTTTGTGAATTGCTGCTGGAAACTCTGTTTCAGTGGCTACAGAGGTAGGGAGCTGTGACCGACTCTCACGACCGACTCGGTGTCCTGTAAGCACCGCATCGAAGCACCGTCTCGCCCTGCAACGCACGGCCCTGGTCTCACCGACTCCGTCAACGAGCCGCTGCCTGCACCGCATCGAGGGACAACGCGTCCTGCAACGCTTCGCTACGCCGAATCGAACTGGTCCGACCGACACGGTCACTGCTGCTGAGTTCGAGTCCTGTGACCGCACCGGAGTTGGGCACCGCTCGCACGCTTTGCGACGCACCGCCCGACTCGCACCGCTGTCCGGACTGATCGACGCCAGCTCCTGAATCCGGCTCCGTCGCCGCACCGCAACCTGCCAGCACCGCATCGAAGCACCGTCTCGCCCTGCAAAGCACGGCCCTGGTCTCACCGACTCCGTCTCGACGACGTCAACGAGCCGCTGCCTGCACCGCATCGAGGGACAACGCGTCCTGCAACGCTTCCATTTTTGCATCGCGACCGCGACGAACAGCCATCCGGCTCGCACGCCCGTGCCTGCCACTTCAAGTAAAAGGTACTGTGACCGAGTCTGTCTACGCTGTGTTGGCCCGTCTCGACGCGGTCAGCTGGATTTGTTAGACTCTGTTTGTTCTCAACATCGCCGTAGCCGGAGGAGGCTACCGACTGGCCCAGAACCTTGAATTAAGCCTTTTTGATCAGAACTAAGCCTTCTTAACAGTATCGTGGATTATTTTTGTCGTTTATGGTCTTGTGATAAATCTATATAAAGTATACCTATTTTTATAAATATATAACCTGTGTGGTGTCCATTTGTAGTGTTGTCACTTGATTACTGTATGTGTTCACAAATGCTTTACACACTGCCTCTGAACTAAGCCTGTCTGCTCGTGCCAAGCTACCAAGAGGGTGAGCAGGGGTTATTTCGGGAGTGTACCTACTTTCCTGACTAGACGCAAGGGTCCCTATTTGGACAAAGGTACATACCTCTGTCAACTAGAGACCCCCAAATCTAACATTGGTGGTCAGCGGTGAGGATTCTGGATTTGCATTTGTGACTCATGTACAGTGATTGGTGAACACTACTTAGTGAGTGCAGACCAAAACGCAACCACATACTTTTATAGCATTTTTTCTGGGATTTCCTATTTTTGCAAATGCCAAGTTCAGTCACGATGGAGAAACCAGCATCAGTAGCCTCTGTCGAGTGTGATTGGGAAGAAGAGAGGCTAGAATGCTACACCCTTAAGCAGCTCAAGCAATTCTGCAAGAAGTTCAAAGTGTCCATGACCGGACTCTCCAGGAAGGAGGACCTTCAAAAGGCGCTGAGGGCCTGGGTCGAATCAAGGAGTGCCCCTGTGGAGGGGGCTGAGAATGCAGAAGGGCAGCTGGAGGGGCTATTGGGTCTAGGGGATAAAAGACCACCTTCCCCAGTAGGTAGCAGTGTTTCTGCCAGAGGACTGTCTCCAGAGGAGTTGGAGGACAGGAAAGAGAGTAGGATGCACGAAATGGAGCTGACCAAGCTCAAGCTGAATGGGCAGCTAGAATTCGAAATGCAAACTAGGAAATTAGCCCTAGAGGAAAAGAAAATGCAGTTTGAACATGAGAAAGTTTTGAGGGAGTTGGAATTGAAGGCAAAGAGCTTAGAGATTACTCCCTCTGGTGGCAGTGTACCGCCTGTGCCTGTTGAAGCTAGGGTGTATATTCCAAAAGATGTGGTTAAGGAATTTTTTAAAAATGATGACATAGGGCAGTGGTTCAAAGCCTATGAGGTAGCCATGTCTTCCCACCGGGTCCCTGAGAAGGATTGGGGAGCGGGGTTGTGGGGACGGTTCCTCAGTGAAGGGCGGGATACCTTGTTGGATTTGCCCTCTGAAGTCTATAATTCGTACAGCCACATGAAGGATGCCTTAATGACTAGGTATGGTTTGACCCCTGAGCTTTATAGGCAAAGGTTCAGGAACTGTAGTAAGATTGAAAGCAGTACCTGGGTTGAATATGTGACCTTCTTTTGCAGAGCCTTGGATGGTTGGGTAAAGGGTAGCAAAGCGACTGATTTTCAGGCGCTCTTTGATTTAATTGCCTGGGAGCACTTGTCCGGTAATTGTTTTCCTGAGCTACGCCAGCACCTGATTGATAGTAAGCTGACTAACCCTAGGCAGCTTGTTGAGGAGGCGGACCGCTGGGTGAGTACCCGGGTCCACAAGGGTCACGTGGGAGACTCCGCCAAGGGTGGGCAGGGTCCCCAGCAGAAGAGTGGGGGGACAAGGGTAAACAGAAGGAGTTCCATAAAGGGCCCCAAAGTAGACCCCAAGGGAACCAAGGGAAAGGTTCCCAGCCTCCCCTGAGAAGAAGCCAGTGGCCCTGACAGGCCCCCCTGTTCACCAGGGACCACTGGTATGTTACAAGTGTGGCGCCCCTGGCCACAAGGCAAACGATCCTCGTTGCCCTTTGCATGGAAAACCAGCACCCACCAGTGCAGTCCCCCGGCAGTTGGCTAGTGTAGCCCTGGGGGAGGAGTTGGGTGCCCAAGGTGGGGGGATCCCACAGTGTTTTCCCTTGTCTCATTAGGGAGACTCTGAGATGGTCCCTAGGACCCCGCTGCCTGAGAACACTAAGAAATACAGGCAGTGGGTGACCATCAATGGCCATAGGGTGGAGGCTCTGAGAGACACAGGAGCCAGTGTGACAGCTGTCAAGTGTCACCTAGTGTCTAAAGAGCAGGTTATCCCTGATGCATTCTATCCGGTTGTTGCCGCTGACAACACAGAGAGTCACTGCAAGGTGGCTCAGGTTCCCTTTGAGTGGGGGGGTCTCGGGTACTCTTCAAGTAGCTGTGAGGCCAGCCATGCCTGTTGACTGTTTGTTAGGGAACGATTTGGAGAGCTCACCTTGGGCTAAGGTGGAGCGGAGTGCGCATTTAGAAATGTTGGGCTTGCCTGATTGGGCATGTGTGACCACCCGGTCAATGGCAGCTAAAGGTGTTCAAGAGGACCTGGAGCCTGAGAGGGAGGCCCAGGTGCCTGCCGGAGAGAAAGGAGGCAGGGGGCGCGGGAAATCGGCCCCCGAAGTTCCCACGGTCCAGGAGGAGGCAGACCCTGAGGGGGATGCCCTGGAGCCTACAGGGGAACCGGTAGCTGAACTGGGGGACCTACCTGAGCTGACCCATTGGCAGCAAGAAGGAGGGCCCTCCAGGGAAGAGTTCTGCAAGGAGCAGAACACATGCCCTTCTCTCGTGGGTCTGAGGCAACAGGCCACAGACCAGGCAGCAGGTGATCAGTCTGGATCACATTGGGTTTACTGGGAGAATGGTCTCCTGTATTCAGAGCCTAAGGTTGCTGAGCCTGGGTCAGCCCGTGTGCTGGTGGTACCCCAGCGCTTCAGAGCCTTCCTACTGGGGTTGGCTCACGATGTACCGTTAGCGGGACATCTGGGGCAGGACAAGACCTTTGACAGGCTTGTTACCCATTTCTATTGGCCCCAGATGCGCAGGAGTGCCGCCACTCACTGCAGGACATGCCAGACTTGCCAGGCAAGTGGAAAGAGTGGGAGGAAGCACAAGGCTCCTCTCCAGCCATTCCCTGTGGTCAGCACCCCCTTTGAACGGGTGGGTATTGATATTGTGGGGCCACTGGACCCCAAGACAGCCATGGGCAACAGGTTTATCCTGGTCTTGGTGGACCATGCCACCCGGTACCCTGAAGCCATCCCTCTGAGGACAGTGACGGCCCCGTGGTGGGACGGGCACTGAAGGGAATTTTCTCACGAGTAGGATTCCCTCAAGAGGTGGTGTCTGATAGAGGTACCAACTTCGTGTCCAAGTACATGAAGTCCCTGTGGCAGGAGTGCGGTGTAACTTACAAGTTCACCACTCCTTACCACCCTCAAGGAAATGGTCTGGTTGAGAGATTCAACCGGACCCTCAAGGGCATGATTATGGGTCTGGAAGAACCCATGAGGCGTAAATGGGACGTCCTCTTACCATGCCTGTTGTTTGCATACCGGGAGGTGCCACAGAA
Organism: Calotriton arnoldi; assembly: GCA_963921515.1. Classification (NCBI taxonomy): domain Eukaryota; kingdom Metazoa; phylum Chordata; class Amphibia; order Caudata; family Salamandridae; genus Calotriton; species Calotriton arnoldi. The sequence continues at coordinate 19,999 of CAWUFW010018702.1, read as the reverse complement.
GTCTCTAGGGTTCAGTCCCTTTGAGCTCCTCTATGGACACCCGGTGCGAGGACCTCTGAGTTTGGTCAAGGAAGGCTGGGAGCAATCTCCCAGGAAACCTCCCCAGGATGTATACAGTTACATGCTGGCCTTCAGGAACCAGACTAGGCGTTTCAGAGAACTTGCTGAGGCAAATCTGGAAGCCAGCCAGGAGGAGATGAAGCGGTGGTACGACCAGAATGCCACTCTGGTAGAGCTTCAGCCTGGTCAGAAAGTGTGGGTCATGGCCCCTGTGGAGCCTTGTGCGCTCCAGGACAGGTGGACCGGCCCTTTTACGGTGGTTGAGCGCAAGAGTCCAGTTACCTATTTGGTGGACTTGCAGTCTCCCAGGAACCCCTTGCGGGTCCTGCATGTGAAGCGCCTGAAGCCCCACTTGGAGAGGTCCCAAGTGGGCATGCTCTTAGCTACAGATGATGGAATGGAGGAGGAGACCGAGCCTCTTCCTGACCTCCTGTCAGCCGGAGAGCAAGATGGATCAGTGGAGGGAGTAAACCTCTCTACCTCCCTGACACCTGAGCAGCAGGGTGACTGTCGCCAACTGTTGGGACAGTTCCCTGACCTGTTCTCCCTGGTTCCCAGTGTCACTCATTGGTGCGTCCATGATGTGGACACTGGGGACAGTCTTCCTGTGAAGCACAAGGCTTACCGGGTGACTGACAGGGTCAGAGCCTGCATCAAGGAGGAGGTCTCCAAGATGTTTGCGCTAGGGGTGATTGAGTCCTCTAACAGCCCTTGGGCCAGCCCTGTGGTCTTGGTTCCAAAGGCTGCCGCGCCTGGTGCCACACCAGAACTCCGGTTCTGTGTGGACTACAGGGGACTCAATTCCGTCACCAGGACTGACGCCCACCCCATCCCCAGAGCTGATGAGCTCATAGATCGGTTAGGGGCTGCGCGGTACCTCAGCACGTTTGACTTAACGTCTGGGTACTGGCAGATCGCCTTGACTGATGGGGCAAAAGAGAGGTCAGCATTCTCCACACCAGATGGGCACTACCAGTTCCGGGTGATGCCCTTTGGGATGAAGAATGCCCCTGCCACCTTTCAGAGGTTGGTCAACCAGGTGTTGGTTGGACTGGAGGATTTCAGTGCCGCCTACCTGGATGACATCGCAGTGTTCAGTTCCCGTTGGGAGGAACATCTGCGTCACCTCTGGGAAGTGTTGATGGCGCTGCGGAGGGCAGGCCTCACAATCAAGGCGAGTAAGTGCCAGATTGGGCAGGGTTCTGTGGTGTACTTGGGACACCAGGTTGGGAGCGGCCAGGTGGCGCCCCTCCAACCGAAAATTGATACCATTCTGGCTTGGGAGCCCCCAAGACCCAGACAGAGGTGAGAGCCTTCCTAGGACTCACCGGGTATTACCGGAGATTCGTCAAGGGGTATGGCAGCATTGTTGCCCCCTTGACAGAGCTGACTTCCAAGAAGCAGCCCAGGAAAGTGATTTGGACTGACGCCTGTCAAAAAGCTTTTGACACCTTGAAGACTGCCATGTGCACGGCGCCTGTGCTCCAGGCACCCAACTTCTCCAATGAGTTCATTGTTCAGACCGACGCTTCAGAGCATGGTGTAGGGGCTGTTCTATCACAGATCAATGAGGAGGGCCTAGACCAACCTGTAGCCTTCATCAGTAGGAGGTTACTTCCCGGGAACAGAGATGGAGTGCTATCGAGCGTGAGGCATTTGCTGTGGTCTGGGCACTGAAGAAGCTGAGGCCATACCTGTTTGGGACTCACTTCCGGGTTCAGACAGACCACAGGCCCCTCAGATGGTTGATGCAGATGAGGGGTGAGAATCCAAAGCTGTTGAGGTGGTCCATTTCCCTACAGGGGATGGACTTTACGGTGGAACACCGCCCTGGTACAGAACACGCCAATGCTGATGGACTGTCCAGATTTTTCCGCCTTAGCGATGAGAACTCCCTAGGGGTAGGATAGTTCTCCCCACATTTCAGCTGGAGGGGACACGTGTTAGACCTGGCATCCTTGGCGTGGGTCTCCCTTCCATTTTTTCGTAATGCCTCCACTGTTGCCGATATGTTTTTGCTGGACTAGATGCTCATGGGCACTTTGCCGCTGCTAATCAGTGCCAAAGTGCAAGTGCTCCCTATCGTTAATTAATATATGTATTAGTGACTCCGTGATTGGATGATTGGTTTACTTGTCAGTCCCTAGTACAGTGCACTCAGTGTGCCCAGGGCTTGTAAATCCAATGCCGCTGGTGGGCTTGCAGTACTGGTTGTGCCACCCACAGAAGCGGCCGGTAAATGTGTCTCAGGCCTGCCATCGCAGAGCCTGTGTGCAGCCCAGGGCTGCCATGTCGACTTGGTGAGTACACCCACTTACCAGTCCCTAAACCTTCCCTTTACTGCATGTTGGTCACCCCTAAAGTAGGCCCTAGGGCAGGGTGCATTGTAAGTATAAGGTAGGACATGCCCTGGTGTGTGTGGCATGTCCTAATAGTGAGTTACAGCCATTTTCGTTTTTCACTATTGCAAGGCTACCTGCTCCCCATAGGCCAGAATGGGCAGACTGACTATTACACCTTATAGTCAGAACTGACCCAGGGAACATGGTAGAAAAACGAATTTAGTATGCCTGAACTCAGGATGATAAAATACATCTTTTAGTGAAGTTGGTTTTAACATTCTGTGTTTGAAAATACCACTTTTAGAAAGTGGGTATTTTCTTGCCTAACTATCCAAGCCTGCCTCTGCTAGGTTGTGTATTCCTTGTCTGGAGATTGAGTGACAGGGGCTGGGGGTGGCTACAGGAGACAGGGTGAGTCAGCGCAGGGCTGAATAGAAAGATCTGCATCCAGAGTGGAGGGAGGAGTTGCACCTGGGTCTGAATAGGGCTGTGCCTGCCTTCCACAATGCTGGCTCCACCTCCTGCCGGGCGGCTGAGCACTCTGCCCCACATTCTGAAAGGAAAGAAGGAGTCAGAAAAACAAAGTGCTCCAGGACTGACCAGAACTGGTTTTGGACTAGGCAGAGGCCTCTCTGCCTCCAGAGAACAAAGAGAATCAGGGTATAAGAGGGGCACCCAGACCCCAGGAAAATTAGATCACTTTTGGGAACAAGAAGAAACCTTTGCTGAGGAGCGGAACCAAGAAGAAACTGAGGAGAGACTATCCCTAAGCCTGAAGTGCTGCTTGGGGGATTGGCCTGCAGTGGGTTGCCTGACTGCCAAAGAAAGGAGAAAGGAACTTTTGCTTTGCTGTGACTTTCATCAACTTGTGAAGGATCTCCAAGGGCTTGGAAGAGAGCTTGCCCCTGACCGAAGTCCCAGGACCATTGGACTTCACCCCTTTGTGAATTGCTGCTGGAAACTCTGTTTCAGTGGCTACAGAGGTAGGGAGCTGTGACCGACTCTCACGACCGACTCGGTGTCCTGTAAGCACCGCATCGAAGCACCGTCTCGCCCTGCAACGCACGGCCCTGGTCTCACCGACTCCGTCAACGAGCCGCTGCCTGCACCGCATCGAGGGACAACGCGTCCTGCAACGCTTCGCTACGCCGAATCGAACTGGTCCGACCGACACGGTCACTGCTGCTGAGTTCGAGTCCTGTGACCGCACCGGAGTTGGGCACCGCTCGCACGCTTTGCGACGCACCGCCCGACTCACACCGCTGTCTGGACTGATCGACGCCAGCTCCTGAATCCGGCTCCGTCGCCGCACCGCAACCTGCCAGCACCGCATCGAAGCACCGTCTCGCCCTGCAACGCACGGCCCTGGTCTCACCGACTCCGTCTCGACGTCGTCAACGAGTCGCTGCCTGCACCGCATCGAGGGACAACGCGTCCTGCAACGCTTCCATTTTTGCATCGCGACCGCGACGAACAGCCATCCGGCTCGCACGCCCGTGCCTGCCACTTCAAGTAAAAGGTACTGTGACCGAGTCTGTCTACGCTGTGTTGGCCCGTCTCGACGCGGTCAGCTGGATTTGTTAGACTCTGTTTGTTCTCAACATCGCCGTAGCCGGAGGAGGCTACCGACTCGCCCAGAACCTTGAATTAAGCCTTTTGATCAGAACTAAGCCTTCTTAACAGTATCGTGGATTATTTTTGTCGTTTATGGTCTTGTGATAAATCTATATAAAGTATACCTATTTTTATAAATATATAACCTGTGTGGTGTCCATTTGTAGTGTTGTCACTTGATTACTGTATGTGTTCACAAATGCTTTACACACTGCCTCTGAACTAAGCCTGTCTGCTCGTGCCAAGCTACCAAGAGGGTGAGCAGGGGTTATTTCGGGAGTGTACCTACTTTCCCTGACTAGACGCAAGGGTCCCTATTTGGACAAAGGTACATACCTCTGCCAACTAGAGACCCCCAAATCTAACAGTATCACTTCGCTAAGAGACTACAAAGTGAAGGAGAAAAGGTTGAAACTTACGTTACTCACCTGAGGGAACTTGCCTCTTCCTGTAAATTCGCTAATCTTGTTGATGAGAGGATTAGGGATCAATTTATGGTGGGATGTAATATTGAGAGAGTTAGGGAAGAATTATGGATGCGTCATGAGCCTTCTCTTGACGAAGTGTTTCAGGTTGCTAAAAGAGTTAAGCACTCTTTGAAGTGCGTTGAAATCATTAAGAAGGATAAACAACCTATTGTTCAAGTAGTTAAGGTGGATACTAAGAAACCTATGGGCAAAGCTGAAGCAACTGATGTGAAATACAAAACGACTACATGGAAGTGTTACAGGTGTGATAAGCCTGGGCATTTGGCTAATGAAAAGAATTGCCCTGCGTTAAAAACCATATGTTCAAAGTGTAAAAGGAAGGGGCATCTTGCAATTGTTTGTAAGGCAAGAGCATTCTCATCCTCTAATAATGTGAAGTGTATTGAAACGGAGGACGTTGAAGAAGATTTTGTTTGTGGACAAATTGTTGTGCAGGTTGTGAGTTCTGAGATTAAGTCTAAGACCTGTCCCATTGATACTATTCTCATAGAGGGGCAACCCACCAAAGTTCTCTTTGATTCTGGTGCAAAGATTACGATAGTTGCCAGATCATTTTTTCTGAACAAGCTTGTGCACAAAGTTTCCTTGTATAAACCAGACATTAAACCCCTAGCTTATGGTGGAGAACCAATACCTCTGCGAGGTTACTTCCTAGGGCTTATTGAGTATGAGGGGCATTATGTATCTGGAAAAATATATGTGTCTGAAAAGGGAGACAGTATAATAAGCTTGTTTCACCAAGGAGATTTGGGTGTTATGCTTGACCCAAGTAGTAGTACTCCCATCCTGTTAAGGGATAAGGTGAACATGGTTCAACATAAGCCACTTCCTAAGAGAGACATTAATAATCTTATTAAAGGGAGATTTCCAAATGTTTTCAGGGAAGGACTTGGACTTTTGGAAAACTTTCAACATGAGATACGTCTGCGTGCTGGGGCTCAACCTTCATGCTGCAAGGTCAGAAATGTACCATTAGCCATTAGAGATGAGATGCAAAGAGAAATACAAAAACTCAAAGAGGGAGGTATAATAGAGGAGGTGGAAGGCACTGAGTGGTTGGCTCCAGTCGTCGCGGCCCGTAAGTCCAATGGAAGTCTTCGCCTCTGTGTGGAATGAGACAACTCAATAAAAATGTTATAGTGGATCACTATCCGCTTCCTAATATTTCTGAGTTGTTGGTCTTGTTAGATGGTGCTAAGGTTTTCAGCACCATTGACCTCACTTCGGCCTATCACCAGATCCAGTTGAAGGAGTCCTCTAGAGATCTCACCACCTTTGTAACACCTTTTTGGCACTTTCAGGTTTGTGAGAGTGCCGTTTGGTCTTGTGTCAGCGGCATCCGTTTTCCAACGTGCCATGGAGAAAGTCCTCAAAGTTGCAAAGGGGTGTGGGTATACCAAGAAGACATCCTGGTGTGTGGTAAGGATGCGGAAGAACATGGCTGTCATCTTGATATGGTGCTTGAGAAACTGGATAAGGCGAATTTGACTATTAAAGCTGAGAAGTGTCAGTTCGCCAAAACTCTACCATCAACTATTTGGGTCACATTATCTCCGGTGATGGAGTCTTGCCTAAGTCTGAATTGGTAGGTACCATCTCTAGAATGTGTGCTCCTGTCTCAAGAGAAGAGTTAATGAAGTTCTTTGGTATGATAGAGTACTACAATAAATTCATAGAGAATTTTGCAGAACTGAGCACCAACATGAGGGTGCTTCTCAAGAAAGGGGTTGAATTTGTCTGGAACGATGCTTGTGAGCAAGAGTTTATAAGTTTAAAAGAAAAGCTAAATTGTGCTCCATGTCTAAAGAGTTTCGATCCCTTGAAGGTACCCATTATCACCACTGATGCAAGCCTTAAAGGCTTAGGTGCTGTGCTTCAACAACAGGGTGATGAAGGCATGTTGACCATTATGTTTGCATCACGAGGATTAAAAGATGCTGAGTCGCGCTACTCTGTCATTAAGCGGGAGGCCTTGGCAGTATTCTGGGCCATTAGAAAATTTAAGAAATGTTTGTGGGGAACGAAATTCATTATTAGGACTGACCACAAGCCACTTTGTGAAATATTTACAAAGAAAGGGATAGATTCTATTTCAAGCAGGATTACCAAGTGGGTTGTCGCCTTACAGGAATATGACTTTGAGATAAGATATATACCTGGAGTAGAAAATGGGGTGGCTGACAATTTGTCCAGATTGGTGGGTATGGTGGATGAGAGTGAGGCGAGTGAAGAACATGATGAAGACACCCATGTATCTATCGTGGATGAAGAGATTGTTTCTGAAGATGAGTGGCAAGTGGAATTGTCCTCCGATGTCATTCTCTCTGAAGTTTTATGCCTTGTCAATAAGGGATGGCACTCCAAGAGACAAGCTTCTGAGAAAGCTAAAAAATGTTGGGGCGTAAAGGATGAATTGAGTGTATCTGGTGATCTTTTGTTTCGTGGTACAAGGTTGATACCTCCTCTTAATCTCCGTGGTAGACTAGCTGATTTGACCCATCTTTCTCATCTGGGAATGTCCAAGACTAAAGAAAGGCTTCGAGCATCATATTGGTGGCCTGGCATGGACTTGCAGGTGGAAAGGCTAGTGAGAGATTGGGTGGAGTGTGCCATGTGTGAGAAGTCTAAGGTTGTGAGAGTACAACATATGGTTGTAAGGAAATTACCTGGTGGTCCGTGGAAGGAAATAGCCTTGGACATAATTGGTCCCATTCATGGGGATGGTCAACAGCTGTTTGTTATTGTGGCCATAGATATGTTTTCACAATGGCCAGAAGTCTGCTTTACCAGTGGGATTGAGACCAAGCATGTGATTGCCTTTTTAGAGAACCTCCTGGCAAGGGAAGGATATCCTAATACCATTTTAATCGACAATGGTGTTCAGTTGGTTTCTCGGGAAATGGAAACATTTTTAAAGAGGCGTGGCATAAAGCATAAAAATTGTTCTCTTTATCACCCTGAAACCAATGGTATGGTTGAAAGGTTTAACCGGGTTTTGATGGAGGTTATCGCCTTAGCCAAGGGGTGTGGTCTTGACTGGAAAAAGGAGGTCATTAAGAAAGTCCAGATGTACAGATTAACTCCCCACAGTACTACTGGGAAATCACCTTTTGTTTTGTTCAGAGGCAGAACCCCATGTACTCTTGTTGAACCATCCTGGGTGCGCGATTTGAAGGGGACGTCATGCAAGGATGTGAGCAATGACTGCTGGCGTGAGAGAGAAGTTGGGAAAGCAATAGCTAGGAAGTCTCTCTTTGATTCGAGAAAGGCTGTTAAAAGTACCAAAGTTGCTGTTGGTGACATGTGGTCATCAAACAACCAGGATTGAGTTCAAAATGTTCAAAACCCATTAGGGTGATTAAGTTGTTCAAGAATGCAATTAAAACGCAGGATCATCGCATATGGAACCTGGGAAGGGTTGTTCCATACAGAGGTCCCTTGAGTTCTATGGGGAGAGACTATGATATGAAAGGTTCTGCTACTGCTCATTGTCCTGTGAAAGCCAATGACAAAAATTATTCTGCAAGTATTCCCAGGTTGTCCTCTAGGATTAGAGCGAAACCTTTGTATTTGAAAGACTTTGTACAGTAGACTGTAAGTGCTAAGTTTTGCTATTCAGGTATCTTTTGTATATTTATTACTTTTTTTTGTTTTTTTGTTTGTTTTGTGAAGGAGGGAAGGTGTGTGGCATCTGCATATGTGTTACTATTATTCTTGTGATGCCATGGTTACGATAGAATGCATGTCACCAGCTCTGTCTTGGTTACTCCGCTAGGGTGGATTAGAATGTATTATTTGAATTGTGCCTGGGCTGTTGACTGAGATACATGCTGTGCCTGGATGGGATTTTCTTACCTGAAAATAAACCTATTTCTCGCCTTGTTGACCTGCCTCGAGTGATCCTTTCTCCAGATCCCTGGATCTTTCAATTTACTTTCCAGTTCAAAACTTTTTTTTGCATTGGAAAAATGACCTTTTGTAGCACAAATTAAGATATGCATTGCTTTTCACTACTTTGCTTAAAGGGTGTGTTCCATGGTGAAACTTGGGCATTCCAGGGCAGCCATCCGTGGTGTTTGACATAAAGCTGTAATAACTTAAATTATTAGGCCAAGCTGTGTGCCTCCTTGAGGCAAATACAAAATAGGAGAAATTATTTTAATTCTTCTTACATTTCACACACTGCATGTGTGGTGTATTGTAAAATACATATCCAATTGTGAAAGAATATGGCACGTTAGTCCGCATGCGTTTAAACGCCTGCCATTACAACGCAGTCGTTACAACGACCGCGTTGTTACATTGCATACCTTTACCACGCAAGTCGGAACAATGACTTGCTGTAGGGGGTGCTGGATATTGGAATAGTATAATTTACTATTCCAACTCCAGTCTGTGCAACAGTAGGGAAGGTGTTGGATTTTAAATCCAACACCATCTGCCCCCTAACGCAAGTCGTTGTTCCGACTTGTGTTGTAAAGTTATGCAATGTAACAACGCGGTCGTTGTAATGGCATGAGTTGTCTCGCATGCGTGGTAAACGCTGTTTACCATTGTGAAATGTTGTAAATAATGGTGCAAAGGTGTGTGCATGACTCTAGGCAGCTTTGAAAGTGCCAGTGCCTGGGAAGATAGCAGCAGAAATCCATATTTAGTAATATAGTGCAAAACAGCGCAGCATCTTTTGTTTCTGCATTGAGTTGCACTATATATTTTATAATCTGCCTCTTCCCCGAGAATGGAGACCTGAAGGCTTCCAGCAGCTGCCCGACATCTGCGATTTCCAGACATATGAATACATTACCCTTAAACTCCCATTTTATTTGGAATGTAGACTGTCCCAATATAAATGCTTTTACAATGTTTGTGGTTGTGTCTCTGCAAAAGAAGATGCTATGGTATTGTGGTTTCCTCAAGCCTTGCAGTTTTATCGTGTTGTACAAAATGTAAAGGTTCCTATATTTCTTGTGTATACATAAAGCCCTAGTATATTTCGAGATCAACAGTAGTTCTGACTAGACACTCAGGCATTCATTACAAATTGTCTGGATCCAGTACTAGCCATGCATGACAACTGGTGGCTAACTGAGATGTGTATCTCTCTTTCTCAATCTCCTTTCCCCTACTCACATGCCCCCCCCCATCATACATTCATCATGGTGGAAGGTTTAGGTGAGAGCCATGGTGGTTCGATTTTACAACCATACGGCTAAACTGTTGCTCACAGATTGGTGCATATCCTCTTGTACATCTATAGCCTCAACCATCTGTGGAAAGTCATATTTAGACCCAGATTTTAATTTTATAATACTAACTATTGATGGGTCAGCTGTGAAGACTGTTATTTCAAATATGCCTTATTGGCATTGCCAATTTCCATTTCCATTATACTTTCAGAAACATTTCCATCACAGTTACATTTTCAGGAACCATTTTCTTAAATACATAACATCAGAAAAGGTTCTTGTAATGCGAAAGTTAAGTTTCTGTCACACTTAGGGGCCGATTCCGATTCGGGCCGGAAATCTCTCCGACCGAGCCGGACCCGGAGAGATTTCCGACTGAATCGGACCCGTGCAGCCCGACCGAACGAGTACGATGCGCACATATGCCATCGGACTCGATTCGGTCGGACTCCCATTGAAGTCAATGGGAGCCTGTCGTACAACGCGTACGCGGGCTCCCATTGACTCAATGGGTGCGAGGCGGATAAGGGCGCCCCCTACAGCGTGTACGCGGTGAAGCGACTCGCGCCATACACGCACAGGTAGGGGGACCCATGGGTCCCCCTGTGTGCGACTCGCGCGGCTTCGCAGTACAGTGGGGTCCGACACGGACCCCCAAAGTACGGCTCCGACTGCTCTTTCGAGCCGGAGTGCGCGGCTCAGTCGGACTCACTCGCGGCGCGCATTGTACTTACCCAGCCGGGGAATGTCTCCATTGCGCGGTGCGAGTCGGGTCCGTGTGAGTCGGTCGGAGCGTGTTGAAGCCGCGTACGAGTCGGTCGGCGATTTCGCGGGCGCTTGCATCGTACTCGCCGGCCGGACCCGCGTACGAATCGGTCGGGAAACAGGGCTCCGAATCGGATCCGGTAAAGCCGAATCCACCCGGAGCCCTACCGGCCGAGATCGGAATCAGCAGCTTAATGTTTATAATTACCCACAGTTATATATTGCAAGTCTTAGCAACATTTATATGGCTAGCCTGTACATATCTAGCATTGGTTTCTCTTACATAGCTAGAAGGATTAAAAGTGTCCTGTAAAAATGTAATTCTTCCTATAATCATCATCATCCTCTTTTAATTTTCCTGCTTGACATGTACCTTGGTCATGGATTCATTGGCACCAGTGAACCTGATGCAGAGGAGAGGTGCCAGTTCACTGATCCTAGCAACTGCGGGGCATATTTTTGAGAGGTTTGCGCCGTCGATGTGTCATGAATTGTGATGCTGTGGCAGCACAAGCTTTAAGTCATATTTATAAAAGTACACATTTGCCAAAATGCGTCGGTTTATACGGCTTGCGTGGAGGCAAAAGCTGCACCAAAACATGCTATGCTACTCATGATATATTATATGCAATGTAGGTTTTCTCCCACAAAAATCATTGTGAATGTGACGCAGTCATATTTATGGGTTTGACAATGCCTCACGCATTGTTGTGGAGTGCATCGCAAAGCCTGAATGCACCAGAGTTACTGCCACCGGCAAACCAGGTGTAGAAAATGACACAAAAAGAGCAAGCCCACAAAACATGTTGTCAAGCTCGTTAACCTGCAGCTAGGAGTCGCAAGGAGACCACTGCCACCACGTTGGCAGCGAAGGAGGAGGAAGCGTTTGTTCCGGCAGCGCATATCCTCATTGACCTCATGGAGGGTGAGGTCATAAGATTCTACATACTCAGGAGGAAGTACATCATTCAATTGCTCCACAATATTGGGCCAAGTCTCCAGCCACCAACTGCAAGGCACAATAACATTCCGTACATGTGAAACTAATGACTGTGCTCTATATGCTGGCATCCCGTTCCTTCCAGAGTGACAGCAATCTCACAGGGAACATTTTCTGCATTCCTCCCCTCTATCCTTGATGCCATAACCAGAGTCACCCCCCAGTACTTCCACTTTCCCAAGACCCAACAACAACTAGACATCAAGCAAGGCTTCTATGTCATTGCAGGATTCCGACATGTCCTAGGTGCAATAGATTGCACACGTACGATTGGTGGCGCCAGCTGAAATATCCCACCTTTTCAGGAACCGGAAGCACACATATTCCAACATTGTCCAGGCTACAGTGGAACATCTGGGGATGTTCATCAATGTGCTGGCCAAATATTCAGGGAGTGCACATGATGCCTACATTATCCGGCACAGTGTCATAAATTAGAGGTTCCAGAATGGCCTACTGATTGGTAAGGAAATCTGAAGTATACATCATACCAACTATTAATTATAAATATATGACATAATAGCCCTCTATGTGTATGTCAATGGAGCTAAGAGCATATTTAAGTGAGCTTTGCGTAATGCTTGCATCGTGGTACATAGGTGATGCAAACATCTAATTTTGATTTTTGAAGCCACTCAAAGCCACTTTGTGTGGCTTCGAATGGCTTCACAAATCGCAAGTGATGCAACGCATCACAAATGGCTGTGTTGCATTTCTTTGTGAAAGGGAGGGGTTCCATGGGCATTGCGCATGTGTTTCTATGCAACTCCCATGGTTTATGATACATTTCCAGCTTTTGTAAACCTGGTAAACCTGGGAATGCGCAAAAACGATACACCTCCCCATGTGAGGTGTAACGAGAATGAATATCATAATTTTCCTCTCGTTACTTCAGCTTTGCAGCACACATAGATAAAGGCATATGCCTCCAAGGATTTTTTTAGTTCAGGAAGGGGCCCCTTCCTGCTCAAAAACAATTCTGCATACAACGCTAGCACCCTTGCAAGGGTGCCTGCATTGGTGCTAGGCAGCCCATTGTGTGCCAGCACAGGGTGAAAAGATTGGAATGAACCATATCCATTAAATACCACCCATTCCAGCCCTTCCCAGGTGATGCCGCACAGCACTGTGCCTTGCTGCGCTGCTCCACTTTGCCATAAATATGGCCCCTAGCGTCATGTGCACATAGTCTAAACTACTTATTGCAACATGTACACAATGATGTTCCATTGTGTCGTTCCCTCACTAAACCTGCAATGTTAGTAGCCACATAACAATTGTATATAGTATTGTGTCATCTCATATTGTGTGAATGGACAGAACCACATCATTTGCACTGGTCAACTAAGCAATACAAAATTAATGTGGTACACATGCAAGTCAATATGAGTTCAAAGGGTACATATTAGCTAAGTGTGAGATGAGTGTTTGTTCAATGGCGTTCCTAGTTTTGATATCAGTTAAAGCTCCTCCAAAATAATGGTGTGTGGACAACTCAAGCTGCTCATAAGTAACTGTGTCACACATGGCAGTAAACATGTATGCTGGCCAAAGTTACTGGAGCAACACTGGAAGAAGTAGTTGTAAATACTATTTGTGTTGTGCAATGTAAGTGTAGGCCCAATTAATGTGTACATGTCAATTTCTGATACCAATGAGATACCAACAGTATAAAGCACATATATGTCTCAGCCAAGTTTACACTCTAGATACAAACATATACATAGGTATTGAGCCACATTGACATAAGTAGGCTATGTGGTAGATCACCTGTTCTGTGGTGCAAGTGTCCTACATTTCCTGCATCTGAGTCCATCAATATAAAACTCACAAAGCCACACAATATGCTGTCAAACATATCATACACCAGTAACTAACATACATAAAATTCAACCAGGGCAAGGTATCGCAGTGTACTTAGGATCCCAATCTGAACATTCTCTTGCTACGTCAATGACGACAGAATCAAAATCAGCATGTAGAAGTGTCTAAAGTATCAGGACATGGTCAAATTTGTAATGACACATTGAACTGGATCACTGACATAATATCGACAACAAAAATATCGAATATACAAAATATCGGCGTCAAAATATCGACTACAATAATATCTACTACCAATACTTATTTATAAAAATACAAAAATATAGAGTACACAATATCGTATATAAAAATATCGTTCACCACAATATCGAAATGCTAAATATCGTTACATTAAATATCGTTTAAATTTTTATAACATACAACATAACAAAAATATCGAATACCAAAATATAGACATCAATAATATCGACTTTTTACAAATATCGACTATAGAAAAACTGCTCAATTAAATATATCTTTAGCACCAAATATAAATTCACATTATAAAACAATATAAAATACTTAAACAACATAATAAAATAATTTGCAAACACATCAATATATAAAACAAAATATTTTGGCTAACAAACAATTACAATAATAAAATATAAACTGTAAAATATATAATGCTTGCATTATTTCACATTAAAAACAACATTTAAATTATTTAAAAAAGTAAAAAGATAAAATATTTATTTTCTACTAACAGTTTCTTAATTAGCGCTTCCCTTATATGGAAAGAAAGTGCTAAAAGAATAAAAACGATTAACTTCAACCAATAAAATGCTTACATTTCAAAATACACCAATAACATAAAGCAACCAATTAAATAAACACTATGGGGCACATTACGATACCCGGCGTAAAAAAATCCGCCAGGCATGGAAGCGGCAAAAATCCGCCCGCACACACCGCCTGAACACCGACCACGCCATTATGAGTACACAAACTGAAAACCGCCATCGGCGGAAAAATCATACAAAATACCGCCCGCCATCGTCCGAGTCGGAGTCAAACCGCCCGCCACGGACGGAAACACGCACGACAACACAAAAACCGCCCGCCCACACGGCCGACACACCGCACGTGAAACACGATCGCACCGCCATGAGCGCGGAAAACAACAAATATACCGCCCGCCAGCGCAAACAACGCCGATGAGAATCGACACGGCAGAAGCCATGGCGCCCACGTACCTGCACAGAAACCATCCGCACACAAAACCAATAGCACACAACATGGCCAACAAGTCCACACAGCAAGGCACGCACAAATACACAAGCACAGTACACATCCCGAAAACACCCCCCGGACAAACAAAAATACAAAGGCCAGAACCCCAGACACAACACACCTGAAAACAACAGACCATGAGGACACACCCACATAGGTGAGTACAAAAGCAGCACTCCCACAGACCACAACCCCTTGCTACATTGCAAACCAGAGAGGAGAGGAGAGGACACAGTGACACAGCAAGGACAGCAGCACACCACAGAAACGCACACATCACAACCACCACCACCACCACCACCAAACACCGGCACCACAAACCCCTGCACATTACACAACACACACCGCACCAGCACCACAAACACCATGGCACCACAAAGGATGCCCAAGTTCACGCCCATGGAGCTGACGGTCATGGTCGACGAGATCATCAAGGTGTACCCACAAATCTATGGGAACATGGTCCAGCACACACCACTAGCCACCAGAAACAGAATGTGGACCCGGATCGTAGACCAGGTCAATGCAGTCGGGACCCTGCCCAGGAACAGAACCGAGATTAACAAACGTTGGAATGACGTCAAGAGCCTGGTCAAGAAGAAGGAGGGCAAAAACAGAGAGCTGGCTGCCGTCACTGGCGGAGGGAATCCCGCGCTCTTTAAGACCTTCAAAGCGTGGGAGGAGAAGGTGCGAGTCGTAATCCATCCGGAGATCCTCGCCGGATTAGCAGGGGGAGTGGAGGCTGGTAAGTACAAACTAATGTATACCAGCACACCGCTATGTACACACATGCGCAACCACCATGCCACAGCTCCCAGGGACAAACACCCCCATGTCCAGCACACAATACACAACACATCACACGCACATGCAACAGACACTACCACACACAGGCCAAACCGAACAACTGTAAGATGCGTGGGGACATGTGTACACTAAGCCAGCCACGTAACCACCAACAGGTCCCCAAATATGCCAGAAGCGCTACAACGAGCACCCACCACACCCATGTGTCCGCCACAGCTGCACCAACTGACAAGTAACAGGTAAGTGGCAGGAACACAAAGTGCAGTGGGTGGGACGGTGGACAGCCCAAGTACAACACACACCAGGCCCCAGTCCCACAGCACAGCAAGGAGGAGCATCCCCACACCCCACACCCACGTGTCAGCCACCGCAGTGCACAACGACAGCCGAAAGGCAGACATCACGGTCCACAGCAATCGGTGTCAGTGGGTGTACAGCCACCCCACGACCCACTACACCCCCCCACCCCCACAGACCTGCAACATGGAGCACCCCCGCTAAGAGCCATGTGGCATCCAGTACAGTGCACGCACGAACAACTTGCAGGTGGGAAACTGGACAGGGCTGGATTACTGGAGGCATGAGGACCATAACACCACCAACACATGGGACATGTCACGTAGCACACGAACACGCAGCACCGCCCACCGTCACGAACAAGTGAACAATGTGCACACGGACATGAACAGCAGACTCACACCCCACATGACCCATCACAGACATAGCAACACCCAAGGAGCCACGTCTGCATGCACAAGCCACACTGAATATAGTCCCACACGGCAGCCACTGTGCAACTCATCACACACAACCGAAACACCATTGAAGTCCTGTCCATGTAGCCCCTACTGCCTGTCAACCACACACCCCACAACTACGCCTATGTAAGACAAACAACACTAGACGCAACAGAGCGGAACAACAGAAATGCACACGAACACCACTGAACCCATCAAACACACAGACACACCATGCACATACAACATACCATCCATCCCATCCGTCAGCCCCAGTCTCATGAAAGGCATGTCATCCGCACAGCTGCCACACATACAGCAGTCACGCTAAGACACATGCCCATGACCAACCATGTGCCAGAAGTCAATTAAGCGCACGACACACTGTGAGCAACAACACACAACATGGGCCACACCCCCCCGAGCACTGCAGTGATGCACATGGCACAGGGCAGCACGCACACCAAGGAGATGGGACAACTGCAATACGTTGGCTGGCACACAACTATCACTCACTCATAACGATGCGTCCAATGCCATGTCCAGTAACCACAACAGACAGCAAATATGCAGGGCATGTCAGGCATGCACACACCTCAGACCATGCACTGTCATGCTGCCACAACACATGTCACGTTCGGCACCCATGGCTCACAGCATGTACCCCAAAAGCATATACCCTCCCAAATGCGAATCTGGGGCATGGCCCCCATGTTGCCATATGCGTTCCTAAGCGTTCCATTTGAACCCCAAAAGCATATTCCATCCCAAATGCGAATCTGGGGCATGGCCCCCATGTTGCCATATGCGTTCCTAAGCGTTCCATTTGAACCCCAAAAGCATATTCCCTCCCAAATGCGAATCTGGGGCATGGCCCCCATGTTGCCATATGCGTTCCTAAGCGTTCCATTTGAACCCCAAAAGCATATTCCTCCCAAATGCGAATCTGGGGCATGGCCCCCATGTTGCCATATGCGTTCCTAAGCGTTCCATTTGAACCCCAAAAGCATATTCCATCCCAAATGCGAATCTGGGGCATGGCCCCATGTTGCCATATGCGTTCCTAAGCGTTCCATTTGAACCCCAAAAGCATATTCCATCCCAAATGCGAATCTGGGGCATGGCCCCATGTTGCCATATGCGTTCCTAAGCGTTCCATTTGAACTCCAAAAGCAAAGTACAAACCAGACCCAGGATGGGCCAGGAGCCCGCATACACCAGAGTCACAATGAGTAGGGGCAAAGCAACACACCCATCGGCATGGCCAATCCGTCCCATGCCACATGTGCACAGCACACAGTCCCATTGCCTAGCACACACACCTACAGATGCCACAGCCACACACTCGCCTCCGGGAAACCCATGTATGAGATTGCACGAACTGCCAATGTCAGACGACTAATACATACTTCGCCAGGTGCAACACAATAACAAATCTCATTTTCTCCACAGGTGACGAACTGCTGGACGCTGGGGATGGAGACAGCAGCCAGCACAGCCAGCCTACAAGCCCCCAACGAGGACACACGGATCTGGAGGATCTGTCCACCTCTTCGGACACGGACCACCAAGCTGGCCCATCTGGCGTGGCAGGGCCCAGCCGCTCCCCAGGACCCCTCCTACCCACCAACCCATCATCCAGGGATGCTGAACAGTCCCAGTCCCCTGCTGCCACTGTCGTTGCGGCCACACCCACGGTCATTGCGGCCACTACCACTGCCGCAACCGCCACCATCGCCGCACCGACCACCACCGCCTCCACCACCACCACGTCTTCGCTGGCACCAGCCCCAGCGCAGGTGGTGGCCCGGCCGACTGGATCCACCCTGGGAGCCACAGCGAGGACCGTGGTGAGCAATGTGGCTAGTGGGCAGGCCGGTGGCAGCAGGACTGGTAGGAGGAGCAGGGTCAGGGAAACGCCAGCCTCCCTGGGAGCCATGCCCTGCCTCAAATGGACAGAGTCCTTGGGGCCTATGAAGAGGCCCAAGGACAATGGGCCAGGTCTGCTACTGACACGCGGGAGGTGCTGGGGGTGCTGAGGTCCATGGACGCCCATATGGGCCAATTCGTGTCCCGTATGGACCAACTCGTGGACCTCATGGGCCAGCTGGTGGTGGCGGTGGGGTCACAGGCAAGGCCAGCAACACCACCTCCGCCACCACCTGCTAGGGCGCAGGCTCGGGCAGCAGTGTCCACTTCCCCTGCGTCCACAGCCAGTGAGCACACCTCACCCACCACCAGCAGGTCGCCACCACACACCCCCTCCCAAACGTGGAAGGGGCCGTCCGAAGAGGAAACAGATCTCCCGGGAGGACTTCGCATGCTCCAGTCGCAAGTGAGGCAGCCAGCCAGCCTTCCGCCAGCCTTCCTTGACCAGCCACTGCATTGACTTGCTCTACGATCCCACTCCACACAGCCATCTGGATGGCATGTGTGTGTTGGACTATGGACATAGAACCAGTGGGTACACCCTGATCATCACGCAGCCATGACCGACAGCTCATTGTCACTGCACGCACCACTTTTGTCATCACCTTACACACAATCACATGTCACAGTTTGTAATAAATGCACCTTTTTCACTAACTGCTGTTTGTGCCCTGTGTCTTTATTGTACGGAATACAACGGCCACCTTGGGCGGAAAGGCACCTGATGCGTGGCATGGAAATGGAATCGGAGGACCTGTAGGGACCTAGGGGTGGGAGACAGAACAGGAGCACATTCAATGAGTGTGTCACACACCCATCACACAGTACATGTCAACAACTACAAGCAATGTACACACATCGCACAGAGCAATAGGGCACAATGCCACAGTCACCAACAGTGGCATACTACCCTGGCCATGGAGCGTTGACACACTGCACGCAGTGAACATACGGCCACCCTGACACAGCACACACACACCTGCATAGATACAGACACATCATCCGTCGTACATGGACACTCACCGTCAAGTGAAGTAGCGGGCGATGAGCTGCTGGCGCACATTCCCAGCTTCCTCCTCTCCGCTGTCCACCTCACTCGAGCTGTCCTGGTCTGCGGGCTGGGGCCCTGGTTGATCTCCGTCATCCACAATGAGGGGATCTGCTTCCGAATGGCCAGATTGTGCAGCATGCAGCACGCCACCACTATCTGGCACACCTTCTGTGGGGAGTACGCCAGTGCACCCTCGGTGCGGTCCAGGCACCTGAACCTGGACTTGAGGAGGCCAAAGGTACGCTCGACCACACGTCTGGTCCTCCCATGTGCCTCATTGTATCGATCGTCTGCTGGGGTGCGAGGATTCCTCAATGGACTGAGCAGCCATGCCCCATTCGGATACGCAGAGTCACCTGGGTGTGAGGGACACAGAGAACCGTTGCTATTCCAACTGGACAGGGACAGCATCGCACAACCAGCACGCTACACCACTCCACATACTCACCAACAATACAGCCACGATCCTGTTGCAGATTGGCCATCAGTCGTGGCAAGATGCTGTTGCGCATAATGTGTGCGTCATGGGCCGAGCCTGGAAACTTTGCACACACGTGGGTGATCACCATGTCCGCAAGGCACACCACTTGCACATTCAGGGAGTGCGTGTGCTTCCTGTTGCGGTACAGGTGCTCAGTGGCCTGTGGTGGAACAAGGCCGCATGTGTGCAGTCAATGGCTCCCACGACGTGTGGGATTCTGCCAAGGGCATAGAATGCACCCTTCACTGCCGCCACTCCACGAGCCCTGGGGAATCTGATGTACCTGTTCCGGCACAGCATCATGGCTGCCAGTACATCCCTCAGCACCTTGCTGAACATGGGCTGGGACATCCCTCCTCCACTGCCCACTGTGTGCTGGAATGACCCAGTGGCGAAGAAATGCATGGCGGCCATCACCTTAGCCGTGGGGGTGACAGCAGTCA
>CAWUFW010018701.1:0-212180 GCA_963921515.1 Calotriton arnoldi | reverse complement strand
AGCTTCAGCGATGCAGACTGGACAATTGCTTCTTTGGTGCCTGCCAAGCAGGGGAGTCACTCCTTGACCCCAAGGGAGATTCTTCAGTCCTCTAATCTTAACGTAGAGCGTCGAAGGTCCAGGATTCTGTGTCAGAGTTTCGTCCAGGTAAATCTAAAGTCCTAAGGACTGGGGTCCCCTACTTATACTAAGGTAGGGGGTTGGACATACTCTGTGGCCCCACCTATGGGAGGGTCAGGGCAGAGGGGTGGCTACACCCCTTTCCCTTTGTCCAGTTTCGCGCCAGAGCAGGGGCTGGAAGCCCCTGAACCGGTTCAAACTGGGGTATGCACAGGGACACCAAATGTGCCCCCAGTGCAGGACTTCAAAGCACCAGAGAGTGCTCCCGCCCAGCCCCAATACACACTATCCTGTCTGGGGAGGTGGTTACACCTCCCTGGGACAGGAAACCTATTGTCCAGGCCTCCCCTGCCAGAGTTTCGGTCAGCAGCAGGAGGCCAGACTCGTGTCTGTGGCAGCGGCATCCATTTTGTGATGCCAGGGCTCTGGAAAGTCAGTACCGGGTATACCGGTGTGTACATGTCTCTCCCTCTAGAAGGGTGGAATGCTACCCCCGCCGCCAGAACTGGCGGGGGGTAGTATTCCAAGATGTTTGACACCAAACACGACATGTTTCCGTGCAGCCATCCCAAAGTTAGCATTTAACGCGAGGTTATAATGCGCTTAAGAGTATATGGTCGGGCTGCACTACAAACAGCATCAGAGAAGGGTCTCCGAACGCTGCAGAGGGGCCCAGCTCATGCAGGGGTACCCTCTCACATAGGAACCACGCACTCTGCCTTCAGGATTGATAAGGCCTGCCATAGGAGTGACTTATAGGTTTATATGTGTGTATGTATGTAGTGATATAGGTAGCCTATATCACAGTAAGGGGTGCATGCACCACCTTACCCAGGCTGCAGTAGCTGACCTGTGGTGTCCTTTTGGCTGGCCTTCCAGGGGTGGCACAATACATGCTGCAGCCCCTGGTAGGCCTCTGAGGTACCTATGCCCTGGGTACATAGTATACCATATACTAGGGACTTATAAGGGCACTCCAGATTCCAATCAGAGATGTGCCTAAGGCACATGGAAACCATTTTATAGAGGAAGCAGATAGACTGGGGCCCTGAATAGCAGGATCCCAGTCCAACTAAGTCATAAACCAGCAAAACACCAGGAAAAAAGTGGGGGCAACCATATAGTCAGATTCCACCTTCCTACATAACCCCCCAAACGAAAGGAGATAAGGCTAACCTTGGCCAGTTGAGCCTTTTTTGACTAAGTGGCCATATAAGGAAGCACCTGCACTAGCATGGTTGCCCCCTATCTTATGGTCCACTAAGCAATCCCTCACCCTAAGGGTATGAGAGGGTCTCCACCATGGGGAATTACTACCTGTGGTGTGCTTTGGTAAAGTACAAGGCTGGTGAGGTGTCTGAGAAGGGAAGTGAGGCCCTAGGAAGGTTGGTCTCAGCTTCCTCAGATCACTGGTCACCATGTATGCCTGTCTTTCCATGACTGAGTTGCACTGTGCTCTAAGGGTCAACCTGTGGCTGCCTACAGCTGGGGGTTGGGTCCCTTTGGATGGACCACTGGAGGGACATGGCAGGTTTGGAACCTTTTGGTCCCAGGTTTGCCCTTGCCTAACAGAGTCCTTCTGGGGGAGGTCCCTACACAAAGGTATGGGGGATCCCTCAGTGTGTTGAGGAATTTTCACCTGGCTAGGGCTACTAGCCTGGGTGCCCCTAATCTGCTGATGGGTGGGTTCCTCTGGACAGGGGGCCCTGGGGGGTCCACTGACCTCCCTGACCTCTGCAGCCCTGGGCTGACTGAGGCAGGGTAGAGAGGGGCAGGTTACCTGCTCCAGACTGGGTACCACCTTGGAAGGGTCCTCTGCCATCAGGGGTGGGGCCAGGCCAGGCCTGACTACCTCTGGGGCAGTTCCTTCACTAGGGGTAGGGTCAGTTCCCTGAGGAGGCTGACCCTTACCTACTGTCTGGAGGGAAGAAGACTTTTCTTCAACCCTTGTGCTCTCTTTTGGGGAGAGTGGGCCATTCTTCCAGGCTCCATCTCTCCAAAGTTTCCCTGGGCTGGGGCTGTGGCCATCACAGCCCCACTAACTTTTACAGGGACGCCCAGCATTCTCAGATGGGTTTGGTGCTCAACTTCAGCCCAGGCTGAAATTTCCAGATCATTGCCCATCAGGCAATCTACAGGCAAGGTTGGGGACACTGCCACTCTTTCTGGGCCTGTGACCCCTTCCCAGCTGAGATTGACTATGGCCATGGGGTTATCTGTTCTGACACCATCAATGTTGGTCACCTGGTATTTAAACTCAGATAAAAGCTGGTGAGGGGGGACTAGGTTCCCTGCCACCATGGTGACACTAGCCCCTGTGTCCCTAAATGCCACAGCTTTCTGACCATTAATTATTGGCTCCAGTCTGTACCTGCCCAATGCATTGGGACCCATGGTAAAGGTGGCAAATCCTACACCACCATCAGAGTCAGAGGAGTCTGTTGAGGGGGTCCTGTCTAAACTAGGGCCCACCTCTGTTCCTCTTGCAAAAGCACCTAACTTTTTGGGTGCACTACTTCCCGCTGGAGGATTACTACTGGTAGTACCAGGAGGGGTGGTAGTAGTTGTTGGAGGAACATTTTCTTTATTGCCAATCCTGGGGCAACTGGGATCAGTTTTCCAGTGTCCAGGTTTTTTACAGACATGGCAATATGGTTTCTTTTCAGGAGAGGAAGGAGTTTGGGACCCACCCCCAGAAGAGGACTTTTGGGGCCCTGTAGTGGATTTATCCTTAGATTTATCCCCACCTTTCTCTTGGGACTTGGTAGAATCTTTCTTCTGGTCACCACCCTGATTCTTAGTCTTTACTCTGGTTCTGACCCATTTGTCTGCCTTTTTTCCCAATTCTTGGGGAGAGGTCAGATCAGAGTCCACCAGGTACTGGTGTAAAAGCTGGTTTTGACAATTATTAAGGATCTGCTCCATCATAATCAAATTGTACAATCCTAAAAAGTCATGCACCTTGTTGCCATGTATCCAACCTTCCAGAGCCTTAGTAGCACAATCTACAAAATCAACCCAGTCTTGAGTCTGAGCCTTTTGGGTGTCTCTGAACTTCAACCTATACTGTTCAGTGGTTAGGCCAAACCCATCTATCAGAGCACTCTTCAAGACTTTGTAATTGTCAGCATCCTCCTCTCTAACAGTGAGGAGCTTATCTCTACCTTTGTCTGCAAAGGAGAGCCACAAGATTGCTGCCCACTGCTCCTGAGGGACCCTCTGTACTTTACAGGCCCTCTCTAGAGCAGTTATCCATTTGTGGATGTCATCCCCACTCTGGTAGGGAGGGACAATCTTGCTCAGGTTTCTATGGTCATAAGACCTTTCCCTATCTTTGGGGAAATTGCTGCCACCATGGGACTCTAGTCCCAACTTTTGTCTCTCTCTATAGAGATCTAGGGACTCCCTGTCTATAGCCAATTGGTGTTTCCTGAGTTCAAGCTGAGTTTGCTCATATTGAATCAGTCTCTTTCTCCTCTCATGAGAGGATTCCCTCCTATGAGAGGAGACAGAGGTCCCTATTGAGGTGTCAGAGTGGTTAGACTCCTGAGAAGGAGACCTAGACCTTCTGGGCACACTCAGAACTCTTCCTGGGGGGACAAAGGGGAGGTCATTCTGATACTCCTCCTCCTCCTCCACAGGAGGAATTGGGTTTTCCAGGACAAGGTCATTTTCACCTTCCTGGCCAGTTTCAGAGGGGGGCCTGGGTTTCTTCACCCCTGACCCCTTCCTCATCTTCTGCCCCACCCTCTTTGCCTACCCCTTCAGACCCTAGGGGCCTGCTGAGATCATCAGCTAGTAACACCTCCCTGAGGTGTTGGGTGCTGGCACTTTTGCCTGCCTTCAACTTCCTAGTATTGCATAATGCTCTCAATTCCAAGAATGGGAGTTTATCATACTTGGAGGGAAGAAGCCCACTGGCTTCTGGCAAGGACTCACTGGGTCCTGGCTTTGAAGACATTACTAGTGAGGTGTGGTGTATGCACTACCTACTCTAGTGTGGCCTACTAAACTCTCTTGAGTTGTAGAAAGGGTGTGCTGTCCCTTAACACACAACTCTAAGTTCAGTAGAACTTACTGTATTACTAAGCTTGATTTATATGTACCTTAGGTACCCTTAGTGGTTTTCAGTTGATCAATTCAATTGAGATTATCTGGTAAAACAATAGCAAGCTGGAATCCCACACGCTGCACATCAATGTGAGAAGTTGGCCTGGCATATGCTGTCCACTAATTATAGTGGGCAGCTTGCACCAGTCCAAACAACCCCTTATTGGAGATAGGTTAAAGACAACCTTTATTGAAAGCTATCCTAGTGGTAGCTATGGAGAGCAGCCTTCAGGCTAAGTCTTGAAGGAATGTAAAGCAGCTTGTTTTACCAGTCTATAATCTCTTGAGTGACCAAATGAAAGAGGACCACACCAGGTATATATTCAAAATATATGTATTTGTTACTAAACACACCCCTCTAGTCTCTTTATGAGGCTAGAGTTCGAAGTACATACGTTATGAGTTAGTTATCTACAGTAATAGCACAAATACACGTTTGAGCCCCAGGGGCGTACCAAACCATATACCAATAAAGTGGTATAAGAACCACGACTGAGCTAGACACAAGGCCTAGAGCCTGTAGAAGTGCTTGGACCACAAGGAACCACCCAAGGCAGTGACACAGGGGACCCACGGGGGACGCGTGCAGTGTATGAACACAACCGCGAACCACCGTTAACTTCTATGGGGAAAGTCGCGATTAGAATTTAAAAGAAAAGGGACACTTAGAGGAGGACTTGGAGCAAACCCTTTGAGAACTAGGCTGTTCTAGTGTCAATACCCACGGGAGCACCGGAGTACTTGAGTTACCTCACCCAGGGGAGCCGGGTGCGTAGGTGTCTTTCGGGGTCGGGTTTCGTCGTCGCTTTCTATGGTGATCTGCTGCAAAGTGCTGCTGGCGACCAAGTCGAAAGTGTTCGGGTGGATCCAAAGGTGGATCTAAGATCTGAAGAACCTGAAAGCAGAGGGGACAGAGTCTGGGTCACTAGCCAGTGACCAGGAAGGCGATGAGCAGATGCCCACCGATGTTGAGTGTTTCAGGTAGGTTGACGGTCATCTTGACTCTTCAGCCACGAGGTCCAGGAGGTGTCGACGACAACCAGGAGCTGGATTCGAACTGTCCCACGACGTCTGTCGATTGCAGGGGTGTCGGCGACCGGATTGGACCCAACAAGCCTTGGCAACGGCAAGTCTCGTGGAAATAGAAGAAGGACGATGTTGCAGACCAGCAAGGTCTGGGGGACTCACCAAGCAAGGATAAGTCAGGGCACTCCTGGAGCAACCAGCGAGCCCAAGCAAAAAAAGATTGGCCTTCAGGAGGGCCTACTAGCCAACGGACTAGCGACTGTGAAGGAGCCGCGAGACGATGCACGTGGAGCTGGCTCACAGGACACTCGTGGAGTGGAGGCCAGTGATCTTCAGTGCAGTTGGTGCTGGAGGCTGGGGCTACTCGGAGCCCAAAGCATGACTTCATGGGATACCCAGAAGAGGATGCACTTGCAAAAGCGTTTGGTGTTCCAGGGGTCACAGTTCCATGTTACCCACGACAGCTACGGGCTTCAGCTTTGCTAGGGACTCAGGGCAGCCTTGGGGAAGTCTGGAAATCCACCTCTGGTGATGCAAAGACTTCGGCGTCCGACGGGAGCTTCAGCGATGCAGACTGGACAATTGCTTCTTTGGTGCCTGCCAAGCAGGGGAGTCACTCCTTGACCCCAAGGGAGATTCTTCAGTCCTCTAATCTTAACGTAGAGCATCGAAGGTCCAGGATTCTGTGTCAGAGTTTCGTCCAGGTAAATCTAAAGTCCTAAGGACTGGGGTCCCCTACTTATACTAAGGTAGGGGGTTGGACATACTCTGTGGCCCCACCTATGGGAGGGTCAGGGCAGAGGGGTGGCTACACCCCTTTCCCTTTGTCCAGTTTCGCGCCAGAGCACGGGCTGGAAGCCCCTGAGCCGGTTCGAACTGGGGTATGCACAGGGACACCAAATGTGCCCCCAGTGCAGGACTTCAAAGCACCAGAGAGTGCTCCCGCCCAGCCCCAATACACACTATCCTGTCTGGGGAGGTGGTTACACCTCCCTGGGACAGGAAACCTATTGTCCAGGCCTCCCCTGCCGGAGTTTCGGTCAGCAGCAGGAGGCCAGACTCGTGTCTGTGGCACCTGCATCCATTTTGTGATGCCAGGGCTCTGGAAAGTCAGTACCGGGTATACCGGTGTGTACATGTCTCTCCCTCTAGAAGGGTGGAATGCTACCCCGCCGCCAGAACTGGCAGGGGGGTAGTATTGCAAGATGTTTGACACCAAACACGACATGTTTCCGTGCAGCCATCCCAAAGTTAGCATTTAACGCGAGGTTATAATGCGCTTAAGAGTATATGGTCGGGCTGCGCTACAAACAGCATCAGAGAAGGGTCTCCGAACGCTTCAGAGGGGCCCAGCTCATGCAGGGGCACCCTCTCACATAGGAACCACACACTCTGCCTTCAGGATTGATAAGGCCTGCCATAGGAGTGACTTATAGGTTTATATGTGTGTATGTATGTAGTGATATAGGTAGCCTATATCACAGTAAGGGGTGCATGCACCACCTTACCCAGGCTGCAGTAGCAGACCTGTGGTGTCCTTTTGGCTGGCCTTCCAGGGGTGGCACAATACATGCTGCAGCCCCTGGTAGGCCTCTGAGGTACCTATGCCCTGGGTACATAGTATACCATATACTAGGGACTTATAAGGGCACTCCAGATTCCAATCAGAGATGTGCCTAAGGCACATGGAAACCATTTTATAGAGGAAGCAGATAGACTGGGGCCCTGAATAGCAGGATCCCAGTCCAACTAAGTCATAAACCAGCAAAACACCAGGAAAAAAGTGGGGGCAACCATATAGTCAGATTCCACCTTCCTACATTGATTTTTCCATTTTTTAACCCGGGTACAGTGTTGTTTTTTGTCCCTAGTCACATAAGTATGCTCCTCAGGACCTATTTATAGTCTTATTGATTGTAGGTTTATATTTCCAGGCGTCCCATTCTCTATTTTATACACAATTTGTACCTTATTTAGTTTATTTGACATTTTGCCTCGTTAAATGTAACATTGTCCTAGCTTGGATATGACTCTACCCGATCAACACGGTTGGACATCACAAGATGGCCGCCATGGACACAGTGTCTATGCCTGTACACGTTCCTTTGTCTATCTTTACCCTCTCGCTGCGATGTTTTCCTGACGTTAATACGCCATCTGCGTCGTAGGCTGCCGGCTTTAAATAGTGGCGCGAGGCAGAACGATAGATTGCTGCCAGTTATCATGCTGCTCGTTACAACCACACTGTACAAGTAAGTTCCTCATAATACAGCTATGCACTGGGTGTTACGATGTTGGTATATGGATACCGTTACTATTTGATAGGATATTACCATTTATATTGTTGGCGCCCTGAATATATACTTTACTTTTGGATCCCTTGCCGGTCCTTGGACCAGGGATTCCGCTTTACTTAATAACGCATTTTTTACACTTGGATTTCTTAAACTTTAACATAGGGTATTTTGTCCATTGTACTTGGTGATGTTTGATTTAGATTTAGATATTCTAGTGCAGGGTAGGAAGGACATCTTGCTTTATAAAGCTACGGACCATTCTGGTTTTTTTTGTCAATTATTGGGATTGCATATGGGGTGCCCTTCTGTCTCTCTCTTACCTTCATAAGCTGACATGATTTTACTGCTCATGCCGTAATTTTTAAATGTATCATTCATTTTTCCATTTAAACTCTGGAATAAGTGTGCTTATTTCGTGATTTTCTGTGTTCGGCTTATTAGTTTTCCATGTTTGGGTAATAGCTCCCTGGCATTTTTTTGTTTCCTTTGACCTAGATTATGCAACGTATTGTAAAACACTTTCCCGTACTGCCCGGGAGTGCACTTTGTGATTCGCTTGTTGTTCCAGTATCTATCTAAACCATGGATGCTACATTCTTACGTCCGGTAAACTCAAGGTGAGATATTGACTTGTGTTCATCTAACGGGGTCACCTATGTTAATAGTCTGTAGGGACTGGTCCTTTCCAGTACCAATAGGTGTTCGCTATATGACATCTACACAGATGATGTTATTTATTTTGTACTGATCTGGTCATGCCGCATAATGGTTGTCTTCCTCTCTTTTATTAGATTTGAATATTGATGTGATATTACTGCACAGTACTCCGATTCATGCATGAAGTCACTATCTGGATAATACAGACATCGTATATTTGTCGTTCCAGAATTTCTTACATTTATTTGACTCTTAGGTGAGAACTTGTTTTGAATCAGTACTATTTGGTACTTTTTAGATTCACTTTTGCTTTGGACTATTCATTTCTTAACCTTATACACACAGTTCTTTCTCCTTTCTTCTTTGCCTGCTTCTGTTCTTGTCTTTACTCAAAGTCTTTGATTATCTGATCTATTGCTTATATCTTAAACTCATTATTTATAATTGTTTCCCACTGTTACATGTAAAATACGTTTGGAACATGTTCATTCTCTAAGAGCACATTCATGTATATGATGGTGTTGTTTTCAAACACAATGTCTATAATAATTTGGATATATGTATGCACTTGTGGAACGTATCTGTCCGTTATATTTATTTGTGATGTTTGTTATTGTCAGCATAAGTCATGTGGGTTGTCAAGCAGTCTGCAATATGTCTGTATGTACAAATGTTTTTAGATGTTTAGTTATGTCATGTTTTTATGTAATTGATTTTATGTAACTGTTTCAGCCCTGAAGAAGTTCCTTTGGCAATACGGAAAGAAACGCGTTGGCTGTTTGCCGGTTTTAACGAAATTAAGAATAAAGAAGAATGATGGAATATATTTGGTTGTTTTGACTTACTTCTCTTCTGAGTGCACCTTCCTTATCTGTGAACTTCTTCGAATTTGTAGCATCTATCAACGGCGGATGCTGGGAGTAGTTGCACCTATTTTTGATGACACTTATTTAGGAATTTAAGTGCTTAACCTTGGTCTGTCGTTGTCTGCTTTTTTGTTTATGTAACCCCAGTAGTGGCTTTTTTGCATTTACATAAAGTTTGTATATTTCCATATGTTGATGACTGGCTTTAATCTGTGCCTTCTTTTCTAAAGAGCCAAGAATATGTCTAGCTGGTTCTCAAAGCTCTCTGAGAACTGTCATCAACTTTGTCATCAACTACCCGAAGTCTCATCTCCATCTGACTCAAGACAAACGTTTCATTGGGGTCCAGTTCAACACAGTTCTCACCCACATTTGCCTTCCAGCTCAGAGAATTTCTGCCATTCAAATTACTGTCAGCCACCTTTTTAAACAATCCCGCTCTATGCAAGGGCAGGGTTGAGGGTGCAGGGTCTGATGGCTGCTGCCAAAGCAGTTGTCCCTTGGGCAAGATTTAATCTAAAATCATTGGTGAATCATGTCTTTCATCATTGGTAGCCAGATTCTCAGAACTACGATCATCAGATCCCAGTCACAGCTCTCATAAAGAAGGACTTGGCTTGGTGACTGGAGGAGGTCAATTGTTGAGGGGGCTGTTCTCTTTTCCTATACCTCCACAAGTTATCTCACAACATATGACAGTTTGTAGACCCAGGGGCTGTACTGATGGATCAAGAAAGAAAAAGCCCCATGTCCAGTTTGGAGGTAAGCCAATCCTCAAATTGCAAGGAATAGGAGCCTGTGGTGTGGCAAGCAATTTAGGGAGTTGCTCCTCAGTTGCTAGGTTGAAATGTACTGGTAAGGACCGGCAACCAAGTCACACATTGCTATTTGACTAGTCAGGGTGGTATGAAGAGTGAGAAGTTGAATCTGATAGCGTCTCACATCTTTGCGTGGGCAGAGACTCACCTTCTGGTTCAATCGGCATTGTATATCCAAGGCACTCAGAATTTCAGGGCTGACAGTCTCAGTCAGAGCATGCCTCCCTCAGTGACATACCATCTTTCCCTCAGGGAGTTCCCTTGGATATGTGCCTCGTTCTGGACTCCTTGGTTGGATCTATTTGCGTCGCCACACAATGCGATGCCTCCACACTTCTGTTCAGTGGCATGGTCTCCT
The DNA here is from genome assembly GCA_963921515.1 of Calotriton arnoldi. NCBI lineage: Eukaryota > Metazoa > Chordata > Amphibia > Caudata > Salamandridae > Calotriton > Calotriton arnoldi. The sequence continues at coordinate 201,928 of CAWUFW010018701.1, read as the reverse complement.
CAAGTGTGGGCAATGAATGCTGTCTCAGTCTCTTAGCCTTAGGGAATGCTTTATGCCTTTCTTCCAATTTCCCTTTTCCCAAAGGTCTTTCAGAAGATTCGGGAGGAGTGGAGAAGAGTGATTCTCATTGCTCCTTTTTGGCTGCGCCCGCCGTGGCTCCTTCTTCTGATGCATCTCTCCAAGGGCCAGCATATTCATCTCTCCATTCATCCATCTTCTTTCCAGTTCAGTATTCTCCCAGTAGTGCATCTCCAACACATCCAGGTGACGGCTTGGAATGTGAATGGGTAGGTCTCAAGCTGCTGGAGTGTTCTAGATTGATAGCCCTTGATATTCAGGCATCTTGCAAACCTTCAACCTTCAAATCTTATAAGAAACACTGGGGTTCATTTCAAAAGTTGTGTTTTGCTAAAGGTCAGGCTCATCTATCCATTACTATCTTCCTAATTCCAGATTTTTTGAGCGATGTCTTCACGTAGGGGCTATCACCTTATATGCTTTCTTCTCAGTGGGCAACCATATAAGCTCTTAACATCCATAGTAATTTCTCAAAGGTCTCTCCCTTGGCTTCATGACTCCTGAAGAGCTTCAGATATAAGAAGCCATTGGTGCCTGCTCCGGTTCCTTCATGGGATCTATTGATAGCCCTGAATGGTTCACAGCTTGCCCCTTTTGAACCTTTATTCATGTCTTCTTTGTCTTGGTTGGCTGTTAAAACATTTTTTTGCTTGCAATTACCTCAGCAAAATGATTAAGTGAGTTGGGAGCTCTATTGACTTCATTCCCCTATTTGTGTTTCTTCCCAGATAGAGTGGTCCTTAAGCTCAATCCTACTTTTATGCCAAAGGTTTATTCCCCTTTTCATTTAGGTCAGGAGGTGGTGTTACCGGGTTCTCCTTCTGAAACAGAGGGTGTTCCTTCCACATTAGATGTTAGTTATACATTATCTATCTATTTGACCAGGACCCAGGGTTTTCGAAAGTCAAAGTCTTTGCTTATCTCATATGGTACAGCTAACAAAGGTAGCAAAGTTTCCACTCAAACTATCAGCAGATGGGCTCACCAGGCAATACCTCAGCCATACAAATCAGTTGGAGAGGTTCCCCCTTCTGGTATCCATGGGAGGTCCACAAGAGCAGTATCTCCATAATCGGCAGAGGCAGGTGAAGCATCCCTTCATGAAATTTGTAGGGCGACAACATGTTTTTCCCATCTTACTTCTGTCAAGCATTACAGACTGCTTTCATCGGATTCTTAATGTTCATTTGGTGCTACTGTGTTGAAAACAGCAATGGTTGCAATTGTTGTCTCATTAAACCTTTTGAGCATCCTATGTGTCAGTGCAGGTTTTGTACTTGGTACATCCTCACAAGTAAGGACTGGGACAAGGAGGATGGAGGTTAGAGGATAATGACCTAATTACTTACTGGTAATCTTCATTACCCCAATTTGGAGTCATCGTAGTCCACACCCCTCCCGCTCTCCTGATCCACACCTCCACTATATCTTGCACTTGGTAGATTACAGGAAGATGGGTGGGGAGAGGAGTATTTATTCTATTAATGGAAAAAGGGGACCGCCTCAGGCTGTAGGGCTCACAGATCCCTAGTGTGGTTGAAACCTCTGTTGGAGGCGGAGTCACCTCACAAGTAAGGACTGGAACGAGGAGGATTCTGAATCGGGTAATGAAGATTACCTGTAAGTAATAGGGTCAATAACTCTTCTTTCTGGTTATTTCTTCGGGGCCTGCACATTTCAAAGGCAAATCGTAACAAGTAGCTCTGCCATCCCTGGAAAGAACAAACAAGATTCAACTGCAAGTTCAATAAAAGACCAACCAATACTCCCCTCATTATACTTTCACAGGGTAGCAAGTCGAACACACAAGAATTACTCTTGGAGGTTGATGTGGCAGTAGAACATCTCTGTCAACCTGAACATGTATAACTCACAATTAAAATATTGTCCAAACTGTTTTATTCTTTTATAAAAAAAAAATACAAATTGCATTAGTTGTTAAGCAAATGTGCAGTAACTTTAAGCGGTTTTGTGGCATATAGACTAATCCAGGTAATCCAGCAAATATGCTCCTATCTCCTTATATCCTCATATATTCATTTGTGAGGAATATGTACTGGCAATCAAGGTTACAGCTATGAACAATTGTGACCTAGGATTTAGGGAAGAGCAAAGCCTGCAGTCCCGAAAGCACTGACACGTCCATATCTTACTCTTCTACATATTTCTACATGATGGTTCATGGTCAGCTGAGGTGAGTTCTGGATTCGTTGGGATGTCAAACCTACCAAGGTGGTGGAACTCCATGCAGCGATACAATGTCCTTCAGATTTATGTGCAGGTGGAAGATGTTGATTCAGTCTGCAGTTGTGCAAGCTCCTCGGTTTGTGACGTGTGAGCAACATTGGCAGAACGTGATTGCTAAGTACAGTTGCTTCAGTGTTATGCTGGCCTCGATGACAGTAATTGGCATACAGATGTGATGCAGCATGATTTTAAAAATCATAATAGACGATATGTTTATACAAAGAAGATAAGAAAAGTTGAAAGTAAAGTACATGTTGCATACGTTAGACACAATGACACATGAAACAGAGACAAGTGTAGTAAAAGCATCATAAAAGCCTGCTTTAAAAACTGAGATAAAGAAATCACATGTATAAGGCAACACTAATACATATAAACGAGTTGTGATAATAAACGTTTAATGCATATGTTGCTTATTAACGTATATTGATGAAAATTGTGATGCTAAATTAAGTGGCCTAGTGTGTTCCATGTTCTTTGCTGAGAATGCACTTGTTAGAAAAGTCAGTGCAAAAATGTGTAGTAATAAAGTACAAGCGTGATTTTTTGTGATATGATACTAAAGATTCTATAGTTTATGAAATATTCAAAACTATTTTTGTAGGATGAAATTAGTAAGACGTGCACTTATTTGAATGTTGTGAAAAATTGTGATAGTAGGGAAATTCCAATGTTAGCCATTTCCATGTAATAATATTTTGTGAAAATATACATATTCTTCATTTAAATTGATTTAATTTCATTATATTTGAAGTAAAGTTAGAGCTCATTTCATTTAAATATGTGATGCTGACTTAAATGATCTTTTGAAATGTTTTTCTCTAGTGCTGACCTTTCCCCTGATTTAATACAATGGGTTGTTCTTTACAAGTGAAATGTTACTTATTTGTCCCGCACATGTTCCCCCTGACATTCCTGAATGTTTCTTCAACATTCACTGTGAAATATTCCTGTGGGAACAGAATTTCAGCTATGCCTATGGATAGACTACTTTGTATCTTTTTATTTGATACTGGGCTTGTGTGGACTCACAAACTTTTGTTTATCATGACTAGCATGGGAAACTATCTCAATGTTACAAATGCTTTAGGTGGCACTATGTGACTATGGACATGTGATAATCTTTCAATGGTGCTGTGATGCCACACCACTAAAAACTCTATAAAAGAAGAAACCCCAAAGGAGGGGCAACGAACGCCATTGATTTTTGCTTCTTGACAACCGCCATTTTGATTTTCCTGCTTGAGTTTTGGGTGCTATGCTGATCGATCTTTTACTTTGGACTGTTTGTCAATGCTACAGTCGGTAGCTGATGGGCTGAGACCTTCTTTGCTGAACAATTTCTATTTTTTTAATTTCCGTTATATCTGTAGCTCTAAGCTAATGGGCTCGCCCTTAATGGGCCTTAAATCTGAATTTTTCCCCCTTTTTTGTAGGACCTGAGTTGTTAGAAATTTGAACCATCCTTCTGACTTAAAGGGTAGTGGGACTCAGTAATTCGGCAAATTGAATAATAAATAATTATTTCCACCAGAGGATTACTGAGATTTCAGCTGCAATCAACAGCCCGTATCCCAGGCGAAATTAGGAGACTGCATTACAAGCCCCTCGGAATTATTGGATGACTCAGAATGTAGGTATAATTGATGCTCTCTCTTTTTAAAGCTAATTTTCACAAGATTAAAAGTGAATACTTAAGCTTAGGATTTTGATTTTTATACCATTTCACATCTCTATGCTTTAATCACCATGAATTTGTATAGTACTGTAACAATTTTTATTACTGAACAATAAAATTGATGCACTCTATCACATCGTACCTTTACCTGCTGGAACTGGATTTAGTCTCAACTAGAGCACCAGAGGTCCTCCATGAAATGCTTTCGAGAAGTCGGGCCTGGCCTTTGGCTTTACAATGAATTATAGAGGGTAATTCTAAAGAAGCAGCACAGGGGGACATGCCAGAAAGTAGAGGCATCAGTCTTGGACTACCACTAATCCTCTGGAACACCCTAAATCTTTAAATGCATAGGTTCCTCAAACCGGATATCCCGCCTCACATGTATCCAGGCACTGTGATGCACATGCAACATAAACTCAGGGTAAAAGCATTCAGCTATGACCTAATACACAAATTGTTGGATCTGACATCCTTTGGCATTGGTTTTCCGCAACTTTATTCCTTCCAGCCTCCTGTTTTTGCTGACTTCGTTTTTGCAGACTTTAGGACTCTGCACACTTTACTACTGCTAACCAGTGCTAAGTGCTTGTGCTCTCCCCATTAAATGTGGTAGAATTGGCTTATACCAAATTGGCACATTTAATATATTTGTAAGTTCCAAGTAAAGTGGTATACTACATGTACCCAGGGCCTGTAAATTAAATGCTATTAGTGGGTCCACAGCGCTGATTGTGCCACACACTTAAGATTACCTTTTGACAAATCTCAAGCCTGCCATTGTAGACTGTATGTGCATTTTCAAACTGCCACTTCAACCTGGAAAAATATACCTTTTGTCATACCCAAAACTTTCTTTTTAATACATATAAGTCAACCCTTAAGTAGGCCCTGAACAGCAGAGCTATGTAAAAAGTTGGACATGTACTTTTAGGTTTTGCATGTTCTGACAGTTAAAAACTACTAAATTCAAGGCCTACCTCTCCCTTAGGATAACATTGGGTTACCTTACTACATTTAATATGTATAAGCTTTCAATTGGGAGCAGGCAGACTAGTGAGTTTGCTGTCTAATGAGTTGTAATTAAAAACCCTCTTTAATGGTAAAGTCAGATTTGTAATCACAATTCTAAACATTCCACTTTTAGAAGTTTGGCATTTTCTTGTCCTAACTATTTGGTGCCTGCAGACTGATCCTGGGTTACATGACTAGGTGTAGCTGTCTGTTGGTCTTTGTGTATTGCTACCAGACAGTGAGACAAAGGGTAGATAGGTGTTGGCATGGTGGACCTCTCTAAGTTGATGAGGGGGGAGCTGTCATCTACCACACTTGCACATCACAAAGTCTCTGCCTGAGCACTCTTACAAAGGGTTTGAGACTGGTGTTTTCTGACCACAGATAAGTTGGGGCCAGGGCAGGGAGGAAGGTGATGCCTGACACTTCAGGGGGGTAGAAACCTCTAGAAGCTTCCTCTACTTCAAAGTGGGCACCAAGTATTAATATTGAACATTTAGACGCAAGTCTTCAGTACACATCTGTACCTGTGGTGAAACTCAGAAGAAGGACTGCTGCACTGCTCTGCAAGAAGGACTTCCAGGCTGCTGCCAATCTGGCCTGCTGTCTGAATGAAGGACGGAACCTGCTTCTTGAACCCACCACCAGAGTGACTCCAAGGACTAGTTTGCAGGCCTCCAGACTAGAGCTTCAGGGACAGAATACTCCAATCAATTTGAACCCAGCACTTGGACTCTGCCTCTTGTGAGTTCCGCCCTCCTAAGTGATGCCTTCCCAGGCCTCAGCCCTTGAAAGTGGGCCTGAAGATTCTCTGCCAGCCTAACTATGGTCCCAGCAGAATCGCTGCATCTGAGCCACAGTGTGATGCATACCAACCAGAAACTCTGCATCGGAGCCGCTACACAATGCATCACTTCTCCAGAATCTGCATTAGGATCGCTGTGTGGTTTGTCTCCAGTGCAGGACTTCGCATTGCAGCCAGCAATCTCATCAGAACCAACGCCACATGATGCATCCCTGATGCAGGCCCTTGTATCACAAGCCCTTCGTCAACGGCATCCTCGATGACCACGCAGGACTCTTGAACGCAGGCAGCTTCTTCGCAACCAGCCGGTGAGCGACGCATCCTTGACATAGGCCTTTGAATCTCAAGCCCCCTCCTCTACGGCATCCTCACCAATGACCTTGCATTGCAACCAACGCTGCATAACGCATCTCTGACCAGGACCTCGCTTCGCCTCGACTGTGCGATACATCCTCAATGCAGGACCTCGCAACTCTCCGCAACCAGGTTTTGAGGTACTCTTGTTCTAACTGGGTCCCTGTAGCCAGCCCGCTCTCCGTTGCAGCCTCTAAGTTAAGTGTGACTGCTTTTTCGCCAAGTTACCAAAGGGTTTAGCACAGGTTAATTTGGGGTTTGCTTTTGACTTCACCCTGAAAAAGATTGTGGTTGCTGATTAAGTAGGGTTTCACCCCCCTTAACCAGTAAGTCAATTTCTCACACAAATTTAGTAAGGGGCGACAATAGGGAATCCTCCATTAAGGTTCAGATACAAATCTCCTGTACCTGACTAATAGAATTGGCTGCCATCAACCATTAGCAGAGTCATAGCCTGGGTGTGGGGATGGAGATGGCCATGCTAGAAGGAGCTCAACTCTGTGCGGATGCCAACATCTGACCAGACTCTGATACTTTGTAAGTGAGCAACATATTGTAATCACACAGGGCACTGACCAAGCACTCGTGTTACAAATATGAACCTGAAAATATACCAGACATGCAAGTAAAAATGAAGTGAAGAACATCCCATGGATACTGCACCCGGGAACTCTTGACCCTGCAACCACTGTGCTGTCACCCACTAGACTGGCTTTCTTATGCACCATGCAAAACAATCAAAGACAGAAACGACTATAGACACATACACCCACTCTAAAAATACAGTAGCACTTAAACACACAGACTGTATATACAATCATGCTTGCAGGTGCAAGCAGCATACAAGAATGCACACACACATACACACCCACAACAATGCAGGCACATATGCATATATGTATGTATTCCTATTGTGGTACTTGTATAGAATGAGCCTAGCTGAGAAGTGGAGTGTATGTGCTATAATTCATGGTTGTGGGGATTGTATCATTGCAAGCAGCCCAGGGGTAAAAGCAGTATAAGGGTTCCTTCTCAATCCCATGTAAGATGATCCTTGAAAATATGTGTTTTCAGCTTCTTTCTGAAATGGAGGAGAGAGGAGGTATGTTTAATGTTTGCTGAAATGTTTTTCAAGACGCAGATCACATATCTATGCTCTCCGTCTTGATCTTTGCCCCATTTCTTCTGCCTGCATTGATATAGCAGTCAAACATGAGACAAGGTGCTGTGATGCATTGTGCTGCAGTTTGTGGAAGTGTATCCTGCTTTTATGTACTCATCCATACCAGAGGAGAGCTCAGCAATGAGAAGATGCAAAAGCAATTATGATGCAGTTGCACCTTCAGCTGAGGCTAGTTAATGTCATCATTGCTGATAAATGAGGGTTTTCTGTATAGAGACCTATTGCATATGCTTCTGAACCTAATGATCAAGTGCAGGGCTGTGTTATATTGTCCCATGTTTGTAACATGCACTTTCAGCAATGGTCTGTAGGCGCACCTGTAAGTAGAAAATCCAATCAAAGCCTGAAGAACCTTCCTTATAATTCTGGCAGAACTTGTTTGAAGAACAATGCCTTCATATGGCCTCTGAACTGAATTAAGGATTTTTTAGAACACAAACTAGGGTGGAGAAAGTGCCAAAGTTTCACAGCACCAGTAGAGAAGCAGCTACTTCCCTAACTAGACCTTCTAAATTCGGGAACTGTCAGCATTTCAGCTGATGAAGAAGAAAGAGTTCTCCTGGGAGCATAATCTTGTAGGCTACTTCGTACATAAGCATGGGCACTGCCTGCCCATAATTTGTGCTCAATGCTAATATGCTTTAAAGCTTATACATTGTCTCATTAAAGACTGTGAAGATTCTGAAAGATAGGTTTGTCATGAGCAAAGTGTAGTAAAGCTACCAATAATCTGACAGTTGTATTTGAACCACTTGAAGTTTATAAAGCAAAACTTTGAACAGCCCCAAATAAAGCGAGTTTACATAATCCAAGCATGAGCCAACCAGTCTGCTACTGCCATATGCCAACTTTTTAAGGGAAGATATGGTAATATCTTCTCAAGATTTTAATATGGTATTTACAAGAAGATTCTGCTGCCAGAATCAAGACAGCCATATAAACTGAGTGTCTAACTTCATTTGAAACTCTTTGCACATTTGGCAGGTGGTGGTAAACTTCCCATCTCTATGGGCAATTAAAGCCCAACCATAAGTCATTACGACTATGTCAGGGACTGTCCGGGACTATGTCGGGAGCATAGTCAGGGACTTGAGCAAGGACTGGGGACTGGGTAGAAAATGTACCGTGCACAGAAAGAGTAGTACAGTGCTGCCCAGGATCACACAAGGAGTCAGAGGAGAAAAAGGGATCCAAAGGGGAAGCCTGTACAAGATGGCTAAGACTCAGAAAGGAAGGGCACTCACAAGGCAATTTAGCATTCAGACTAACTACACCCAGGATGGACGTGCAAGACATATATATAATACAACATTAACAATAAAGGGAATGTGGGGTAAAGCACTCAGGAGCTCCACACGGTAAGACTGAAGCTCAGTAAGTTCCTCACCCACAATTGCTGTTACAGAAACTGACTGAAAAGTCCCACATATAGGATATGTATGCAAAGGCAGGGTCTGTGGAGCTTATACCTATGGTGATGTTATAACTGCAACTCAAAGACAATACTCACAGTGAACAAGAAACACCACCTAGGTAGTCAGCTGTGCCCACGGATCCTGGCGATCAAACAGGAACACGCAAGGCAGTAACAGCAAAGGGGTAGAACTAAACACAAGCACAATAGACAAGGAGCTAGCAAGGAGGAGTGCTTAACAGGAAAGGAAGGAAATCACAGGGCACACTTGGCAGAAAGCAGGTAACAAACATACAAGGTAATAGAAGCAAGACAGCAGAATAGAAAGACAGCAAACTAGAACTGGAACCAAGGAAATGGGAAGAAAGGCAGGGGCTTGATATACAGAAGGGGAGGCTACAAGGGTATACTAGAATAGTGCAGGATCAGGAATCAAGAAAACAAAGTAGCATAGAAGGCAGTGCTGGGGCAGGAACAATAATTGAGCTAAGGCTCAGGAGTCAAGGTAGCACTGCAGGCAGTGCAGGTTCAGGAACAGGGAATTACTAAAGCTTCAGGAGTCAAGGTAGCACTGCAGGCAGTGCTAGTTCAAGGAAACAGGAAATAGCTACAGCTCAGGAAACAAGGAGTCAAGAGAGCACTGCAAGCAGTGCAAATCAGGAACAAGAAATAGCTGAAGCCCAGGAACAGGAACAAAGAATAACTATAGCTCAGGAACTCAGGAAACAAGGTAGCACTGCAGGTAGTGCTAATTCAGGCACAAGGAATAGCTATAGCTCAGGAATCAAGGAACAAGGATTAACTATAGCTCAGGAATCAAGGAATATCAAAAGCTCAGGAAACAAGGATCGGTCTCACCGGAAAACAGCTACAATGACCAACACTGGGCTGAAGGGAGCTGGGGCTTAAAAGAGCTCACAGTACTCATGCGCATCAGGTGTGAGCAGCTAGCAGCAGCCAGCCACAGGTGAGCTGAATTCCTCCACCCATCCTTGGCCTGCAGGGGTGGAGACAAAGCAGTGAGCAGGGTATTATAGGTAATGGAGTTTCCAGCATGAGCAGACTGGCTTCCACAAAACCCGGCATGGATTGGGAACGGATGTCAATTCCTAAATGATGTCCAAATGCCTGAAAGTCAGGATATGCATACAGGGGAGTGTCTGGAAGCATATTAGAATACTGGAAAGCCCCACAATTCGGCCCCCTGGTGGTGGGAACGAGAGCACAGGGAGTGAATCGTGACAGACCATTGACAATCAAGGCTTCTGTTTTACCAGCATTCACCTTTAACTTGTTGCTATCCATCCATTGCCATATAAAGTGCACAGTTTGTTGGAATGGATGGTGTAAAGAGGGGTTGTTATGAAGTTGAGTTAGAAGTTGGGTATCATCAGCATACATAAATTATATTGCTCCTTTCTCCATCGAAGCTATGGCCAGAGGGATCACAAAAATACTGAAAATGTGTGGAGAGATTGAAGACCTCTGAAGTATCCAGTAAGTTACAGATAGCTTTTGGGATGAGAAACCCCCCAGCTTGACAGTTTAAGACAGGCTAGAGAAGAACGATCTGATCAACTGGCAGCCATCCCACCAATACCAAGGGTTTAGAAGTTGGGTGTCATCAGCATACATGAATTATATTGCTCCTTTCTCCATCGAAACTATGGCCCAGAGGGATCACAAAAATACTGAAAATGTGTGGAGAGATTGAAGACCTCTGAAGTACCCAGTAAGTTACAGATAGCTTTTGGGATGAGAAACCCCCCAGCTTGACAGTTTAAGACAGGCTAGGTAAGAACGATCTGATCAACTGGCAGCCATCCCACCAATACCAAGGGTTTAGATAGTGTGATCAACTGCATAAAAAGCAGCACAAATGTCCAATAAAATCAGGCAATGGTAAAGCCCTTCTCCAGATATCCTCTTAGCTCATCCATGATAGACAAATGAAAGGATTTGGTGCTTTGGCTGGCCAAAGCCTGCCTACATATCGGCAAAGGACTTCTTATCATGAAGGTAACTGAATTATCATCAAACTGTTTATTTTGGGTATAACAATCCATAAAACACAGTGCATCAAAATTACAGAAGTTTAAGGTCAAAAATATAATAAATATAGTACAATAAAAACATGGGATACCAACACTTGCACTCAAAGCGCCAGTGACACAATCGTTAAAATTACACATGATTTAATAAAAAATAAAATAGAAGCAGGAGGGATCCTAAAAATCTAGATGTCATAAGAAGGAAAACCCTGATGATGTTAAAACAGCGTTCAGCTAGGAACAATCTACATATGCAAAAAAAATATAGCATAAGCTCACATCAGAAGAGAATGTTCTATATGGGCATACCAACACTTCAGAGATTTAACACTGCGATTGCAGATGAGCCAAGCAGCATGTAAAAACTTTGCATTGCAATAAATATCACCTCTCTGGTGTCACAGCGTAGAATATGTAGAGCAGGCCCATATTGTTGGAACCCCAAAAATATGCACACATGTTTTACCCATTGTTCGTGAGGCCTAGTATAAGCTGGGCATAAAACTACAAAGAGAGGTAGGGTTTCTTCGACTAGATAACAGGAGAGGCACTTACCAGAGTTACAATACTTCGTGCCCCAGTTCACACAAACAATGTTCACTGGCAGAACCCCATATCTCCATTTTAGGTAAAGTTGCAATGGGGTGCAACCTGGGAGGGTGTCAAAGAACAATTCATAATCAAGAGTGATCTTTGCATCTGAATTACTGTTTTGCAACAAGCCCTTCAAGAATCTTGGTTGCAACTGAAAATAAAGACTAGACAAAAGGTTTTTTAACCCCTTCGCTGCTAGGCCTTTTCCCCCCCTGTGCTAAGCCTTTTTTGGATATTTGGGGTTGTTTGCGCTTAGGCCCCTGTAACCTTTTGACCACATAAGGTATATACGCCAAATTTGCGTCCTTTTCTTCCAACATCATGGGGATTCTAAAGGTACCCAGGGTTTGTGGATTCCCCGGAGGGGACCCAGAAATTAGCCAAAATACAGCTAAATTTTGCTTTTTTTGTGAAAAATGGGAAAAAAGTGCTGCAAATGAAAGCGTCTGGGTTTTTCCCTGCAAATGGTATCAAAAAAGGGTTTGTGGGGCTGAAATCACCATTTCCCCAGATTTTAGGGAATGACAGCCTTTGGTCAGAAAAACAAAAAATTTTACACAGTTTTGGCATTTTTCTGGGACAAAGCCTATGTTTGCTATTTTTGTGCTTTCAACCATCTTCAAGTTAATGGTAGAAATGGGTATGAAAGCAATAATGGATCCTGGAAAGCTATACATTTTAGTAAAGTAGACAAAATTCTGAATTCAGCAAGGGGTCATTTGTGTAGATCCTTCAAGGTTTCTTTATAGAAACTAGCAGTTAAATATAGGAAAAATTGAACATTTGTTGAAAAAAACAGCCTTTTGTGTCAACGTTTTCACCTGTAACTTCTTCTAATTATGACAACTCTTTGAAAGCAATATACCGTTTCATCAGCAGGACCTTACTGGTTGTGGGGATATATAGGACTTGGAGGTTCACCAAGAACCCGACGAACCCAGAGCCAAAAACTGAGCAGCGACTTGCAATGGTTTTTTATTATGTACCGGGTATATAGCAATTATTCTGGGAAAATGTATACATGGAAAAATCGGTATGAAAGACACCTATTTATTTCTGAAATGGGAACAAAATATAGAGTTTAGAAACAGTAGATATTCGCACATTTCCGAAATTGGGAATACTCATACTAGCATGAGAATTATCGGTCATTTTTCAAAATGACTTCTTTTACACATTGTTTTTCATTTGGAAGGCAGAAATGCATCGAAAGTCAATAGGTAATAACAGTTGCTTTACAAATCTGAATTACCCTAAGTCTCCCGATAAAAATGGTACCTCACTTGTGTGGGTAGGGATAGTGCCCACGACAGGAAACGGCTCAAAACGCAACGTGAACACACCACATTTTCACAATGAAAAATTACCCTTTTTTTGCAAAGTGCCTAGCTGTAGTTTTTGAACCCTAGCTCTGCCGGCACCTAGGGAAACCTAGCAAACCTATACATTTTTGAAAACTAGACACCCAGGGCAATCCAGGATGGGGTGACTTGACTGGCTCTCACCAGGTTCTGTTACCCAGAATCCCTTGCAAACCTAAAAAAATGTCAAAAAACCCACATTTTCCTCACATTTCTGTGGTGGAAAGTTCTGGAACCTACGTGGATTCACAAATTTCCACCAGCCCCGTGTTCCCCAAAGTCTTTCAAGAAAAATGGTACATCACTTGTGTGGGTAGGCCTAGTGCCCGTGACAGGAAACGGCGCAAAACGCAACGTGGACACAACACAATTTCACAGTGAAAAATGACCCTTTTTTGGCAAAGTGCCTAGCTGTAGTTTATGAACCCTAGCTCTGCCAGCACCTAGGGAAACCTAGCAAACCTATACATTTTTGAAAACTAGACACCCAGGGGAATCCATGATGGGGTGACTTGACTGGCTCCCACCAGGTTCTGTTACCCAGAATCCCTTGCAAACCTAAACAATTGTCCAAAAAAACACATTTTCCTCACATTTCTGTGGTGTAAAGTTCTGGAATCTGCGTGGATCCACAAATTTCCACCCACCCCGCACTCCCCAAAATCTTCCAAGAAAAATGGTACCTCATTTGTGTGGGAAGGCCTAGTGCCCGCGACAGGAAATGGCGCAAAATGCAACGTGGACACAACACAATTTCAAAGTGAAAAATGACCCTTTTTTGGCAAAGTGACTAGCTGTAGTTTTTGAACCCTAGCTCTGCCGGCACCTAGGGAAACCTAGAAAACCTATACATTTTTGAAAACTAGACACCCAGGGAATCCAGGATGGGGTGACTTGACTGCCTCTCACCAGGTTCTGTTACCCAGAATCCCTTGCAAACCTAAAACATTGTCAAAAAAAACACATTTTCCTCACTTTTCTGTGGTGGAAAGTTCTGGAATCTGCGTGAATCCACAAATTTCCACCCACCCCGCATTCCCCAAAGTCTGCCGAGAAAAATGGTACCTCACTTGTGTGGGTAGGCCTAGTGCCCGCGACAGGAAACGGCACAAAACGCAACGTGGACACACCACAATTTCACAGTGAAAAATGACCATTTTTTGGCAAAGTGCCTAGCTGTAGTTTTTGAACCCTAGCTCTGCCGGCACCTAGGGAAACCTAGCAAACCTATACATTTTTGAAAACTAGACACCCAGGGTAATCCAGGATGGCATGACTTGACTGCCACTCACCAGGTTCTGCTACCCAGAATCCCTTGCAAACCTAAAAAATTGTCAAAAAACCCACATTTTCCTCACATTTCTGTGGTGGAAAGTTCTGGAATCTGCGTGGATCCACAAATTTCCACCCACCCCACATTCCCCAAAGTCTTCTGAGAAAAATGGTACCTCACTTGTGTGGGTAGGCCTATTGCCCGCGACAGGAAACGGGGCAAAACACAACATGGACACACCACTATTTCACAGTGAAAAATGACCCTTTTTTGGCAAAGTGCCTAGCTGTAGTTTTTTAACCCTAGCTCTGCCGGCACCTAGGGAAATCTAGAAAACCTATACATTTTTGAAAACTAGACACCCAGGGGAATCCAGGATGGGGTGACTTGACTGCCTCTCACCAGGTTCTGTTACCCAGAATCTCTTGCAAACCTAAAAAATTGTCAAAAAAACCACATTTTCCTCACATTTCTGTGGTGGAAAGTTCTGGAATCTGCGTAGATCCACAAATTTGCACCCACTCCGCGTTCCCGAAAGTCTTCCGAGAAAAATGGTACTTCACTTGTGTGGGTAGGCCTATTGCCTGCGACAGGAAACGGGGCAAAACGCAACGTGGACACACCACAATTTCACAGTGAAAAATGACCCTTTTTTGGCAAAGTGCCTAGCTGTAGTTTTTGAACCCTAGCTCTGCCAGCACCTAGGGAAACCTAGCAAACCTATACATTTTTTAAAACTAGACACCCAGGGGAATCCAGGATGGGGTGACTTGACTGCCTCTCACCAGGTTCTGTTACCCAGAATCCCTTGCAAACCTAAAAACTTGTCAAAAAAAACACATTTTCCTCACATTTCTGTGGTGGAAAGTTCTGGAATCTGCGTAGATCCACAAATTTCAACCCACCCCGCGTTCCCCAAAGTCTTCCAAGAAAAATGGTACCTCACTTGTGTGGGTAGGCCTAGTACCCGCGACAGGAAATGGCGCAAAACGCAACGTGGACACTCCACAATTTCACAGTGAAAAATGACCCTATTTTGGCAAAGTGCCTAGCTGTAGTTTTTGAACACTAGCTCTGCTGGCACCTAGGGAAACCTACCAAACCCACACATTTCTCAAAACTAAACACCCCGGGGATTCCAGGGAGGTATGGCTTGCGTGGATCCCCCAACGTTTCCTTACCCAGAATCCCCTGCATACCTCAAATTTAACTGAAAAAATCACTTTTTCCACACATTTTTGTGTGGGAAAGTTGTGGCATCACCGGGCTGACACAAATTTCCTACCACCCAGCGTTCCCCCGGGTCTCCAGATAACAATGGTGCCTCACTCGTGTGGGAGGCCCAAGTACCCGCGACAGGCAAGGGCCCAAAACGTATTGAGGCGACATCAAAATTGCCAATCTCAAAACGACCTGGTTTTGCAAAGGCGGTCACCTGGGTTTTTGGCCCCGTGCTCGGCGGCCATCTAGGGAAACCTACCAAACCCACACATTTCTGAAAACTAGACACCCAGGGGATTCCAGGGAGGTATGGCTTGCGTGGATCCCCCAACGTCTCCTTACCCAGAATCCCCTGCAAACCTCAAATTTAGCTGGAAAAAATCACTTTTTCCACACATTTTTGTGTGGGAAAGTTGTGGCATCACCGGGCTGACACAAATTTCCTACCAACCAGCGTTTCCCTGGGTCTCCCGATAAAAATGGTGCCTCACTCGTGTGGGAGGCCCAAGTACCCGCGACAGGCAAGGGCCCAAAACGTATTGAGGCGACATCAAAATTGCCTATCTCAAAACGACCTTGTTTTGCAAGGGGGGTCACCTGGGTTTTTGGCCCCGTGCTTGGCGGCCATCTAGGGAAACCTACCAAACCCACACATTTCTGAAAACTAAACACCCGGGGGATTCCAGGGAGGTATGGCTTACGTGGATCCCCCAACGTTTCCTTACCCAGAATCCCCTGCAAAACTCAAATTTAGCTGAACAAATCACATTTTCCACACATTTTTGTGTGGGAAAGTTGTGGCATCACCGGGCTGACACAAATTTCCTACCACCCAGCGTTCCCCCGGGTCTCCCGATAAAAATGGTGCCTCACTTGTGTAGGAGGCCCAAGTACCCGCGACAGGCAAGGGCCCAAAACTTATTGAGGCAACATCAAAATTGCCTATCACAAAATGTTTTGGGCCCTTGCCTGTCGCGGGTACTTGGGCCTCCTACACGAGTGAGGCACCATTTTTATCGAGAGACCCGGGGGAACGCTGGGTGGTAGGAAATTTGTGTCAGCCCGGTGATGCCATAACTTTCACACACAAAATTGTGTGAAAAAGTGATTTTTCCAGCTAAATTTGAGGTTTGCAGGGGATTCTGGGTAAGGAAACGTTGGGGGATCCACGCAAGCCATACCTCCCTGGAATCCCCGGGTGTCTAGTTTTCAGAAATATGTGGGTTTGGTAGGTTTCCCTAGATGGCCGCCGAGCACGGGGCCAAAAACCCAGGTGACTCCCCTTGCAAAACCAGGTCGTTTTGAGATAGGCAATTTTGATGTCGCCTCAGAACGTTTTGGGCCCTTGCCTGTCGTGGGTACTTGGGTCTCCCACACGAGTGAGGCACCATTTTTATCGGGAGACCAGGGGGAACGCTGGGTGGTAGGAAATTTGTGTCAGCCCGGTGATGCCACAACTTTCACACACAAAAATGTGTGAAAAAAGTGATTTTTCCAGCTAAATTTGAGGTTTGCAGGGGATTCTGGGTAAGGAAACGTTGGGGGATCCACGCAAGCCATACCTCCATGGAATCCCCCGGGTGTCTAGTTTTCAGAAATGTGTGGGTTTGGTAGGTTTCCCTAGCTGGCCGCCGAGCATGGGGCCAAAAACCCAGGTGACCCCCCCTTGCAAAACCAGGTTGTTTTGTGATAGGCAATTTTGTTGTCGCCTCAGAACGTTTTGGGCCCTTGCCTGTCATGGGTCCTTGACCCACCCACACGAGTGAGGTACCATTTCTATTGGAATACTTGGAGAAGGGCGAAGGGGTAGGAAATTTGTTGTTTCTTTCTGCAGCGTGAAACTTTTGGCACAATATTGCAAGGAAAATGTGACAGACATTTTGAGGTTTGCAGAACATTGTGGGTAAGATAACTTGTTGGGATCCACAAGAGAGATATCACCATGTAGTCCCATGGGTGTTTAGTTTACGACAATATCTACAGTTGGTAGGTTATTCTTAGATGGAATGTACATCTTGGCAGAGAGACTAAAAAGATAAAGATTACTGCACAGCCATCTATTCCTCAAGCACACACACATACTGGTTGGATTTGGCACGAGGGCGAGTGATGGTTCAGTATATACAATTTTATTAACGAGAGATTTCACAAAAATGAAATGCACTGTCAATAATTGAAAGGACAAAAAACTGAACCAGTGACTCGCAGCTCATGAGCTGTAAAGCCACCTCAAGGCCCCAACCGCTTTACAGGCCATTCACACACCTTTCATACGTAATACAAACAAGACCATTCACACCACCAGGCACGAAACCAACACATTACAACATTTACAAAAAGGGACAACGTACACCCTGCTTGAGAAAGACAGAAAAGACAAATATTTCTGCACAACCACCTATTCTTCAAGCACAGACATACTGGTTGGATTTGGCACGAGGGTGAGTGATGGTTCAGTATATACAGTTGTATTAACCAGAGATTTCAAAAAATGAAATGCACTGTTAATAATTGAAAGGACAAGAAACTGAACCATTGACTCACAGCTCGTGAGCTGTAAAGCCGCGACAAGGCACCAACCGCTTTACAGGCCATTCATACACCTTTCATACGTGTGACACATACAAAACCATTCACACTGTTAGCCGCGGGCCCAGCACATTACAACACTCACACCAGCAGACAGCGCCATTCAAGGGCCCATCACTTTCACACGCCCACATTCCTGACACAGCAACCACACCAGCTCACGGATTGCGTGGAGTGGCGTTTAGCTAGCAGTGTGTGTAGTGACCAGCAGCAAGTCACTACTCACACACCGCCAGCCAAGTGCCCATCCACGCACACCACCAGCCAAGCGCCAGTCCACGCACACCGCCAGCCAAGCGCCAATCCACGCACACCGCCAGCCAAGCGCCAATTCACGCACACCGTCAGCCAAGCACCAGTCCACTCACCGTCAGCCAAGCACCAGTCCACGCACACCGCCAGCCAAGCACCAATCCACACACACCGCCAGCCAAGCGCCAATCCACGCACACCGCCAGCCAAGCACCAATCCACACACACCGCCAGCCAAGCGCCAATCCACGCACACCGCCAGCCAAGCGCCAATCCACGCACACCACCAGCCAAGCGCCAGTCCACTCACTGCCAGCCAGGTGCCAGTCCACGCACACCGCCAGCCAAGCACCAATCCACGCACACCGCCAGCCAAGCGCCAATCCACGCACACCGCCAGCCAAGCGCCAATCCACACACCGCCAGCCAAGCGCCAGTCCACTCACTGCCAGCCAAGCTCCAGTCCACTCACCGCCAGCCAAGCGCCAGTCCACGCACACCGCCAGCCAAGCTCCAGTCCACGCACACCGCCAGCCAAGCGCCAGTCCATGCACACCGTCATAAATCTTTTTTAAACAAGAAAGAAAACACAAACAAATTGCAACTAAATACAAAACTATAACTACAAAAACAACAGCAGTAACTAAAGACATCATTCTATTGCCAAACGTTAAACTGAACAACTATATAAAACCATACAGACCAGGCAGTACACTATTAGACTCATGGTTGCTCCCAAAAACTCTTTTGAGTGTGATACAATCTGAAACATGTGGGCACACACAGCCCAGGATTAGAAGGACAATCGGCACAGTGCATACGACTCTCCTTCCGCACACCTCTTCGCAAGCAGACTCTACATCTCTTACATGGATTGTTTTTTTGGGCTTGGGAGGAATTAAATCAGGAAAGTGGCGATCTTTCAATCTAGCCACATCCTCCACCACTCCAACTCTAGGAACACTTGCCTGTTCCACAACAACAAGGCTGCCTATCACAGACTCCTGAAACTGAACAAAAGTCAACTTTGACGCAGGAGAACACTCCTTGAACACAACAAAAGCATTGAAAGTTGCTAAATTGAAGAGATGGATGGCCAACTTCTTATACCAAATGTAAGCCTTACGAATAGCAGTGTAAGGTTCCAACCTCTGATCTACTCTATCAACATCACCCATGTGCTTATTGTAGTCTAAAATGCACACAGGTTTGCGTACTTCAGCAATCTGACCCCAAACAGCCACAGGTGAAGTACTCTCATCATGGATGGTAGTCAGCATGTACACATCCCTCCTGTCCACAAATTTCACAGCTAGTAGTTCATCACTACGCAAGGAACTGCACTGTCCCCTCTGAAGTTTTTTGCAAACAAGCTCCTTTGAATAACCTTTACGGTTCAGAGCGGATTGTGCCACAAGCAAAAGTGTCCACTTTGAACAATTCCTTAAACAATTGCACAGCAGTGTAGAAGTTATCAAGGTACAAATGGTGGCCTCTGTTAAACAGTCCTCTAGCAAGATCCCACACAATTTTCTCTGAAACTCCAAAAGTGGACGGACAACCAGGGGGTCAATAGTGGAATCCCTACCAGTGTACACACGGAAATTAAAAACATATCCTGTCCTACTCTCAGACAACATATACAGCTTAATTCGATAACGTGCCCTCTTGCTAGGAATGTACTGCCTAAAAACCAAACGGCCCTTGAACAGGACCAAAGACTCATCAATAGATATTTCTTTCCCTGGAGTATAGATCTCTGAAAATTGATCTACAAAGTGATCAAGAACAGGCTGAATCTTAAAAGACGGTCACAGTCAGGGTGATCTCGTGGCAACGCCAAAGCATTATCAACAAAATGCAGCATCCGAAGCAAAAGTAAATACCGATCATGAGTCATAATTGCAGGAAATATGGCAGTTGCCATCAAGGGACTGGTAGACCAATATGAAGCCATGGACGGCTTCCTTATCAAGCCCATCAATAAAGTCAAACCCAAAAACTTCTTCATCTCTTCCAGATTTGTGGGAGTCCACCGGGTAGCTCTAGAGTGGGGCCTAAGTCTGGCACTGTTGTCCCTCAAAAACTGTTCAGCATACAAATTAGTCTGCTCAACAATCTCACCCAAAAATACATCATCCATAAACAACTGAAAAAACTGTATAGGCAAAAAAATTTCACAATCCACTCTACACCCTGCATCACCACTAAAGGCAGGCAACACCGGCTGCACCATGTTTGGATCAACCCAGAGTCCAGCACTTCCAATGGGAAGCCTTAAAGCCCCAGGCTGCAATCCAGATGCCTCTTGCACCATCGGCACAGCAGTGTCCTCCTCTAAAACAGGCACTTCATCCGCACTGAGAGTAGCTTCATCCACACCGAGAGTAGCTTCATCCGCACTGAGAGTAGCATGTGGAGAGAAAACTCACTGCCTGAATCTTCCCCTCCCTCCTCTCCCTCAGACGCACTGTCAATCTCATAATCCTGCTCAGAGGAAGATTCAAGAAGCATACCAACCACCTGCTGAGCAGTCATTCTACGGCTAGCCATAATGCTTACTAATAAAGGTAACTTGTCAAACAAGTCAACAACAACAAACCCTTTGTAAAAAAAGAAATAAACAAAATGTAGCTTTATCACAAAGACCTATATACTCCAACACTATACCACTCACTTGACAGAAGCAGCTAGACTCACCACCACCTACTCTGCACAGACACAGTAAGGATCAACAATATCCCACTACAAAAGAAAAAGAAAAAAAAATTACACATAAGACAATGCAAAACACATCGCAAAGAATTTCATGCTCAGAACACTAACAAATATGCTGCCATTATGACACCACTTACAAAAAAATTCATTGTTGCATGACAATAATACTCATTTGGAGTAAACACAACAAAAATGTTTTACTTACCAAATAAATGCAATTACGCAAAACTGCAGAACAACCACTGCTGAAACCGCAAACAGGAATCAAAAGCTTTACACTAGAATAAAAAGGAGAAAATAAAACATTACAATCACATATTCAAATAATGCACCAGTCCACAAACAATCCACCAGCTAAGCTAAGGGGTAGGTGGGCATAAGAGTATAAATAAAATATTCACCCCTGTAAAAGGGGAGCAACCCTTGCCCTTGAAGCCACTTCCCAACACAAAAATTTAAAAACCCCTGTTGTCTAGTGGCTTCTGCCCCCCTTGGGGGCAGATGGGCCTAAAAAACATACTGCTGATCTGCCATCCAAAGAGGACAGAAATAGCCACAATCATCCTCCCATAAAGGGAGCGACCCTTGTCCAAGGGGCCACTCCCGAACATAAAAAAAAATAACCCTGGTGGCATAGTGGCCATACAAAAAAAAGAAATCAGCCAATCTGCCCCTCAGGGGTGCAGAAACGGCCAAATTAATGCTCCCAAAGGGGATCGACCCTTGCCCAAGGGGCCACTCCCCACAAATAAATCCCTGGTGGCCTAGTGGCCATACAAAAAATATAATATATGCCGATCTGCCCCCCAGGGGTGCAGAAACGGCCAAATTAATGCTCCCCAAAGGGGAGCGACCCTTGCCCAAGGGGCCACTCCCCACAAACAAATCCCTGGTGGTCTAGTGGGCCCAAACATGACAAGACACAGCCCCCAAAGGAGAGCGACCCTTGCCCAAGGGGTCACTCTCCCCCCAAAAAATCCCTGGTGGCCTAGTGGGCCCTAGATTTTTTTTAAAAGGCGAGCTCTGCCCCCCCCCAGGGGGGCAGACAAAGCCAAAAAACATTGCCCCCATAAGGGGAGCGACCCTTGCCCAAGGGGCCACTCCCCACAAACAAATCCCTGGTGGTCTAGTGGGCCAAATATGGGGAGACACAGCCCCCAAAGGAGAGCGACCCTTGCCCAAGGGGTCACTCTCCCAAAAACAATTCCCTGGTGGCCTAGTGGGCCCTAGATAAAAAAAGGCGAGATCTGCCCCCCCCATGGAGGCAGACAGCCAAAAACATAGCCCCTAAAGGGAAAGGGGAGTGACCCTTGCCCAAGGGGCCACTTCCCAAAAAGTATTCCCTGGTGGTCCAGTGGGCCACTTTAAAAAATAAATGGCGAAATCTGCCCCCCAGGGGGGCAGACAAAGCCAAAAAACATTGCCCCCATAAGGGGAGCGACCCTTGCCCAAGGGGCCACTCCCCACAAACAAATCCCTGGTGGTCTAGTGGGCCAAATATGGGGAGAGACAGCCCCCAAAGGAGAGCGACCCTTGCCCAAGGGGTCACTCTCCCCCCAAAAAATCCCTGGTGGCCTAGTGGGCCCTAGATAAAAAAAAAGGTGAGATCTGCCCCCCCCATGGGGGCAGACAGCCAAAAACATACCCCCAAAGGGGAGTGACCCTTGCCCAAGGAGCCACTCCCCACAAAGTATTCCCTGGTGGTCCAGTGGGCCAATTTTTAAAAAAATAATGATAAATCTGCCCCCCCAGGGGGGAAGACAAAGCCAATTAATAATGCCCCCATAAGGGGAGCGACCCTTGCCTAAGGGGCCGCTCCCCCAAACAGTAAATCGATTTCAGATTTAAAAAAAAAAAATCCCTGGGTCTAGTGGGCATTCCTGCTGCGCGATCGCACGATCGTGCAGCAGGAATGCACAAAAGATGCATGAGGGGAAAGGAAAACCCTTTCCTTTCCCCCGATGCCTCTTTTGCTGAAATCCCCCCCTCCCCAGAAGAGAAACTTACCTCTTTGTTCCCCGATGCGCTGGAAGCAAATGGCTTCCAGCGCGTCGGGAAACAAAGGGAAACCTCCAATTGATGACGTGACGGGGGCGGGGGGAGGCACGAAGATCGGCGTCCCACGGGGGGAGCGCCAGCGCTTCCCCCGTGGGTGGGTGCCAGGACGGCCGGGAGCCGTCGTGAGCACACGCCCACTGTGTCTCATGACGGCTCCCGGCCGTCATGAGCACCGAAGGGGTTAAATTTAGGGTTTGCAACTGATTCCTTCAGTGATGGAATTACTATGGTATCTTTGAAAGAAGACAGAGCAGAGCTATTTTCCAGTGATGCATAAAGTAATAATGTGCGAGGTCATTCATTCACTGGAATAAGCAGCTTACAAAACACCCCAATGTCATCCAGACAAATTCTTTCCCAAACTTTTCCTGTGAGGGAGTAGAAAACTCAGTAAGATGAATATCATGAAAATATGGCTGTGTTAGCATAGAGAAATCATAGTATTCAACCTCTCTTGGGGCCCAATTTAGAGTTTGGCAAATAGGGTACTCCATCACCTTGTTTAGAGACAGCAATACCTTAACTTTTCCATTGGCTGAGCCCCCATTGGTTCCGTCAAAGGAAAACTTCCTCCGACAGCTTGACTGAGTAGGTGTAGTCAAAGGAAGGATATTACACCACCAGCCATATTTAGGGTGTACAGTGTAATGTCTTTTCTTCTGTCAGATACTGCCAGTAAAACTTGGCAGAGAGGGGCAGAAAAAAATAATATTGACCCCACAGCCTCTAAAAAATCTCCAAGGATGTGGGATCAATAGTAGTTGTTTTTCAGAAATAAACTCTTGCTTTGAGGTTTGTTTTAAAAAAATGAAAACATTGAAAAAAATTGGTGAACAGCAGTCAACGTCGACAATGGATGTCCACCAAACATTTTGTGCATTGAATGGAACTGCTGTGATGGCAATTCCTTTCAATGTATGGAGATGACTCCTGGTCTGACGGTGATCTCTAAATTTGATGAATGGTAGTCCATCAATCTGCCTATTGGACCCATGGAGTCTATGTGCCTGATTTAAGGTTTGGCGGGCAGAGTAAAGGCAGACAAGGTGGCAGAGGATTTTACATCCGTCACCCTGCCTTTACTGCACTTGTCAAATTTAGAGATGTTTCCCAGCCCGTCGGACATGCCTAAACAAGGCTGGATCTGCCATCACAGTAGTTCTTGTTAATGTTGAAAATGTTTGATGGGCAGATCCGTCAAACATGGTAACCGTCTGTCAAACTTTTTGAAAGCTTTACATTTTTTTTTTTTTTAAACTCCCATAGTGAGTGTTTGTTTTTTAAAAATCTCATTGCGCCCATATCATGGAAGTTTACTGTCTCTCACATCCATGTTTTACTTGGCTGTGATGGACAGCAAAAAAGAACCATCTTACCGCTCACTCTAAATTGGGCAGACAGTTGGGGGGCTTACCTCTGACAGACCATAATCCACTGGGCAATCTGAGTAGTAAGTAAGTGACAAAGCTGAAATAGGTCTTCAGTCTGCCCAGCCCTAAATCTTGCTGGCGGACTGAGAGTTTGAAGGGGAGTGTACTCTATTATCACTTCAGTGAAATACCATGTCCACTAAACTCTGAATTGGGCCCTTACGTTTCCCAGTAAAATACCCATTGAGCTCATCACACAGCTGTTGCTGATGGTTGATATTTAATTGTATATGGGTAGCATGAGCAAGGTTGTTTAGTATATGAAATACTGTTTTATGAATATTTGTAGTGGATGTAGTTTTGTTAGAGAAGTTCTGTTTGCATTTAAAGATCATCTGTTTATAAGATTACATTTCTTCCTTGTATAGATTCTTGTTCTCCATAGTTTGAGATGTGCCCTGTGGCATTCAGTGCATCATCATGTTTTTATGCTGCCTTTAGTTCTGAAATAAACCACAGAGCTTCTCTCTGCCAAGTACACTTGATGTCATGTGGACATGGGTAGCATGATATTCTATAGCTGATCAAAGCCAACTGTTAAATGCAAAAGCATTTCCCTTCATGGAATTAGGGAAGAAAACAAGGAATTATGAAGAAGGGATGAAACCTCTGTGACATTTAGTAAAGTCTAACACATAGCAGTACCTCTCAAGAGCTCATCTCTGCTCTTTCTTATTTTAGTTTGTTGTCTTATAAAGTTCTCTGTCCTTGGGTCCTCTTTTGGGCAGTCAGCCCATAAATGGAAGTCTACCACTGTGATAAACTGAGCCAGGTGGGAGGGCTGGTACTGATAAGGTCAAATAAATCTTTATTAAACTACCTCAAGTCATATGGGGTCTGTAGGTGACGAGAAGTAATATGCTAAAATCATTCATTTCTACATAAAAAAATAATAGTACATTATCTACATTGGTAATACCGAGGACTTGTTGCTAAGAAATCTCTCAGACTCTGATCTAACATGTTTTGGAGCACATTGCCTCTTTTATGGGCTTTCCTGAAAAGCATGCAACTCTCATGTCCTTGTTAATTGTAATGAGAAGAGTCCTTTGAGAAGCTGGTGTCCAACGCCTGCAAGGGGAGATGAAGTGTTGGCTACCTTCACAGATCCATGTGTCACAGCTGCACTGAAGAAGTCTTCTAAAATGAATATGAAGCACCCTTGAACCTTTCACCCTTCCATGCACAAGGTTCAGATCTTATCTCATAGGGGGTAGATTCGATCTATAGTGAACCCCACATGCTATCTGATAATGCTGTCCTCTTAAGAACTTGTTTACTGTGATCAATAATGTGTCCTCTCCTAGAAGAGAGTCTACTAACCCTCAGCTCCAAACTATGTGTAGTCAGCTACCAAATTTTTTGCAAATCAAAATTGAGGATATTTACCGTGATCTCCCCTTATCTTAGGGAGATTTTAAATTGACCTGATGGGGACACCCAGAGCACTACACTTCATGAATTCTCTAATGTGTCAGAATCGAATCACTGACAGAATATCGAGGAGCTAAATATCGACCTACAAAAATATCGGTGACAAAATATCGACTACCAGAATATCGAATTCCTATCTACAAACAGGTAAGTACAAAAATATCGAATCCTAAATATCGTTGTAAATAATATAGTTTGTTAAAATATCGACTTTTTAAATGTCTTAAAAGTAATGTAAAATTAATGAAATAATAAATATAATTCAGTAAAACATACTTAAAAATACTTAAATAACCTTAAAATTAATAAGTAATTATTGTAAGTTAAAAAAAAAACAAACATGCATTTTTATTTTTTAATACATATATATTAACTTCAATTCAAAATGAGCTTTATTCGATTTAAAACATTAAAATCATAAAAGCGGGCATAAAAACATTTCATCCGATATCTTGGAACTTGTTAAAATACATAAGATACAAGCCAGTTCCTTAAAAATTCTTGCAAATTCATTTAAACAATAGGTGATTCCAAATACATCAAAAACAAAATTTGTATTACTGTGCATAGTGTGTCCCAGCTCCCAACACAGTCATTCTAATATAATTGGTATCTGACGATTAAATACAAAGAGATTTCCTGGTTCTAAGCACACTTTTTAGGAAACCCACCATGGAACCAATACAGTAAGTATTTCCTAACATCTGTAAATATAAAAAAGCAGGGCGACATTGTCTCCATCCTCCTTGTTTTAATAAAGGTGTTACCCATCTTCGCCTTTCATTAATATAAAATTTACAGAATAAAATTACATGTATTGTTGTTTGTGGGGAAATATCGTCACAAGGGCATCGACAAAGTTCCCTCGACCAGTTGTTTAAATCAGGAAGACTAATTAGACGATGGAAGGTTCCAAATCGGAATCTTGTTAGTAGATATCTATCATATCCCCCATAATTCAGTAAAACATACTTAAAAATATTTAAATAACCTTAAAATTAATAAGTAATTATTGTAAGTAAAAAAAAAAAAAATTTGCATTTTTATTTTTTAATACATATATATTAACTTAATAATATTAAACAATAATCAATATTTTTAGTGTTGGATAGCGGGAGGGTAAAATTTACTATTCCCACTCCAGTGAGTGCAACAGTAGGGAAAGCATTGGATAGCGGGAGGGTAAAAATTACTATTCCCACTCCAGTGAGTGCAACAGTAGGGAAAGCGTTGGATAGCGGGAGGGTAAAAATACTATTCCCACTCCAGTGAGTGCAACAGTAGGGAAAGCGTTGGATAGCGGGAGGGTAAAAATTACTATTCCCACTCCAGTGAGTGCAACAGTAGGGAAAGCTTTGGATAGCGGGAGGGTAAAAATTACTATTCCCACTCCAGTGAGTGCAACAGTAGGGAAAGCGTTGGATAGCGGGAGGGTAAAAATTACTATTCCCACTCCAGTGAGTGCAACAGTAGGGAAAGCGTTGGATAGCGGGTGGGTAAAAATTACTATTCCCACTCCAGTGAGTGCAACAGTAGGGAAAGCGTTGGATAGCGGGAGGGTAAAAATTACTATTCCCACTCCAGTGAGTGCAACAGTAGGGAAAGCGTTGGATAGCGGGAGGGTAAAAATTACTATTCCCACTCCAGTGAGTGCAACAGTAAGGAAAGTGTTGGATAGCGTAGGGGAATTATTTAATATACCCACTCCTGCAATATAATTCACATTAATTAACAATTAATTATTTTGTAAAAATTAATTTACCTCCCACCATTTTCGCCTATAAACATCACCTACAATATTGTAACATATTAATAAATTAACATAATTAATTAACAATTAATTAATTAACTAATTACAATTAACAATGTAATTAATTAACATATTTACAAAATAATTGTTAATAATTAATATCTAATTAATTACGAATTAATAAAAAAATACACAATTAACATAATTACCAATTAATTAATTGTTATTAATCAATTAATTAATAATAAATTAATTAACTTAATTAACAATATAAATTATTAAATATTAATTTATTAAGTAATAAAATAACAAATTCATTAATTTCAATTGAATTACTTCCCACCCTATTCCCCTATAAACCCGGGTTGTGGGTTTATAGGAGAATAGGATTCCCCTATAAATTACGCAAAAAAATTAACATATAATTAATTAATTCTAAATAATGCTAAAAATATATATTATAATTAAATTACTTCCCACCCTATTCCCCTTTAAACCCACAACCCGCTACAGAATTAAATTACAAAAAAATTAATTAACATAAAATTCATTACTTTTACAAAATTCAAACATACATTACAAAAATAATACATACTTTTAACACATATACTAACACTTAAAACACTAAAAAAAAAATCGATATTACTAACTTCGATATTGTGGAACTCGATATTTCTTACCTGCATTTCGATATTCTGCACCACTATATTTTTGCAATTCGATATTCTGTCCATTCAATATCAAAAAGTCGATATTCTGTCCAGTCGATATTTTTTTTTGATATTGTGACTAGTTACCATCAGAATCACAAGCCAAGTAATTGATCTTGACTTCTAAACCAGGTGCTCCATCTGACCAGTGTCTCTCGCGCATCATACATTTCATTTCCGACACCATCAACAAGAGTTTCACATCGCTCTGTATCCAAGTGATGGAGACTGTGATTTTTCCTTCAGCTCAGAAAGAAAGAAACAATAATTCCTCTTCTAAAAAGAAACCAGCCAATTTTATGGCATTGAAAAATTATAGGCTCATTTTATTTTCACTGCTTCCAGTCAAAATTTTGAAGAGAGCCCTGATTCATGAATAATCTTTGTTCTGGTAACTCATATCTTGCTAGATGCCTCCAAGTTTGGTTTTAGTAGGGGGCACAGCAAGGAGTCGGTGCTGGTGTCAGTTGTGAATTACAAGAAAGGCAAGGCCCTTAAGTACTTTGCATCGTTCCTGGTAGAGAGATTTCAAACTGTAGTGGGTGTAATGACTTACGAGTTAGCAATGACAGAAACCTTTTGGCTCCTGATGGACTCCATAGTGCTGTGACGTAGGTGTTAGAGAGGAATGCAATGAAGGCTGATTTAGAATGTTGGGTTTGCAGTTACACGCAGAAGAATAAAGACATGTAAAACTAAGCTCCATTTGTGGTGTAGTCATTTGAGGGAACCCAGGCTGAGGAAGATGCTACAAATGGCGACTAGATAGGGGATAAGTAACCCGAAAGTCAACAGTGTTCTCCCAGAGACTTTGCCATGGTCCAAGCAGACTGCTCATGTGTGGCACATGTGCCATCGTCGAAGTATGGAATCAATGCTTAAAGCACGTGGAGTGAAAGTGCAGCTCCAGCCACAGTGAATCAGTTGAAGACAATGAAAGCATTGCAGAATCTACTCATCGCTGGCCGAGAACCTGCTAGTCAGGCAATACATAAATATACCGTGCTGCCATGCCAGATAAAATTATATATTATACTCAGCATTACTGTCAAAAGTGGATATGTACAGGTACAGAAAAGAGGCACTAAAGACTGCAGTAGTCAAATTTGAATAAAATACATACAGCGCTGGCTGATGAAACAATTGACAAGAAAGCATACTGTCATTGCACTTACCAGAGTCTTGATAAGTGGAGCTGTACGACCTCAGCCCTGGGCAAAGAGACCCAAGAATAGGGTTGTGCTTACTGAGTTGTCCAATACCTGAAGTGGCACACCACCAAAGCTGCCAGGTGGTGGCTCAGAACAACTCCAGAGGTCTCAAGAAAGTGAGGGGCTCCAATGGAGACAAAGGGGCCGATTCCGATTCGTGCCGGAAAACGTATTGACCGACTGGGAGCCGGAATAAATACCGACCGACACGTACCGGTGCAGCCCGACCCGCAAAGTACGATGAAAAGCGTGCTAAATCTGACTGACTCGGACGGAACACAAGCCAAACGACCGAGCCGCGTGGAAAACAGCCATCCGGCCGGAAAAGCACGCGAATCGAACCGACCGACACGCACCAGGAAGACTCCCGAACGAAACGTACCCGCGAACTCCGACCCGCCAAGTACGATGCAACTCGTGGAAAACACGACCGAGTCGCACGGAGCCCAAGCCGCACGACCGACACGCATTCAAAACTGCGAGCCGAAGCAACCCAAAACCCCGCGACCGACGCGTACGCAGCACAGAAAACAGCACAAACACAGCGTGAACGAATCAGAGAGGCTCGCACGAGACAACTGGAGGGTCCGACTCGGTCACAAGAACGTCTCCAACATGCACAAAAAGAACCAAGGAAAAAAAACACAAAAAAAGGCCAAACAAGCTATCACTAAGCAAATAAATACTGGGGGAAACAGGGAACAAAGACACACCCACAACTCCACCCATATAAAGGACACTAATCCCTACCATAATCCCTTGCAAATTCAAATTACCTGCCAGCACTCAACACCAACAGACAGCAACCACACACACACTCACAGCTCATCCATCACACAAGCCACACACCAGCAGCACCACAACAAATAGCACCCTCACATACACCCAGCAAAACACACACTCACACACCCTCACTTGCACACCAACACACACATCACACACCAGCACCACCCAACACCATGCCCCCAAAGAAGAATCACAAGTTCCTAGATAGTGATTTGGAAGTCCTGGTAGATGAGATCCTCAGGGTAGAGCCACAGCTGTTTGGTACATTGGTCCAACAGACACCCATGTCGCAGAAAACCAAGATGTGGGAGAGGATCGTCGACAGGGTGAACGCACAATCACCATGTTTGCGCACAAAGGTAGACATCCAGAACAGGTGCTATGACGTGCGCAGGAGGGTCAAGGAGCTGTTGAAGAAGGACTACATCTTGAGCCAACACACCGGCAGTGGCCCTCCTGCCAAACCAGTATACCTCAGGCCCTGGGAGGAGAAGGTGCGGGCCATCCTACCACCAGTGAGCGTCTATGGACTAGAAAACATCCCAGAGCCTGGTGAGTACACAACAAATGTACACAATATTGTGCCACAATACACACACATCACTGTCAAGGGGAGAGTCAAACCATGCACCCTTAGCAAATACACACCAACCAAAACAGATCATCCCAAAATGTGTATGTCAGCCAGATAAACACAACACATGCCATCTCATAGTGATATGTAACTGTGTCATCACATGTACAAACACAACTACAACTACAGCTAGGCAGTGGCACAAATATAACTAACAAACACATCCAGACATGTAGCCACCACTACAACACCACCTCACAGTGAAGCCCACTGAAAGGAAGGAATTCTGTGTATGCTGGGCAAGTCAGTGTAGCCAATAGCATCATGGGAGTCGTAGTCACAGAAATTGCCCACCCTCACAATGCGCACATCAACACCACCATGAACCATGCACACATCGCAGGCAGTGCAAAACAACTGACAAGATGGCTGACACTGGCTACTGCTGTGGGGAGCACAAGGCCCTGCTGGCAACTGTGCACCAATCAACAGCAGGACACCACTGACTGACATCCTGAAAGACAACTTGCACTCCCTGCAATGGAAGCACGTTCCATGGTGGGATATCTGGCTGGGTGGGAAGGAGGACTCACAGCACTGACCATAGTCACCAGCAGCTCCACCCACACCCCCTAACACAAACTGCACACAACTCACCTGGGAGAAAGCATTGCCTCACACACCAATCAAATATCCCACAAAGAACCACAACCCTGGGTCATGCAGTGTGAAGCACAGGGACACACATGGGACTTGTAGCAAAACAAACCCCAGGATAACACTGTCAGCCATCTTGTCAGCACAGGCACACAACCCCACAGGGAAGCTGAGTCAAAAGGAAGGAAGCATGGGCATGCTGGGAAGGGGGTGGAGGCAAAAGCATGATGGGAGTGGTAGTCACAGCCCAACATCCCCCACCCACATGGCCCAGCAAGAACACACCCAAGCATGCACACCTCACAGAGAGTCAAAAGCCACTTCAAAGATGTCTGACACTGGTGCTCTGTTGTGGGGAGCACAAGGCCATGCTGGGAACTGGACAACAACCAACAGCAGGACACCACTGTCAGCCATCTTGCCATTGCTGTCACACCCACACACAGTGAAGTACAGTCAAAAGGAAGGAAGTATGGGCATGCTGGGAAGGGGGTGGAGGCAATAGCATGATGGGAGTGGTAGTCACAGCTCAACATCCCCCCACACATGGCCCAGCAAGCTCACACTGAAGCATGCACACCTCACAGAGAGTGGAAAGCCCCATCAAAGATGTCTGACACTGGTGCTCTGTTGTGGGGAGCACAAGGCCATGCTGGGAACTGGACAACAACCAACAGCAGGACACCACTGTCAGCCATCTTGCCATTGCTGTCACACCCACACACAGTGAAGTACAGTCAAAAGGAAGGAAGTATGGGCATGCTGGGAAGGGGGTGGAGGCAATAGCATGATGGGAGTGGTAGTCACAGCTCAACATCCCCCCACACATGGCCCAGCAAGCTCACACTGAAGCATGCACACCTCACAGAGAGTGGAAAGCCCCATCAAAGATGTCTGACACTGGTGCTCTGTTGTGGGGAGCACAAGGCCATGCTGGGAACTGGACAACAACCAACAGCAGGACACCACTGTCAGCCATCTTGCCATTGCTGTCACACCCACACACAGTGAAGTACACTCAAAAGTTAGGAAGTATGGGCATGCTGGGAAGGGGGGTGGAGGCAATAGCATGATGGGAGTGGTAGTCACAGATATTGGTCAGCCTCACAATTGGCCCATCAACACCACCCTGAACCATGCACACATCACAAGGAGTGGAAAACAACTGACAAGATGGCTGACACTGGCTACTGCTGTGGGGAGCACAAGGCCCACTGGCAACTGTGCACCAACCAACAGCAGGACACCACTGACTGACATCCTGAAAGACGACTTGCACTCCCTGCAATGGAAGCAAGTTCCATGGTGGGATATCTGGCTGGGTGGGAAGGAGGGCCGGATGTCAACCAAATACAACCAATGCAGACCATGTACACACCCCAACATTCACATGGAAATGCCCAAATAATGCAGGACAATGTGCTACACCAATATCAACCCCTGACTGTGACAACTTCGGACAATGCAATGTACAGGCCCGCATCCAGAGGCACAGTCACAACTGTCAGGTGTGTCAACCATTGATGCCTGCAGAAACATAACATACATTGTGTGTGTCTCCCAAAAACAGGTGATGATGGGGACACAGCAGCAGACGCTGAGGAGTCCCCGTCCCAGGCTCAAGAGGATACGGAGCTCACTGGTGTGGAACAGCCTCTGCCCTCCTCGGATGAAGAAGACCAACCTGGCACCTCCGGAGCAAGTCATCATGCAGCACCAGCAGGACCACCAGCTGCACCCCCTGCACCCACCCCTCCAATGACTGTCAACACACATACCACCCCTGCCGACATGGAAAGACCAAGGAGCACCACCACCACCAGCACAGGGACCCTGGACCAACGTGGGGCCATGGACACCAACACCACCAACAACCCCCAAGGGGGCCCAGGGTCACCTGTGCGTGCCACCTCAGGTACTGCACGTGTCGCCAGGGGTGGTGGGAGGGGTGGGAGACACAGGTCACTGATCGCAGAGGGGACTGGACTGCATGATGACCCACAATTGGCACGCATAGCCGATGCGTACCAGTCCAGCACCGGAGAGCTCAGCCAGGTAGTGGGGCTCCTCAGGGACATTAAACAGCAGCAGGCTGCCCATCATGCCCGCTTGGACTCACACATGTCCCGCGTGGAGTCCAAGTGGGACACACTGCAAGAGATGACGGCGGTGCATAGGGACATATTACAATGCCTCCGCCAGATGAGCAGCAACCAGTCAACACCTCCCTGTGTGCCCACAACATCTGCTGCTGAAACAACTGCAACTGCCACAGGGAGGGAGGATGACTCTGGCGGAGAGTCCCCTGCACCGCAGCAGCCTGCACTTGAGGGTCCCCCCAAAGAAGAGGGGCCATCCGAGGAGGGGCAAGTGAGAGGCCGATGGCCATGTGCAACCCCAGGAAGCCAAAACCTGTTCTGGATAATCATCTTTGTGCGCAAACTGTTCACCCTGTTGACTGCAACACAACTCTCCCACATGACATGGGGAGTTCAAGTTGGACCAATGTCTCAGATGACTGTGGACTTTACTCTGGACATTTCTGCTACCAGGACTTCCAAATCATCTAGGAACTTTGGATTACAATCACAATGTACAGCACCCACCATCCTGTGCACTATACTCACACATGTATGTCAATAAACTCACTAATACACCATACTTGCCTCTGTTGTGATTCCTACGTTGTCTCTGAAGTGGCGATGATGATCTGGGAAATGACACTGTGCATGCTAACTGCTACAGCAAGTTCAACACCGGCATGTGAGTCATGGCGACGTCACACATATGAGGGAGACACACCACCAGGGCTACACAACACATACACACCATGGCCATCTGACTCATCGCCTACACTGATGTTGCCAGGAAACACGTTGCATTGCACAGACCCAACACCTATTCACAGTCTGTGTTGACTAGCCCACTGGTGCAGTAAGCAAATGTCAGTCAGATGTGTGACCACAGACAACGCACATCACAAAGTGAAGCACAGGTTTATTACACATTTGCAACATGTTGTAACCACCACAGATGCAAGGTAATCCCACCTGGCAGCGGGCACACAGTCAACAAGTGTAGAAGGAAGGAAGTCCATGGGTGTCGTGCACATCACCTGTAGGGACACGACAGCTACCACCCTGGAAGTCGAATCACGGTGTCGGGGATCACAGTTGACCAAACTACTCTGAAAGTACCCTGTGAAGGACAGAAATGACACACAGTCAAAAGCACTGAAGAACAGGACAGAACTGCAATACTCATGCCCAATACATGTCACAAGATACCCACCCAGAACCAAGTTAGCATGTCAACACTGTTGGGGAGTACAGACTACCTGTAAGGACACATCGCTACACGCATACAGTCATGTAGCACATGCACACACTCAAACAGCACCAGAGCACCACCAACACATATCATGCAAACTCACATATCATGCAAACTCACATCTCTGGATACTTACATTCAGCTGAAGAAGTTGGTGATAAGCTGTGTACGGACATCACCATCATCATCATCATCATCACTGGCATCGTGGTCCAGGCCAGGATCCTCCACAGGTGGCGGACGTTGGTCATCGTCATCCAGGATGAGAGGCAACTCCTTCCGCACTGCCAGGTTGTGTAGCATGCAGCAGACGATGACAATCTTGCACACCTTTGCAGGGGCATATGGGAGGGACCCTCCTGTCTTGTCCAGGCAGCGGAAGCGGCTCTTTAGGAGACCAAATGTCCGCTCAATAACTCTCCTCGTCCGACCATGTGCCTCATTGTAGCGCATCTGGGCTGGTGTCACAGGGTTCCTGAGGGGCGTCAGCAACCACGGCATGTTGGGATATCCGGAGTCACCTACATACAGACAATTGCACATTAGCTGAGTTGGAAAAGAGGGTGGAACACTACATTGCAGAACACACACAATGGTACAAAGTCAGTACACACCAACAAGCCAGGCACGCTGGTTCCGCATCTGTGACATCATCCTCGGGATGCGACTACTCCTCATCACGTAGGCATCGTGTGCAGAACCGGGGAAACGGGCACACACGTGTGTGATGGTCATATCTGCAAGACAGACCACCAGTGCATTGACCGAGTGGTAGTTCTTGCGGTTCCTGTATGCCTGCTCCTGGGCCTGTGGTGGTACCAAAGCCACATGTGTCCCATCAATGGAGCCAATGACATGCGGCATCCTCCCTAGGGCATAGAAGTCACTCTTCACGCCAGACAGTTGCTGGAGTCTAGGGAAATAGATGTACTGGTTCAGGTATATCAACATAGCCTCCAATACATCGCGGAGCACACGGCTGAACATGGTCTGTGACATCCCACCAGCAGTCGCCAGAGTGTGTTGAAAGGTACCGGTGGCAAAGAAGTGTAGGGCTGCCATCACCTTCACCTTGGGGGTCAGCGCTGTAGGGTACGGCCGGCCAGGTTGCAGGTGTGGTGCCAAGCGCACTGCCAAATCATCAATCAGCTGCCTGGTGAAGCGGTACCTTCGGATGCTGTCACGTTCCACCATCGTTGCCAGGTCAGGGAATGGTCTATGGACAGCTGGTGCCCTGCAGTGCATAGGTGAAGAAAGAAAGATTGTCAGTCAC
Source organism: Calotriton arnoldi (assembly GCA_963921515.1). Classification (NCBI taxonomy): domain Eukaryota; kingdom Metazoa; phylum Chordata; class Amphibia; order Caudata; family Salamandridae; genus Calotriton; species Calotriton arnoldi. Next base: position 165,883 of record CAWUFW010018701.1, on the reverse strand, counting down.
CCCACATATGTGGCATTGTACACACTCAATATCACACAATACATCATTATGAGGCACAAGTACATGATGTGTGCAGTTCCGTAAGGACATGTATGGCACATACATGGCCAACATCCAACATCACAGTTCAACAAGTGGCATCAATAAGTCCCAGGTTGTGCCATTGGGTATCATGAGGACGTGTCACATTTCCCATCTCCTGCTGCCACGTTACAAACACACCCCACAGTGACATGTGAGGACAGATGTGCCCCAGGCATCACAGCCCAACGACAGGTAGATTCCCAGGGACCCTGTATTGCCACATGGACACTGGCATGACATGGCATATCATGTACACACCACAGCAAAACAACCATGACCCCCACAGGTAGTGGTCCCTGTTGCCTCGGAAGGACAGACATGGACGTCTGTGACACACACATGCACAACATCAAAGTCCATGCACAAACAACGTGGATGTGGAGACTGTCTCCCATTGTGCACATGGAATCAGAGACATTGTAAACACAACATGCACACAGACTGTGGAGGACCATCACTATTGTGCCAATGGGTCAGCCTGGGTTAAACATACCGTCCCACATGGGACTCAGGGGGCATGTGACATGACATACACATACACCACCGTGAAATGTGACCATGCCACATGCTCAGATATGAACAGTTGCACATCACAGTGGTCATGTACACGAAACACCAAGGATACTGTCCCCATGAACACGTGCACAGCCTGGGGGTGGCTGCCCCAAGTGACACCCACAGAACAACATGTTCACCCCCATACACGGAATAGGTAATGCAGCCTTACATGCCTTAGGATACAGTTTGGACAGGCTGTGGTGTTGTAGGTGTGCCCCTCACTCCCTGGGAAGTATATGTGGCTGGCATATGTTCACCTGTGACAGGCATGGTGACATATGCCAGTGACATGTACAGGGACGCGTTGGACAGCAATGGACCGATCGGTGCGCACACATTGGCCATTGCATTCAATGTGTGCTGGTACGCGTTGTATTCGCAATACGCGTTGGACAGCAATGGACCGATCGGTGCGCACACATTGGCCATTGCATTCAATGTGTGCTGGTACGCTTTGTATTCGCAATACGCGTTGGACAGCAATGGACCGATCGGTGCGCACACATTGGCCATTGCATTCAATGTGTGCGGGTATGCGTTGTATTCGCAATACGCGTTGGACAGCAATGGACCGATCGGTGCGCACACATTGGCCATTGCATTCAATGTGTGCTGGTACGCGTTGTATTTGCAATACGCGTTGGACAGCAATGGACCGATCGGTGCGCACACATTGGCCATTGCATTCAATGTGTGCGGGTACGCGTTGTATCCTAGGTACGCGTTGAACAGCAATGGACCGATCGGTGTGCCCGGCCGGCCCATTGCATTCAATGTGTGCGGGTACGCGTTGTATCCCGGGTACGCGTTGAACAGCAATGGACCAATCGGTGTGCCCGGCCGGCCCATTGCATTCAAATTGTGCGGGTACGCGTTGTATCCCGGGTACGCGTTGAACAGCAATGGACCGATCGGTGTGCCCGGCCGGCCCATTGCATTCAATGTGTGCGGGTACGCGTTGTATCCGGGTACGCGTTGAACAGCAATGGACCGATCGGTGTGCCCGGCCGGCCCATTGCATTCAATGTGTGCGGGTACGCGTTGTATCCTGGGTACGCGTTGAACAGCAATGGACCGATCGGTCTGCCCGGCCGGCCCATTGCATTCAATGTGTGCGGGTACGCATTGTATCCCGGGTACGCGTTGAACAGCAATGGACCGATCGGAATGCCCGGCCGGCCCATTGCATTCAATGTGTGCGGGTACGCGTTGTATCCTAGGTACGCGTTGAACAGCAATGGACCGATCGGTGTGCACCCATTGGCTATGGCCTGGCCTGGCAACGGACGCGTTTTCAAATTTTGAACGAGTCTGATGCTGGAAAATCAGTTGGTCACCCACAACAATGTTGCAAATTCATGGGTGTCATGAAGTTGAACTTTTGAAGGATGCTGTGGGCGTGTTTAAGTGGTGCAATTCCATGGATTGGCCAGATTCAGAAGATGCTAACGACTTGGACCTATCACTTTGGACACATGGGACAGTAACTGCCTCTGCAGCACACATATAATGCTGGCTGTTCCCCTGAGAGCTCACTTGCCTGCACTACATGCTCCAGGACGACATCTCCCACCACCACTGCTGCTGTATCTGCACCCTCTGGACCCTGCAATGGCACGTACTGTGGAGAGAGCCCCAGCCTTCAGCACTGAGGAGAACCAGGCCCTGCTGGACAGCCTCCTTCCACAGTACAGCAAGCTGTATGGGAAAGCAGGGGAGCAGGTGAGTGTCCTGTCCACTGCCTTCCTAAATGTGCATGTTGTCTGACTAGCAAGGCTAACAGTCTGCACGCCACTGGCTAGCAGGCTCACTGAGTAGTTGTCACCCCCATAGTGTGTAGTTACATGCACTGGACAGGTATAGTGCAGTGACAGTGCATTTAAACAAGGTTTTACTTCCCAGGCAATGATACCATGTAGTTACTGCTGGCATACTGTCCATGGCCATCGTTGCACTGCCTGTGTACATCATGTGCCCCTGTGAATGAGACATGTATACACAACTGTGTAATGCACGGATATGTTGCATGTGTAGTAATAGCATTCTCACTTTGTCATCCTCACAGGTTGATGCCCACCAGAAGCAGAAGATATGGCTGACCATCGTCCGGGCAGTGAGATCCGTGGGGGACTACAAGCACCGGATCCGCAACTGCCAGAAGAGGTGGCAGGACCTTCGGGGCTGGACCCGGAGGATCGCACGGGTCCAGCTGAAGCTGTCGCCTCCTCGCAGGAGGGGCGGACACCGGACCCTGACCCCCCACATGCTCAGGATCCTGGCGGTGGTCTTCCCTGATCTGGATGGGCAGCTGAAGGCCAGGGAGCAGCACGAAGGGGGTGAGTCCATGACTGCATTGTGAACTTTGTCTGCCATGCTATGTGCCCTCCTCTGGCCTGGTTAAACTTCCACAGCACATCAGTCATGTGGTCCAGGACCCATGTCCCTCGATTGTGCACTGCCCACTCCTCATCTGATACCCAGGTGTGGCCCTTGCAGTCAGGGAATTGTGTCACTTGGGTACTGTGTCCTTGCAGTTTGCTTGACTCAAGGTGGGGGACAGCATCTGTTCCCCTAACTGTGGTGGGCATCATGGGTGGGTCCATTGCTTACACAATGCCTGTGTTCTGCCATGTAATCTGCGTGTTACTTTGATCTGTGGTCCAATTGCTGAGCTGATCCACCACATGTGCCTGGGGTAACTGGCACACCCCCAAGTTGTGGGTGGGAACAATGTTTGGGCCCCAGGAGTGTGTATATTACGTGTGTCACACATACTTAGCCAGCTGCCTACTGTCCAGGGTTCATCCCTCATTCATGTGGGGCAGGACAGTCATGCCTACTCCAGGCCATGCAATGCACTCTGTACTCCCACTCCCGTGTATCAGCTGACACGTTGTGCTCAGTGATATGTCCCCTCAGGTGTCAGCCTCTGTGTCAGTGTGCTGTGGCTTCGATGTCAGGACTGCTGGGGTGTTTATCGGTTGGGGCTCAGCATGCCACCGGAGATGTGACCATAGGAGACGATACTTGTGTGACACATAGGTGTTTGACCACCTGACCGTGCAGACTGGGGTATGCGAATGTGAGGTCCATGCAGCTGTTTCCCATTCACAGCAGATTGTGAGGTGCTCAGGTTCAGAGGCTTGTGTTACAGGTCACCCATATGTCCAATCAGTATGACCTGGACAGATAAGGGTTCAGATGATGTGGTGTGTGGGGGATGTACATGTGCACTTGTTCAGCTCCAGGACTTGCATTCCCCATGACCTACTATTGTGACACAGTGCAGACTGTTGTTGTGTGGCTGCCCTGCCCATGTGACTGAAGACAGTGATGTATGACTTAGCAGGCATGCCTGTGCCATGGCATGTGACTTCCTATGTGTGATCCTGCAGGGGAGTGACATGTGCTACATGCACACCATAGTGGCAATGGCTATCAGCACATGGGTGCATCGTGGTGTCTGTCGCTGGTATGCATCACATGCATTTCATGTATCTGACTCTGGGCATCACTTTCATCCGGGCACCTGTACTGACTCAGTGGCAAGAGTTGTGATGTGTGCATGTTCACATGCTTCACCGTGTTCTCTGCACCGTCCAACTACTGTGTAGGTGGTGCATCTGTCCACACTGGGGTATTGCCAGCCAACGGACGCCAGACAGATGGGTGATAGGCCAGGTGTGATGTGAGTGCCATGGTTGACGATCAGACTGACAATTGGCTTCTCCTATTCTGTTTGGGCAATTTTAGCAATGTTCAACTAAGGATGCCAGGCCTTGCTCTGTATTGTGCTGTACTTACTGTGGTGTGTGCGTTCGGTGCAGGTGACTGATGTCTGTCTGTCTCCCTATTGTTTGCAGATACATCCACGGCCACAGGAGGGGACAGCTCCACGGACCAGGAGGAGCCGCAGAGCCAGACTGGGTCAACAGCCGAGGAGTGGTCGGAGGGACCCAGTGGCACGGAGGGCGAGGGGAGCCACACCGAGGAGTCCTCAGCACCATCCACCTCAGCTGAGGACCACAGCAGCTCGGATGATGACTCCCTTATGGAGGCGGGTGTCAGCAGCCACCACACCCCAGCTAGTGTTGCTGTCCCCGCCACCACCACCACCACCGCCCTCCCATCGGCTCCCATTCCCGAGGTCCGTGGAGGCTCCCATGTTCGGGAGCGTGTCTCTTTCGGGCCAGGCACCGCACCCCTGCCCCTGTGTCCCCTGCTGCCCTGAGTGAGGAGTCTGTGTACCTCCTTCGGCAGCTCCATGTAGGGCAGACAGCGATGCTGAGTGTCCTCCATGCACACACCACTCTGTTGACTCAGCTGGTGTCGTTAATGGAGGGCATCTCATCGGGCATGTCTGCCCTACAGAGGGGCAATAGGTCCATGGACTCCTCCCTGACGGCAGCAGTGTCCCTCCTCCAACAGTCCCTCACCCCTCCTGTCTCTGCCCCATCCACACTCCCCAGCACCTTACCTGTCCCAAGCACACACACACCGGCACAGGCACACACCAGCACAGACACGAGCAGCACACACACACACACACGCGCCACAGACAAGACGAACACGCACGCACAGTCAGGGGACTGAAACCACACTCACAGGGGATGGGGCCCAGTCACACACACACGCATCCACGAGCACTGCGCAGTCCACAGTTGCCTCTCCCTCCAAAGCCCCCTCCGTTGCCTCACCTCCAACCCCAAAGACCCAGCGGCTCATCCTCAGTGACCTCGGCCTCTTCCCCTCCGATCCAGCTGATACAGCATTCAGGGGGAAGAGGAAGCCCACCCACACTGAGCGGAGTGCCCCTCGCCACCGGACACCCTCCCCCAGGCGCAGACCGACTGAGGCCCCCATCCGCAAGTCCCCCCGGACCCGGAAGAGCAAGACCCCGCTGCCGCCCTACAGCTCAGGCACCAAGTCTCCTTCCTCCATCCCTCAGGACCCCACTCCACAGGTGCCCCCACCACACCCTGCCCCAGGTTCCCCCACCCACAGATACACCATCCCCAAAAGGATCAGGCCTTCTCCCCCTGCCACTTGCTCTTCCGGCCCCACACCCCGCTGCGCTTGTCTGTGCCACTGGTGTGGAGACGGTGTCCTCCCCCTCTGTCCTGCCCACCTTACCTGATCCCCATTCTCCTCCCCTGGAGGTAGGCACTGCAGTGGAGTCCACTACCACCCTGTCTGACTTGGGCACTGCAGTGGGGAACCTGCCCACTCCATCTGCACGGTCCCCTGCAGTCTTGCCGGCACCCACACCATCAGAGTCATGCCCCCCAGTTGTGCCGGCACACACCATGTCAGACACCTCCACTGCAGTTGTCAGTGGCTCTCCAGCACCCACCACCCCTTCCCTGCCTCCTTCTGGTGAGCCATGATCCTGTCCCTGCGGTGCCTGGCCTGCCCCCCCGTATGCCCCTCCGAGGGGATTGTCCCTGGCTTTCATCAGTGCAGGCATGCGTAGGGTGACATCTGCCACTGTCACCCTGTTTTGACTTTCAAGTTGGACTCGCCATTGGCCTTTGTTAAATTGCTTGCTGGACATCAACTGTTAGACCCACATATGCTGAATAAAGCACCTTTCTGTTCTCTAGTGCTTTTGCTTCTGATGTACATGTTGTTGATGATGCTAACCATGCCCTTGCTGCAGTGATGGTGATATTTGGTCTCATGATGATGAAGTGTAACTGTGCAGGAACACATGTGGTCCAGGGGGAATGTGTCCTATCCTGTGGTGTATCCATGTCATCATTAGCAGCATCTGAGGGTGTCATGTGTTCATTATTTGGCAATGGGATTTCCTACTTACATTAGCAATTTCACATCTGTGGCTTCCACCCCTGCACATCTGTTGTGCCTGCCATTGTTCAATTCGTCTACTTCCCTGACCGTGTGGCCATCTCCACTGGACATGCAGGTTTGGGCATCTATGGGGAAGGACTCATCTGTGTTGTCAGTGCAACATTGCTATACAAGTGTGTTGGATCTGTGCTGATGATTTTGTTGGCACTCCCATGACCAGGCTGATGTGACGGGAGCATTCATTTGGTGCTAATTGTTGACTGTGTGACCAAGTGCTCAGCTGACATGATGGAGCCCTACTGAGGCAACATATGGCACAGCTTTCCTCACACAGGAGTGCAGTCCCCTCATGGCAGTGTGTACTCCTGTGACATTGCCTGCGCCCAAGGTGTGTGTTATATGAGCATGTCTGTGTGTTCACTTCCGTTTTGCTGTGCATGCTGGGATCCCTAGTGTTGTACCTGTTTGTGATGCTTGCTGAGTTGACCTATGTTCCCCCAAGTCTTCTCCCTGGATTCTCTGTGATGTGGGTGCATGGCACATTACTGGTCATCAGGGTGTCACCCATAGGTGTGTTTGCTGTCAGGGCTGAGTTTGTGTGCAGACGCAGATGGGTCACAGTCAGGATTCCCCTTGGCACTTGTTGTTTCCACCTGTCATGTGATTTCCAGTTTGTGTTATCTTTCAGTGATTGTGACATGTTGTGTGTGTGACTGCTGGCACTCCTCAGGGTCCGGGCTGCAATGTTGGTAGTTGTCTATGTGTGTTCTTTGTGGGTGTCCTTGGCTTCTTCATTGGTGTGTGACTGTGGCTGGGATCCCATTGGTTGGTGTGGTATTGCCGTCATGTCCATGTACAGCGTAGTGTGCAGTGTGTCAGACATTCAAGAGTCTTGTTGAGTGGCCATGTGTGATGTGTTTCTGCACCTTGGTTCCCACCCACCAGCCTGGGATTGTCATGGGTGCATGTGCAATGTCACCAGTGCATGTGTGCTTCAGTGCTGCACATTGTTGGAGGTCGAGGTGTGTGGTGTTGAGTGTGTGCAGATGAGTTGTTGCCCGGCTAGACCCCTGCCTCCATGTTGGCCTTGGCTTACTGGCCGTGCTGATTGATTTGTGCTTGTGTAGGTGTGATGGTAGTTTGTTGCTCAGGACACATGACTGTGGTTCACAGTGTGAACGACATTTAGCTTTGTCATCACAGTGGGATTGTAATGCAGCCCAGGGTCACCACATTGTGGGGGCCCTGGGGGTAGTGCTGTGGTGTGTCTGTGTCTTGCTGTGTCAGTTGCTGTTCCTACCTGCTTGTGTGACATGTGTGATTTGTGCTCCCTCTCATCTGACAATGCCTGATTGCCCACATAGGGGATTTGGATCCATGAGTTACCTTTGTGTGGCACTGTATGCACATCTGTGTAATTGGTATTCAGGCCTCCTCATGTGTTGTGTGGTTGCCTGGGGACACTGGCACCCCCCCTCACCTAATGTGTTTGATGTGCAGTGTGGGTCTGCCTGTTTGTGTTTGTGCATCTGCACCACTGCATTGGCATATCTTTGGTGTGCCATTGGCTGTATGTTGTTTGGTGGCTTTCCCCTGCTGTCCCTGGGACTCCTTGGTCATCGGTCAGCACAATGATCATGGTTTGTGTGTCCCATTGCTGCCATGGTATGGTATCTGTTCACCTCACATCTACAGTCTCCACAGGGTATCTGCATTTGTGTGCCCATTGGTGCAAATATGTGGGTCTGCATTCTGATGGTCACTTCTGTCATTGTGTCATTGATGAATGTTGACAGTGTCAGCCTCCATGGGTGTTGTTTGTCTGCACATGGCCAAAGGTATGTCTTATTTGCACTGCAGTATTTGCCTCCCCCAATATATGTTGCAATGGGACACATGCACTACTTTGCCACTGATGTGTTTTATGTTCTGTGACCAGGTATCATCCATGCAGTTTGGCAGTTGCAGCTTTTTCTTTGTCAACACTTGCATTTTGGTCACTGTGATGATGGGGGTTTAGGCCCCATTGCCACAATGTTCAAAATGTGCTTCAGCTATGGAACCCACACTTACCTTTTGGTCACTGTGATGATGGGGGTGTAGGCCCCATTGCCACAATGTTCAAAATGTGCTTCAGCTATGGAACCCACACTTACCTTTTGGTCACTGTGATGATGGGGGTTTAGGCCCCATTGCCACAATGTTCAAAATGTGCTTCAGCTATGGAAGCCAGACTTATCTTTTGGTCACTGTGATGATGGGGGTTTAGGCCCCATTGCCACAATGTTCAAAATGTGCTTCAGCTACGGACCCCACACTTACCTTTTGGTCACTGTGATGATGGGGTTTTAGGCCCCATTGCCACAATGTTCAAAATGTGCTTCAGCTATGGACCCCACACTTACCTTTTGGTCACTGTGATGATGGGGGTTTAGACCCCATTGCCACAATGTTCTGAATGTGCTTCAGCTATGGACCCCACACTAACATTTTGGTCACTGTGATGATGGGGTTTTGGACCCCATTGCCACAATGGTCATGGCCTGCTTGCATTGTGGGGGCCACACACATACATGTGTGGCACATGTGATAGGGGGTCACATTGTATGTTCAAAGTCATGTTCAGTGTTGTAGGCATTTGACACAGTCTACACACGCTTGTCATGGTGTTGGGGGGATGTATTTGTCTTGCATTCCCTAGGTTGTGGTGTGCTGGTTGTGTCATGCATTGTCCATCCTATGAGTGGGGGTGGTGTTGGTGGTAGGCATCTGGCACCCCCTGGGTAAGGGTGGTAGTAGTGACAGGCATCCAGCCCCCCATGGGTAGAGGTGGTAGTAGTGGTAGGCACCTGGCACCCCCTGGGTAAGGGTGGCAGTAGTGGTAGGCATATGGCACCCCCTGGGTAAGGGTGGTAGTTGTGGTAGGCATCCAGCCCCCCATGGGTAGAGGTGGTAGTAGTGGTAGGCATCCAGCCCCCCATGGGTAGAGGTGGTAGGCATCCAGCCCCCCATGGGTAGAGGTGGTAGTAGTGGTAGGCATCTGGCACCCCCTGGGTAAGGGTGGTAGTAGTGACAGGCATCCAGCCCCCATGGGTAGAGGTGGTAGTAGTGGTAGGCATCTGGCACCCCCTGGGTAAGGGTGGTAGTAGTGGCAGGCATCCAGCCCCCATGGGTAGAGGTGGTAGTAGCGGTACGCATCTGGCACCCCCTGGGTAAGGGTGGTAGTAGTGGTAGGCATCCAGCCCCCCATGGGTAAGGTTGGTAGTAGTGGTAGGCATCTGGCACCCCCTGGGTAAGGGTGGTAGTAGTGACAGGCATCCAGCCCCCCCTGGGTAGAGGTGGTAGTAGTGGTACGCATCTGGCACCCCCTGGGTAAGGGTGGTAGTAGTGGTAGGCATCTGGCACCCCCTGGGTAAGGGTGGTAGTAGTGGTAGGCATCTGGCACCCCCTGGGTAAGGGTGGTAGTAGTGACAGGCATCCAGCCCCCCATGGGTAGAGGTGGTAGTAGTGACAGGCATCTGGCACCCCTTGGGTAAGGGTGGTAGTAGTGGTAGGCATCTGGCACCCCCTGGGTAAGGGTGGCAGTAGTGGTAGGCATCTGGCACCCCTGGGTAAGGGTGGTAGTAGTGGTAGGCATCCAGCCCCCCATGGGTAGAGGTGGTAGTAGTGGTAGGCATCTGGCACCCCTGGGTAAGGGTGGCAGTAGTGGTAGGCATCTGGCACCCCCTGGGTAAGGGTGGTAGTAGTGGTAGGCATCCAGCCCCCCATGGGTAGAGGTGGTAGTAGTGGTAGGCATCCAGCCCCCCATGGGTAGAGGTGGTAGTAGTGGTAGGCATCTGGCACCCCCTGGGTAAGGGTGGTAGTAGTGACAGGCATCCAGCCCCCCATGGGTAGAGGTGGTAGTAGTGGTAGGCATCTGGCACCCCTGGGTAGAGGTGGTAGTAGTGGTAGGCATCTGGCACCCCCTGGGTATGGGTGGTAGTAGTGGTAGGCATCTGGCACCCCCTGGGTAGAGGTGGTAGTAGTGGTAGGCATATGGCACCCCCTGGGTAAGGGTGGTAGTGGTGGTAGGCATACAGGCCCCTATGTGTATGTGTGGCATTGGTGAGGGCCATCCCGCCCCTATGGTGCTGCTTTTGCTGGTGTAGGTATTTCTGCATCCCTCTGTGTGTGATGTGTCGGGTACGTGTAGTTTGTTTTTGTTGTTGGTGTCTGACTTACCTTCTGCGCCGTACGCGTCCGTGCCTGTTCCGGTAATAGAGGTAGAATATTGGTAGGATCGGCACGAAGGGATTCATGGTTGGTTCGTCTCGTTCGTCTTTCTCTTTGCTTCGCCTCGTCCTCGTCGCTGGCGTGTTCGTCTCGTAGCCGTGGATCGTGTTGTGGCGCAAATCGGAGCTTATGTGCGCCTCGCCCGGATGCTTTGACGTGCCGTGCGTAGCGACGGGTTCGGCGCGTACGGGAAGCGCATCGTACTTGTCCGGCCAGACGGGGCTGCATTTTTGCTTCCTTGCGGCTCGATTCTACGATTCCAGATCCGGCTCGGTCGGGGAACAGGACCTGGATTGGGTGAGTACGACTGGGTCGGAATCTATGCTGTTGTGCGCATCGTACTTGCTCGTTCGGAATTATGTGCGGCTCGGTCGGGAAACAGGCATTCGCATGGCTTTTTTCCAGACCGAATGGTGTTAGGTGCGCCTCCGACCGAGATCGGAATCGGCCCCAAAGAAGGAGGTCACCAACCCACGGGCTGTCTAGGATGATCCAGAGGCCAATCCATTGTAGGGCTTCAGAGATGGTGCAGATGACTTCCTAGTAGGCATCTGAGAAACTCTGACAGAGCTCCACCCTCAATGTCAGCTACTACTATATATAGCTACAATGCTGCTGCCTTCCTGAAACCACCACCATCTTTTGATACCACCGAAAATCAAAATATTGGCGATAGAAGGATTGTGTGGATAGAGACATTTGAAGATTTCATTGATGCACTTGACAAGACTGATAAAAATATTATCAAATATCTCAAAAACCTTGCTGTTGATGGTGTAAAAGGAGTCATAAGGAAGATGCTGCAAACCGACAAAGAAATCACATACTGACAGAATAAAGAAACTTTGAATCGCAAGTTCAATTCAATGCTGAATGTAGATTATGAAAAATACATGTTCAGTCAAGAACGACAGAAAGTTGGTGAAACCATCAATGAACTTGTAGAGACCTCGACACACTCATCAAACACTCTAAGTTCAATTAATTTGATGATGAAGAAGGTATAAGTCTTAGTGTTATTGATGGATGCTTGTCAGATTTATTCAGATGATGAATGCAGAGAGAAACTCTTAGTCGGGAGCTAGTGTTAGTGGCTGCCAGAGCTGAAGAACATGCCAATAGAAAAGCTGCTGACATGGAGGATGGAGGTGCTCAGAATGAATCCGTCATGAGTGTGAAAAGCTAGCCAAAGCCAATGACTGAAGGAGACAAGGTGATGCCTACACATAAAAACAAGTTGTGTTTTAAATGTGGATTCTCGTTTCCACACAAAGGTAAATGCCCTGCCATTGGGCAGATATGCAAAGGCTATGGGAAGGAGAACCATTTTGTGATGGCTTGCAAAGCCAAGGAAAAAGCATGTGTATCATGGCTCAAAGACAAAATGGCCACAGGAAAGTTCCAGAAGCACCGTTTGACGCGCTCCCACAAGGCCAAGCAGCGACATCAGTTAAGACAAATCAACACTGAACGAAGTCGATTGTCATCTAAATCATCGTTAAAACGTTCTTCTATATCAGTATCAAGTGAAAGTGAAGAAGATGGTTGTGCCATGTAGATGTTTACCTCAGAAAAGCATGTGCATGTTGGACTGGCCACATGTGAAGAAAAATGTCAATCAAAGAAAAGTCGACATGCTAAAGCACCAAAGTCATTCAAACATTGTCCAAAGATTACACTGAAAGTGCATGGTTGTTCAATACCTTTTATCATTGACAGTGGTGCTTCTATAAACATTATGCCTGAGGAGAACTATAATGAATTGACTGATGCCATCGAAAACAAAAGTGAATATATTGGGCTGCATCGATGCCCTTAAAAAGTCAAGGTTCATTTGTAGTGATGATGAAACACAAGAAAACAAAGGCACAAGCACCCATCCATGTGCTTCAAGGTACAGTGTAAAGTGACTGTCTGCTCAGTTTCAGCACAGCTGCTGATATGGGACTGATTTCTGTAAACTACAACATGAATGCTCACCATGAAATATTAAGTCAATTCCCTTCATTGTTTCATGATTTAGGAAAGTTTAAGACTCTGAAAGTTAAGCTGCATATTAATGAGGATGTCCGTCCTGTTGCTAAAAAGACATAGACATATTGTTTTTCATTTACAAGATGCTGTTGAAAAAGAAATTGAATTGTTACTTAAGCATGATATCATTGAGTGATCTACTGGTCCCACACCATGGGTTTCTTCCATTGTGGTAGTGCTCAAAAAGGACAGTGAAGGAACTGTTGGCATATGCATTAGCATGCATCAAGCAAACAAGGCAATTGAACGAGAGCGCCATCCAGGTCCACACATTGCTGACATAATAACACAGTTAAGTGATGCAAAGGTCTTCTTTTGGCTTGATTTAAATAAAGGTTATCATTAGTTGGAACTCAAACAAAATTGCATGTAGATTGCAACCTTTTCTACAACTGTTGGTCTGTTTGGATACAAAAAGACTACGTTTTGGTGTGTCATCGGCTGCAGAGCTTTTTGAAGACATCATTCGAAGTATCATACAGCCTGTCATGAATGCGTTCAATTTTAGTGATGACATATTAATTATTGGAGCTACACAAAAAGAGCATGATAAAGCTCTCACACAAGTATGTTGTTTACTTGCGGATGCAGGTTTGACTTTGAATGCAAACAAATGTGAGTTCCACAAGACAAAGTTAAAATTCACATATTGTATTTTGGTGTTTTACCTTTTCTTTTCTGTTGGGGTATAATACTGCTAAAGTACAAGTGCTGCAAAGGCTGATCCCCCACAGGATGTTTTAATGGTGCGTTCATTTCCTGGCATGGCCAACTACTATTCCAGATGTATACTCGACTTTGCCATTGTAATCGCTCCATTGAGAGAGCTGACATTGGTCACATGAATTTGAGATAAGTTTTAAGAAAATCAAGCAAGCCATTGAGAATGCTTCTGAAATGGCATATTTGTTGCAGACACTAGCCCAGTCGGGTTAGGCGCTATCCTTGCACAGCACAGAGGACACCGGGATGCTCGAAGGCATATTGTTACATGCAAGTTAGAGTCTGTCCCAAACAGAACAAGTTTATTCACAACCTGAAAAAGAAAGTTTAGCCGTGGTATGGGCTTGTGAACATTTCCATGTATTCCTATAGGGAAAACCTTTTACTCTGGTAACTGATTATCAAATGTTACTAACTAGATTTGGCAATCCAAAGGCCAAGATGCCTCCTCACATTGAACGATGAGGACTACGGCTACAAGAATACAATTATAGCATTGTTCATCATCCAGTGAAGGATCAGAACCCTGCTGACTACTTTTCCAGAGTGCCTATACAAGGTCATGGTACTGCATCCAAGATGGCTGAAGCCTATATAAATTTCATTGTAAATTCAAACACAGCAGCTGCCATTTCGTTAGCCCAGATTATCACTGCCTCGAGCAATGAGAGTGACATACTAAAGTTGAAAGAAATAATTAAACATCAGTCATGGAACCAATACCCTTGACCTCTCACCAGTGAGAGTGAATATCAAAAATACAAAAATGTCAAAGTTGAACTGTCCATAACTCAGGAAGGAGTTATATTGCAACGGTCAAGAATCCTGATTCCGGAGAGTCTGAGGCAGAAGATGATTGAAGTGGCCCACAGAGGACATTGTCGAATCGCTGCCACAAACGAGCTCTCCAAGACCGGGTCTGGTTTTTGTATCCCGATGAGCGGGTTGAAAAGGAATTAAACGCCTGTCATCTGTGCAACTGCCTTTCTACTAAAGTCACTCAACACACTTTAAGCATGTCAGAACTCCTGAAGGATGCCTGAGAGAGAGTAGCCATTGACTTTTTTGCTCCACTTGACAATGAACATCACCTGATGGTGATTGTGGACGCATACTCACAATTTCCCTTAATTGAGGATCTTTCATCTACCACTGAAGACAGAGTCATTGAGAGACTAGATGGCATCTTTGCAACATGAGGTGTTCCCAGCCGTGTTGAAATCTGACAGAGAGAGAAATACAAGAATGCAACTCCTGAGGAGGACTTGGTTCAGAAACAAAAGATGAAAGCGTATGCTGACAAAAGATTACATGCAAAGAGCATCGTCGTTAGGAGAGGAGAACGAGTGCTTCCACGCCAGATACAGAAAAGAAAGTCTAATGCTCCATTTAATGCAGAACCTTTTCAAGTGGTGTCTATCAAGGGACACATGGTGGCTGCCCAGTGCCCTGGGAAGTCTATTACCAGAGACTCTTCTCACTTTCAGAATTTAACTCCTCGTTCATCAGGTCTACATGTTGAAGGAGAGACTGCATCTGACTTACCTGTGACTGCTATTGCCTCTCGACCATCAGCACAGATCCTGGACATTGATGGTGACAGTTTCCAGTTACAAGATTGGTTCTAACAATTAAAATGCCAAAAAGATTGATTGAAGAGATTTAGGGTCTGATTTCGATGTCGGTCGGAAGGCCTCTGACCGCTGGTGGGAAGCTTTCCAACCGACATTGTAGGTTTGTACTCTGATCGCCGTATTACAATGACGGCGGTTGGAGTCCAAACTGGCCAGGAAATCCGACTCGGTTCCGACAGGCTCAAGAAGCCCATCGGCAAGTTGTAAGGGCCTCATATTCCCTAACGAACGTCATTTCTGCCATCAGGATTATGATGGCACTTTCCGACAATCGTTCCATATCGGCCTTTCCGATATGGAACTGGTGTCGGAATGTGTCTTTTGGGGCCCCTTGTAGGGCCCCATCCCTGTGCGACCTCCAGTTGTGTCCTTTGGGGGCACCTATGGTGGCACCCTGAAAATCCCTACACCATGTGGCAGGCACCGTGATGTACCTACCACATGGTGCAGGGATTTACACAAACTCCCAATTCTCAGTGGGAGCTTGTGCTGCGGGCGGTTTCCACCCTCCACACAAGCTCCCATAGGGAAATGGGAGTTTGTGACCGCACCATGTGCGGTCGCATTATAATGAGGTGTGTCGAACCGCTGACCAATAGTGTGTATATATATATGTATATATATATATATATATATATATATATATATATATATATTGTCAAAAAATTAAATTAAGGGGGAGATGTAGTGTCTTGCGATTAAGCAATGATGGAACCCTTTTGGCTCCTGATGGACTCTGTAGTGCCTTGAATTAGCTGTTGGCACAGAATGCAATGAAGGCTGATTTAGAATGCTGGGTTCACAGTTACACACAGAAGAATAAAGATGTGTAATACTAAGCTCCGTGTGTGGTATTGTCATTTGTGGGTACCCAGGCTGGGGACAGATGCTACAGTGGGTAAACCATTTAGGTTGAAAGCTAAATTTGAATGAATGAAATCCTCACCACGGGATCTCGTAACGCTCCGCAAACCAGGATTTAAGGTATTTTTGTTCAGCGGTCCTGACTTGGTCCTTGTATCTGGCCTGTGGTCCATCATGGTCAGCCTGGACTTGTGACTTTGTCCCGTTCTGGAGTGACCAGAAAATCCCAGCTAGCGCTTTGTGCTTCTAGGTACTATTTTTACCTGAAACTCTGAAATTGCATATCTCTGGTTCTACCAATTGGATGTTTGTCATTTTGGTGTCAAATCATTTAACAGATTTTACTCTATTTTTCAAATTTGGTGTGGATTTTTTGTTGTGTTTTGTTTTCACCTTAGTACTCCTTGTGTGCTGCATAAATACTTTACATAGTGCCTCTAGGTTAAGCCTTACCAAAGGGGATGCTGGACAGAGCGTTAGAGCAAATCAAACACTCACCCCCAGTCAACTGATCTGGGTTTAATCCATCATCATTCTTTAGCTCACTCCACCACCCCAGTTCAGACATGGCCATATGCAAATCAGTCTGACCCTGTGCCTCATGGGAACAGTCCAGCCCGAACTGCCAAGCCATGTCTTCCCTGGACCGGAAACAAGCATCCTGGGACCGGTTTCTGGCTATTCAGCCGTCATCAGCCAGGCTAGCTTGAATCCAGTGGCAAAGTGAGCAAGGGACCCACGTCTGGGCATACCCTGCCAACTTAGGGCGAACAAAGCGATACCAAAGGGGATGATGGACGGAGCGTTAGAGCAAATGAAACACTCACCCCCAGTCAACTGATCTGGGTTTAATCCATCATCATTCTTTAGCTCACTCCACCACCCCAGTTCAGACATTGCCATATGCAAATCAGTCTGACCCTGTGCCTCATGGGAACAGTCCAGCCCGAACTGCCAAGCCATGTCTTCCCTGGACCGGAAACAAGCATCCTGGGACCGGTTTCTGGCTATTCAGCCGTCATCAGCCAGGCTAACTTGAATCCAGTGGCAAAGTGAGCAAGGGACCCACGTCTGGGCATACCCTGCCAACTTAGGGCGAACAAAGCGATACCAAAGGAGATGATGGACGGAGCGTTAGAGCAAATCAAACACTCACCCCCAGTCAACTGATCTGGGTTTAATCCATCATCATTCTTTAGCTCACTCCACCACCCCAGTTCAGACATGGCCATATGCAAATCAGTCTGACCCTGAGCCTCATGGGAACAGTCCAGCCCGAACTGCCAAGCCATGTCTTCCCTGGACCGGAAACAAGCATCCTGGGACTGGTTTCTGGCTATTCAGCCGTCATCAGCCAGGCTAGCTTGAATCCAGTGGCAAAGTGAGCAAGGGCCCCACGTCTGGGCATACCCTGCCAACTTAGGGCGAACAAAGCGATACCAAAGGGGATGATGGACGGAGCGTTAGAGCAAATCAAACACTCACCCCCAGTCAACTGATCTGGGTTTAATCCATCATCATTCTTTAGCTCACTCCACCACCCCAGTTCAGACATGGCCATAGGCAAATCAGTCTGACCCTGTGCCTCATGAGAACAGTCCAGCCCAAACTGCCAAGCCATGTCTTCCCTGGACCGGAAACAAGCATCCTGGGACCGGTTTCTGGCTATTCAGCCGTCATCAGCCAGGCTAGCTTGAATCCAGTGGCAAAGTGAGCAAGGGACCCACGTCTGGGCATACCCTGCCAACTTAGGGCGAACAAAGAGATACCAAAGGGGATGATGGACGGAGCGTTAGAGCAAATCAAACACTCACCCGCCAGTCAACTGATCTGGGTTTAATCCATCATCATTCTTTAGCTCACTCCACCACCCCAGTTCAGACATGGCCATATGCAAATCAGTCTGACCCTGTGCCTCATGGGAACAGTCCAGCCCGAACTGCCAAGCCATGTCTTCCCTGGACCGGAAACAAGCATCCTGGGACTGGTTTCTGGCTATTCAGCCATCATCAGCCAGGCTAGCTTGAATCCAGTGGCAAAGTGAGCCAGGGACCTACGTCTGGGCATACCCTGCCAACTTAGGGCGAACAAAGCGATACCAAAGGGGATGCTACAGTGGGTAAACCATTTAGGTTGAAAGCTAAATTTGAATGAATGAAATCCTCACCACGGGATCTCGTAACGCTCCGCAAACCAGGATTTAAGGTATTTTTGTTCAGCGGTCCTGACTTGGTCCTTGTATCTGGCCTGTGCTCCATCATTGTCAGCCTGAACTTGTGACTTTGTCCCATTCTGGAGTGACCAGAAAATCCCAGCTAGCGCTTTGTGCTTCTAGGTACTATTTTTACCTGAAACTCTGAAATTGCATATCTCTGGTTCTACCAATTGTATGTTTGTCATTTTGGTGTCAAATCATTTAACAGATTTTACTCTATTTTTCAAATTTGGTGTGGATTTTTTGTTGTGTTTTTTTTCACCTTAGTACTCCTTGTGTGCTTTATAAATACTTTACATAGTGCCTCTAAGTTAAGCCTGACTGCTTTTGTGCCAAGCCATCAGAGAGTTGAGAGCAGGTTAATTTGGGGTTTGTTTGTGTTTCACCCTAACAGAAATTCTGGGTTCTGCTTGAGTCGGGTTTCACCACCCCCACCCCAGACCAGCAACCCAATTTGCAACAGCAGGTCCTCAGATCCTCCAAAAAGAGGGATGTGGTTGTTCCCAGATTAAGATGGATCAAATGGGGAGGGAAAGCTATTTACTTCCTCAGAGCGAAATTGTAGAATTCCCTACCGAGTGAGATTAAAACCACTGAAACCCATACCTGCATTAGGAAACTCATTAATACCTGGTTCCTTTCTCTATATATGTAATATTGCCTATTTTTCAACAGCACTTTCTATTTTAGCACCAAGATGCTTCTGGGCAAAAGTGCACTTTGGAAATGTCAACCACTCATTCTTTCTTTCTTTCTTTCTTTCTTTCTTTCTTTCTTTCTTTCTTTCTTTCTTTCTTTCTTTCTTTCTTTCTTTCTTTCTTTCTTTCTTCCATGCAGCACCACCAACAACATTAACAGGCAACCATTTCAGCATTCAACGGTGTACTGCCTGCTCCTATTTGTCCTTGGTCAAAAAGGCAGCAAACCGAAGCTTGAGGAAGGATGTGGTGGTGGGTAGTTTAAGAATATATATATATATATATATATATATATATATATATATATATATATATATATATATATATATATATATATATTCCAAACGTATTCCTGGTTGTGGACAGCAGTCGCAGTCAGCAGGAAACAGCCACACAAACGCGGTCTTGAGTTCACGAAAGTATTTTATTGGCAAAGAAACAGACGCGTTTTGAACTTGCGTTCTTTTTCACATAAATATATATATGTGTGTGTGTGTGTGTTTTTGACACCAAAGGGTCAACAAAACTGTCAGGGAAGGAATGGTTATTAGATCTAGCTAAATACATCTACCTGGAAGAATTTGATGACTTTTCATTAAGTACAATACTGCACGATATGTGGGTGTCATGCATGGTGTACGTATCTACGTTAGAAAGTATGGAAAAAATAGAGATATCATAATAAGTTGATGTATTGTAAAGAAAATGAACAATGCAAGATGCTACAGATATTCGCTGATTTTAGTGTGACAGCACTAAAGGGTTAGGTAGGAAAAAGTAAAACACTAAAATACAATATGTGATCAATTGCAGAACTATAGCACTATTGACTATTGAGCAAATATTTTAAAGCATACCAATCTCTTTGTCCATAAATAGTAAATAACGCATGTAAACATTCTAACATTCTAACATAAAATAAAATAAAAATAACCATTTTACTCTGGTGCTGTAGGACTCCCTTGAAACTCAGTGGCACTGAGAACAAACATCAAAGGGCTTATTTACAAGGCCCTGTGCGTAGCCGGAACGTCACTTTTAATGAAGTTCCGGAGGTTCACAGTGCAGTGCAATATGTACAGGACCACGTAAAGCCACCCTGCATGGCTTTTCATGGCCTTGTAGATGTGGCGTGAGGAAACGCAGCACAAGTCGCAGCATTGCCTCACACCGCGATGAGGAGGCGTGCCATAGGGTGTTACAGTGGGTATTCCCATGCAACACCCAGTGGCATTTGTCACATTCCCAGATTTACAATGTTCTGTAATCCTGGGAATGTGTGGGGAGGTGCAACGAGGAGAAATAGCTCTATTTCTCCGTGCTTTTTCCTCTTTCTATGTCTACTGCATTCAGCAGCACACATAGAAGGTGCAAACCACCTTCATTGATTGTTTTTGTGTAGGAAGGTGTCCCTTCCTGCACAAAAGCAATCATTCCCACAACGCAGACACCCTTGCACCATGGTGCAACGGTGCCTACGTTGGCTCATGGCTGCAAATGTGAACCAGCGCTAAGGAAGATGACAGGAATGTGCCGTATATCATGCATACGGAGCATTCCTGCCCTTTTCTTTTGACGCAAGACAGTGCAGCAAGAAGGCTTGCGATGCAGCAAGAAGGCTTGCGGCACTGCCCTACGGCAAAACTTTGCAAATGAGGCCCAAAGTTTCTTGCACTGTTTTTAAATCATTGAAGGGTTATGGCCAAAGCTACTTAATGGCTTTATTTATTAACTCCCTGCTTCACACTGAAGTCTAGCAAAGTAGCATGGTCACTCAAGTAAGATTCAATGGCAAACATGTCAAAACAGGTCGATCTGTGTGTGGAGCACTCAGCTCTAATCTAAGGTGGCTGTCTTCAGGAAACAAACCTGTTCAATGAGGCCTTCACTTCCCTCCATGATTCCACTGGGACTACTTCCCCCCTCCAAAAATGGGCAGGCCCGCACTGAGCGCAATTCAAGCCCCACAATTTCCTGAGCCAGAATAGCAATAGATGATCCTGATCCATTTTGGACAATCACATCGTTAGAGATGGGCTTTGATATGCTGTACAACATGCAATCTCCTTAACACTACCGCTATGAAGTGACTTCTGCCACAAGCTGGTGCTTTACAAAAATAAATAAACCAACAAACTAGAATTGCCACAAATGGCCACTATTCACAAATGGTGCTGCCATTCATGACTGATAAGAAATAAATCCGATTGGAGGGTTGGGAAAAGAATCCAATCTCCAGGTACTTCTCTAGAAATACCCAACTGAAATTAAGTCTGGCCTGAAGTCGTGAAAAGTCCAAAATTCTCCGGAATAGAGGTAGAATTGAACACTGTCACAACTCAACCCGGAAATAAGCGTTAAGAAGATGTGAACAGGATGAAAGGGCAACGAAAAGCTTGAGGATATGTAGATGGATAACAGAAAGGGAAAAAAGTTTATCTGTGAGATCCTTTGTGTCTCCCCGGGAAAATCCGGATATTCCTGAATACGATTTAATGTAAATAAAACAAAGAGGTGTAAAAGAAAAGGAAATAAATTCTGAATTTCCAGGAAACGTAAGCCATATTTCCAACACTCAAAAAGACCCAGAGACAATAAACCGATTGTATTTTGATAGGCAAGATATAGAAAATGCGAATGAAAAGAAAATAAGAAGTCAGAGGAGTCTTTGACAAGGAATGAGAAAATAAAATACGACAATTACATTTCAGCATTGGTAATGTTCCAGTCTCACCATTAGAAAGGGTTCCTATAGCATGCTTAGCTGCCAGAACAAGCGGGAAATGCCTGTGCCTTATGTTGCTTGTGGTCTGAAATGTTGGATATCACTGCAAAATGCTAAAGAACTCTGGTGTTTGAAGATGACTCACGTGGTGAACTGTTATTTAATTCAAGATCAGTGACAGCTTGCTATTAACTTTTAACTTTTTTTTTTTTTTAAAGTTTTTTGACTGTATTTCAATATTTGTGTACTCAAATGTACCGCTCAATTATATTCCTACTCTATTTTGTTTTTTTTCTTCTCTTCCTTAAAGAGCTATACTAAATAAACCTTTTTGATTAGTGGATTTTGTAAAGCATAATTGGCTGGGCTTTCACAAAAAAGCTGTAGTTGCACATAATGTTTGAAAAAATATGTAGATTCAATGAATGTGATGAATTCCCACTCATATGTTCATGTTTAGCCGTATACACAGGAATATAAAACAAGCAGCAGGTGCATGACATCATGGAAGTGAAGAGATAGCCAGTGTAGAGATTGGTGAGAAGGGGACGAATGTGAATTCTGGAGCTCATCGCAAACACAATGAAATCTTCTCATAGTAATGAAGACAGGAAAAAGAGAAGTTGTCATAACAGATACAGAGAGTACTGCTACAATTATAAAACCATGTACCTAGGCGATTATCATTCATTTGGTAGTGCAGGTGGTTAGAAACCAGAGGATACGTGAAAATTACATCTGTGCTCCTGCATAGGGCAACTGTGGCATCAGCTTGCCTCTTCCAGCTGTGCCATTCAGAGGGGGGTCTTACCCTTTCTTGCACTGGGACAAACACACCCTAAATTAACCAGTCCTCACCGCCTGGTAGCTTGGCACAGAGCAGTCAGGTTCAACTTAAAAGGCAATATGTAAAGTATGTGTGCAACACTTCAGACAGTAGGACAGTGAAAGCACCACACAAAAAGAAACCACACCTGGTAAGTAAAATAGAGCTTAATTTAAAATGACAAAAATCCAATAAGTAGAACCAGAGTTATGATTTTGTTTTAAAATAAACTGAAATGTAGTGCTTAAAAACATAAAGCACAAATTGGGGCTACCTGGATCTGCTAGACCAGGTCAAATCCAAAAGTTAGGTCGACCGCGATGCAGTGCGGGTCAAATACAGGGACCAATCTTGACCCGCTGCAAAGTACCTCAGTTGCGACGTCGACGGAGCCAAGATGTGCGAAACAAAGAGGCGATGTGACATCGGAGCCGAGATGCAAGAATCAAAGAGGCAATGTGTCATTGTTGAATCACAGGATGAAGGCGATGTGTCAGCTCCAACCCACTCAAAGTCGAAGATGTATCAGGAATGGAGGGGATGCGCTGCACAGTCAGCAATGTGATGTACTCAATTCTTGTGGCAGCGGCAATGCGTCAGCATTGATGGAGAAGAGCCAGTTCCAAGCAACAAAACAGTGTCAATGCGAGGACTTCTGCTGGAGCAGAACTGTATAACCTCTTCCTAGGGCTCAGGACTGGACTGGCACCACTTGGCAGGGCAAGACTCACAGGTGGCAGAGTCCAGGTGCTGTAGCAGGCGGGTTCAAAGTATTTGATGTCCTTGAGACTTCAAAATACGAGGCAAGCCCTTGGAGTCAGTTTGGATCTGGGTTGGAGAGATGCAGGTCTAGTCCTTCTCACTCCCAGACAACAGGGGCAGCAGGTGGCAGAGTATTCACAGGTCCAAAAGTGTACTGCAGTGGAGGTGTCAGACGGTTAGTGCTTATACCCAGTTGTGACTTTGAAGTGCACAGAGTGCCTGCACTTCCTACCCTGGCTCCAAACTCACAAAAGGGGGTATGCAGCCCTTTGTGTGGGGAGAGGACACAGCCTATTCAGGAGTGTCAGCTCCTCCCTCCCATCCTGCCCAGGATGGCCCATCAGTATGTGGATGGCCCATCAGTCACACCTAAGCTCCCTTTGCCTGTGGCTGTCTAGAGGGAATGCACAAAGCCCAGCTGTCACCCAGCCGAGATGTGTATTCAGAGACAGGCAAAAGGCACCAAATGGCTAAAGTGAGAAAATGCCAACTTTTAAAAAGTAGGACACAACACAAGAATTCCGTTTTTCATTCAAAGATCACATGACCTAATCGCTATGATCTGGAAATATATATTTTTTATTTTCTTTTGATTGCTTTGATTTTTACTTTTTAATTCATCTCGTTTTTGAATTTTTTTTTGTTTTGATACGTACAACAATTTTTAGATATTTAGACATACACTGGAATCACAACAAGAAAAAACGGACATACAAATTCACAATGCATTTTTAATACATAAAAGTATCACATTACAAAAAAATAACATAAACCGCATATATAGCTCAGGTTCTGTATATGTTTTTCAAACACAATCACATTAACAATCAAAACCTCTGGTTACTTTCTATTTAGTTATATTTTGATTATTTTCAGAGGTAATGCTCACTCTAGTTCTTTGTAACAGCAAAAAAAGAAGTATTTTGTGGCAAAAAGTGGTGTTGCATCAACCTGAACACCTATTTGGCCAATGTAAGAACTGTTGACGGGTTTCCAACCCACTATAATTGCTTTGAAGGGTTCTCCTCAGGACACAGAACACTTGAAGAGCTCTGTCTTTTGTGGGTACTCCAATATCCTTGTTTGTGTGCCCACTGTTCATAGTACAGGGACAAATGCCACCCGTGGCACCATTATGTGGAGGGATTGGAGCTCCTAACTCGCCTCTCTTCGTTACGGATAAAATCGTGAATTTTTCATTTCCACAGTTTCTTGAGATCAGTCAAGGTTTGGCGTTCGTCTTGCCCGAATTGCGAGTCAAAAAGTGACATTTTCAGAATTACAATTTAAAATCTGACTTCAGCATAAATTGTGATTTTAAATTGTGATTCGAGAGACACCCAACTTGGGGGTCCAATTTCTTCCCAATTGGAAATTACACTTACCAGATGTAATAAGGTAATCCCCATGTTATCCTATGGATGAGATAGGCCTTGCAGTAGTAAAAAACGAATTTAAGAGTTTTTCACTACTAGGACATGTAAAACATAAAAGTACATGTCCTACTTTTTAAACACACTGCACCCTACCCTTCGGGTGTCCAGGGTCTATCTTAAGGTGACTTATATGTATTAAAAACGAAGGTTTGGGCCTTGGCAAGAGGGTTAACTTGCTAGGTTAGCATGGCAGATAAAAACTGCACACACAGGCTTTGCAATGGCAGGCCTGAGACATGTTTAAAGGGCTACTTAAGTGGGTGGCACAATCAGTGCTGCTGGCACACTAGTAGCATTCATTTACAGGCCCTGGACACATGTAGTGCACTTTACTAGGTACTTATATGTAAATTAAATATGACAATTGTGGTTAAGCCAATATTAAAAAAATTTAAGCAGAGAGCACATGCACTTTAGCACTGGTTAGCAGTTGCTAAGTGCCCAGAGTCATAAAGCGAGCAAAAATGGTCAGCAAAAACAGGAGGTCTAAAGGCAAAAAGTCAGGGGAAACCATACCAAGGACGCCAGGTCTAACAGCACTATATTCAGGACTCCTCAGAAAGACACTACTCAGGATCTAAGTTATGCATAATGTGCTGGAACAACAGACTTTTGCGGCCTGTGGATTTGATCCCATCTCACCACACCAGCATACATTACACATCAAATATAGGATTATCATTTTCACTCTACAATAAGATTACCTTACCTAGCATAAATTGTAGATTTTGGTCAAGGAATTGGATGTTGAAGCAGTGGTTAATCAGCGGAGCTGAAGTCCTTATTGTATATTTACAGACATAGTAGTGATGAAACATCTGGTAAATCATACTATGATATGAGTTTGAAATCTTCAGAATGATGATAAATTTCTCAGGCAAGCCCCAGATTTTGAGATCATAAGAGACTCCTACTTAGAACATTGGAATATAAAACAGACAACATACATTTATTTATTCATGCATTTATTTAAATCAGACTTTATACAATTTCCACAGAGATCGTTAGTTTCTCAATTTTAAAGCATATGCCAAAATCTTATCATAAATACCTTCCATGATCCATAATTTCACGAAGTAAATAACACTTTAAAAATGTATATTTTCACTTTAAGGTTATCATGCTAAATCCACATAAGACATCTTTCCCATGTCTACTTCTCTCACGTCAGACCCACATTGTATGCAGTGAGAACCACACACCTTGGTCATTCTAACATTGTAACACACACAGATGATGGTAATTCCCAAGACATATATAGTCAATGTAGACATAGAAGCATCCAACACCACATGTTCAGCTGATGTGTAAACAATATACTCTTAGGGCCTGATTACGACTTTTGGCGGAGTGATGGCTTGGCGGTGCAAACCTCCGCGACACCGCTCTGCCGAAGGTCACCGCCGGGCAGGCGGGCGTTGTGGTGGTCCCATGGCGGTGCCTTTGAAAAATGCACTACAATGGGAACGCCTCACAAGGGTCCTGCACAGCATGGACTCGAAAGTCCATGCTGTGCAGGAACTGTTGTGCATGCACACAGGGGAGCACATGTTATGCCCACCTGTGTGCATCCACAAGCGTAGGAGGCACAGGGGGCCATGTAGGGCCCACTTTGTTTCCTCTCCTTCTAGGTTTGTATAGAGTAAGAACCTCCATGTAAACCCTGGTGGAGAGGAAACTCGTAATATACTTGGTCGGGACTGCGGCGGTCCTGCCAAGCAAATTGCATCCTCCTGACTGCCACACCACTTCCAGTGAATGGCATCTCCCTGGCGGAGGCCCCAGGGTGGTCTGACCGCCCAACTCGTAATGGGGCGGTCGGACCGCCGGTGTGGCGTTGGCTGGACCGCTGCTCCCGTGCGAATCTGGCGGTCCTCAGACCATCAGACTTATAATTAAGGCCTTAGAAGCATCCAACATCACATGTCCAGCTAACCACCATGTATGTCACATCCATCAGTCAGCGATTCACAAAAATTGGGTACACTGAGGATGAAAAAGCCAGGAAGTATGTCCTCCAAATAATAACTACATCATAAAGGGTACTCCCCGCTGAACAGAAAGAAAGTAGAATAGGGACCGATGTTGGAAGAGTTCAAAAGGCAATAGTAATCCTTTTTAAAGTGTGAAAGGCCATCACATACCCTTAAGAGGCATGCTTTATTCTTGGGACCCTCCTTGCACCAGCATGGATAGCGCTGGTGTGAGCTAATATCCTTGTAGAGGGGACCTCTTGAGATGTTTTTCTGAAGCAAATCAAGGAGGGTTCTCATATGAAACATAGATGTAGGTGTATGCAATAGATAGTGCAAGGGAGTAGAAGACAGGGGTAATATGAGTAACTAAACTACCTAGTGGCAATAAGATGGACAATCCTTTGATTGGCTGTATCAACGTTTTACTGTTAGGAATTTTTTTACAGACATCTCCAACCCAGAATGCAACCCGACCTCCTGCATCTTCCTTCTACAGTGGGTGGGTTTGTCAGACCCCGATCCCAACTTCTAACTGATTTTCCCCTTTGTTAGACTTGTAGTCTAATGATTGAATAGTATCGACTCCTATTCCATTTAAGAACATAACTAAGGTATTAAAGCCCTATCCCGCCCCTCTCGGCCCCTCTTCTACAGATTTGGTTTCCCAAAATGGGCCTGCTGCAAAGTTTATTAGCTGGAACATAGCTGATATTCTATCAGACCAGCAGGACTTGCCATGATTAGATTTTATCACCAATTTAGATATTATAATGCTACAAGAGACCTGGTCCTCAGAGGAAATTGTGTGGGATGTCTTTGAAACTTTCTTAATTCTTGGTATTGTTTCACCTGGTCAGAGTGGGCGGGAGGCTTAGCTATCTTGATTAGAACCTCAAAGTTTTATAAGATTGTCCCAACTGTTTGCAACCATGATGGTATTCAGGTTTGTTGGATTGTCTTGTTTAATAAGTTCTACTTTTTACTTGTCAACTTCTATAATACAGTCTTTGATGTAGGATGCCAGAAAGCTATTCTGTTGAAGCTATTGTTAGTTCTCAAATCGCATTCATTAAGCATGAGCAGATATGCCCCTACAATGTCCAGTCTATTCTGAGATATTGTAAGTGCTCAGGGAATCCATAAAGAGTACATGGGCTGGATACTTGTCAAAACGAGTTTTCTAGCACCATGAGGACTTCACTGATTTATAAGGTGTTTGGTACCAAACATCTTATCCTAATAAATCCTCACTGATGCCAGTGTTGAATTTAATAATAAATTCACACAGGAGACCATATAGAGGGTTCCCTGAAAAACCTAAAAAGCACTTGTGTGGTCTCTGACTTGTTTTCGCCACTCTGCCACCACCAGACATGTTTCTGACCTTATGGAGTGAGAGCCAGAGTTCTCAGAGGACAGAGACAAAGCCTGCTCTGGGGGGAGATGCTTCACACCTCCTCCAGGGCAGGATGGCCTTCTTTGGCGGGAAGCTTCAAAAGTGATGCTGCCTTTGAAAACCAACCCAGGAACCTCCAGATAGTGAGGGGAAGCCAAACCCCCCTTTCCTGCTCCACTTTTGGCTGGAGGAAGGGCGGGAGAATTAGTTAGATTAGGAGGTGGGTCCCAACTTAGCCTACACCACCCCTAGGGCGGGGCAGGTGATGTGAACCCCTCTCCTGAAATTCCACGATCCAACCTATTAGGGCTAGGGTAGTGCCCCTTCCCACAGAAAGTGGTCACTAGAGGATGCAGACACCCTAAAGTTAGGCAGCCCATTGGCTACAACCTGTCTCCTCTTGTAACACCCCCAAATTCAGTATTTAGGTGGCACCCTAAGACTTGGACAACAGATTCGACATACAAAAGAAGACCAGGTCAAAGAAGACCCGCCGCACGAGAGCTGATGCCCTGCTGCAGAAGAAAAAGGCACCAAATCCTGCCTGCTGCTCCATGGACTTGACAGTCACTGCTGGTGTGTCCTCCTAAAACCTGAAAGGACTCCAAGAACCACGGAGTACCTCCAGCTTTCAAGAAATCGCTGAGAAACTCCTGTGAAGTGAAGGTATCACTCCCCTGCACACCACAGGCACTGATCATGTGAAGTCTGGTTTGTCAACTTGCTGCTCCCTGATGACCTTGAATAAGCACCGAAGCAAGAAAAGGTGCAACAGCTCCAGAGGGTCAGATCTGGCTCCCCACCAAGCCTGCAGTCACCAGGGCCTACCGGAGCCTCGATTCACTAACACCTGGGGTAGCGGATCCCCAACAACAACAACCAAGAAGAAGAGTCCACACCAGACTCCGAAAGCACCAGAAGCAAGCACCCATTGAGGTACATCAAGACACCAGAGACCCACTTCCTGAGTGGCCCAGCTGTTCTTAGATCGCCTCTCCAAGTTGCCTGCTCCTGACTGCGAGGACCTCAAGACTTACGATGCCCAGCTAACCTGTTCGCTCTGCACCCGGCACCAACTAAACAGCTGTGCTCCCATGGTCCCCAGGCCCTTGCAACCTCTTCCCTCAAAGGAGCCCCATCAGACTTACCTGTAAGTCCTCCTTTGCAGTGCGTTTTCAAGTGGGCCCCCTTCGTCTTTGCGCACCAGCTTCCAAGACCCTCAGCCCTCTGCTTCAGAGCGATCCAGGACTCTCCGGAATTTCCTCTGCTGGAACTTTGGACCTGTTCCCGACATCAACCGAAATCAAGAAGGTGAACTTCGTGAAAGCATTGCCTGACTTTATATGCATTTTTCTACAACTCTTAACTCTGAAAGTATTTATGTTACAAATGTGTTCCTGTTCTTAAAAAATACATAAAAATCAGTTTTATTTTTATAAATTGGTCTCGGATTTATTCTTGAGTGAGTGTCTCATTTATTGCCTCTGAGTACAACAAATGCTTAGCACTACCCTCTGATATGCATAACTACTCGCCCACACTACTACAAAAAGAGAATTAGAATTATCTGCTTTTACCTCAGCATACCATTTGGGGATTCTCTGGACTCTCTGCAAAGTGTACTTCTTTTTAGTACACTATATAGAGAGCCAGCTTCCTACAGGAAGACCATGTAAAACTCACCCTGTTTTTGCTATGGATGTTGGTATGAAGTAATGAACATATGTCCCTCAACTGGGAGGTGATCTTAGACTGTGTAGGTTGTGACAATGGCCATAGGATTCCATGGCTGGGATACATAAAGAGTACTGCTGAGGGAAAGGGCAGGCCTGACCTGTTTTGTTCCCCTCTTAAGTTGGGTGAGCGTATCATGGTCAAGTATTTGTTCATGAGACCTGTCTCTGCTAAAAGGGAGCATAGGGAAGAAGAAGAAGCAACATTGCAGAGGTTAGTGACTAGAACAATAAGGTTAGATCCACTGGAAAGACATTAAGTTGCAAATGATGAGCTTTCTAGTGAGATCACACAGTGTAGGAATAGGTGGACACAGCACACAGTCACCCCTAAATAGGGATCATGCAATTCTCTTAACTGATTTTGTTAGACCTGGCATCCTTGGCGTGGTTTTCCCTGACTTTTTGCCTCTAACGCCTATGTTTTTGATGCTGTGCTGGATTTTGTTTTTGCTGGCTTAGATGCTTTGGGCACTTTGCCACTGCTGATCAGTGTCAAAGTGCAAGTTCTCCCTGTGTAAATTGATATTGTGATTGGTTCTCCCTGATTGGCATATTTGTTTTACCAGTAGGTCCCTAGTAAAGTGCACTGAGTGTGCCAGGGCTGGTAAATCAAATGCTACTTGTGGGCTTGCAGCACTGATTGTGCCACCCACATGAGTAACCCTGAAAAGAGGTCTCAGGCCTTCCACCGCAGTGCCTGTGCGCAGTTTGTTAACTGCCATGTCGACCTGGCAAGTGAACCCACTTGCCAGGCCCTACCCTTCCCTTTCCTTGCACATAGGACACCCCTATGGTAGGCCCAAGGTACCCCCTGGGCAGGGTGCAGTGTATGTGAAAGGTAGGACATGTACTGGTGTGTGTAACATGTCCTGATAGTGAAATACTGCTAATTTAGTTTTTCACTATTGAAAGGCTATCTTGCCCATAGGACAGAATGGGGAATGCTTTGTGACATTTTACAAGCATATCTTCACATAGTAGTAAGATAGAAGATTGGAGTCTGGTATCCCTGAACTCAGAATTTAATAACACATCTTTTAGTAAAGATGGTTTTTTAATTATGTGTTTGAAAATAGCACTTTTAGTGGCTATTTTCTTGTTCAACCTTTCTGTGTGCCTCTGCCTGTTTGTGGATTGACTGTCTGGTTTCAGTGTGACAGAGACAGAGGATGTGCATTCCCTGTAGACAGCCTCTGGGGGGGGTTGAGGTGTGCCTGGCCCTTCCTGGATGACCCAGCCCTGAGCTGAATAGACCCTGGCTGCATATAGAGTGGTGGGAGGAGATTTACCCTGCACCTGAATAGGGCCTGTCTCCCTTGCACAATGCTGTCTCCGCCTCCTGTGGTCATGTTGCACCAGTGAGGGCAGAACTGGTTTGAACTGGGCTCAGAGCCCCCTGCACAAAGGGAACCAAGACATTTTGGGGTATAAGTATTAGACCCAAAACCCCTGAACATTAGATCATTCCTGGAATTCAAGAGGAACCTTTGCCAAGGAGAAGAGCTGGAGAAACTGAGGAGAAGTACTGGCCTTGCTGTGTGTCTGGGGTTGGCCTGCAGTTGCTGTTTCTGCCAAGGGAAGGAGAAGGATTTTGCTCTGTGCTGTGTCCCCTGCTTGAAGAAGATCTCCAAGGGCCTGAAGTGAGCTGGCCTCCTGTTCAGAAGTGTCAGGGACACAAAGACTTCACCCCCAGCTCCCCTGAACTCTGCTGTTGTGAGTTCTAACCTGCCTTGAGGTACCTGTGCCAGTTTTGGACCTCTGGAGGTTGTTTCTGCTGTTAGGAGCTGGAAGAAACCCAAGAGAAGCAAGGAAACCTGTTTCCGACGCCGTCAACGACGCCGCTGTGACGCGGCGACCTGCACCGAGGCCCGGGGAGCCGCTCGTGAAGTGAACGACGCATCGCCCGGCCTCCGACGCCCGCCGACGCCGGCAGAGATCGGCCGTGCCCGACGCCAGCGCTCGCATCGACTCCGTCATCGCCAGCACCTACATCCTGTTATAGCGGTGCCGATAACCGCCGAGGGCGACTCCACGAACTTGCCGATGTTGCATCGTCAACTGAGCCGACATCGGCCATCTTCGCCACCGTGCATCATCACCGACTTCGTTTCCAAGGTACTGTTTGTTTGGGGGTCTGTGCGACTCCACGCCCGACGCCGCGACCCTCGCGGTCGGCGCCGTACTTTGGATTTCTTGCTATCACGACGTCGCAATAGCCCCAGAAGGTGCTATTTGTTTTCTTCAAGATTATTTTTGCAATATCCTTTTGAAAGTCATTTTTCGAAATATCTGTATGTTGGATTTTTGTCGTTTTGGTCTTGTTTAGTTTAGATAAAGATATTTTATTTCTCTAAACTGGTGTGGTGTCCTTTTGTGGTGTTTTCACTGTGTTACTGTGAGTGTTGGTACAAATACTTTACACATTGCCTTTGGGGTAAGCCTGTCTGCTCGTGCCAAGCTACCAAGGGGGTGAGCAGGGGTTATCTAAAGTAGGTATCCCCCTTATCCTGACTAGAAGCAAGGGCCCCTATTTGGACAAAGGTACCTACCTCTGCCAACTAGAGACCCCTATTTCTAACAGATTTCAGTTAAAATAGTCTGTCAACTCTGTACTCAGGCAAGACCAAGGTTCTCTGAGAGAAAGAAATGTAAGAACATTCATGGAAAATACAATAGATTAAAATAGGTAGAATAACTTCAATTTGTTAAATAGACATGGTGCCAATTAAAATACCCATATAATGAACTTTGTACATATCAGCTAAACAGTAGGTGCAGATGAATACAAAATATATTAATGAGAGCAGGCCTTGAAAAATCATAAAAATGTTTTTAGACCTGCAGGTCCAGTGGCTTGAATAATCTAATGGACCTAACTGTATTGCTCTTGACCGGTAAACTGGTCTCAAGTTGTGTGATCCTAGGCGGATATTTTATTTTACAGAGTTGCCTTTTTCTTCATTATTACATATGAGAGCAACTTCAAATATATGAGATCATCATTACTGCTGTACAAAATCTCTTTTGCATGATTTAATAGATTAATCTTTTGCTCCATGTATAATAAGAATCTAGCCCATATATAGAGTACACATGACCCCTGCCTCTAAGTTCACTAATAGCATTGGCATCAGGGGGGCAGGAATGTTTTACAGGTCTTGTTAAAAAACTCTGACTGTTAACAAATATATTACTAAGGCATGATACGATAGTGCACTGCAATTTACAGACAGCACATTTTCCATTGAAATGGCCACACTCTTTCCCACTAAAATGCAGTTTTACTGCCCAAAATACATTGTGCAAAAATAATAATGTGTGGAAATTGGGTTTCAGCAAAAATGTTTATTTGTACATGTTCTGTTTTGTTTTGATCCTATTAAAATCCTTGTTTCCACTACACAGAACTACAAAAAATGTGCTTTCCTAAATACTGAGATATTTGTACAGTTCATTTACAAACTATTTAAATGCTGTGTGTTGGAAAAAAAAAACTGGCATGCTACAGACTTTGATTTCACACTTGATGTACAGTATGATTGTTAGACAGTTCACTTTACAAAGTCCTCCACCTTTGCTGTTGGAGAAAGAAAAGTAAAAACCAACCTCCAGGGTAAAATAAGCAGCACATTGTATGAAGACATAAGATGATTTCTGACCTTTGTCTTTAAGCTATGGCAAATGTGACAAGATAGGAACAAGATTTAAAAGCAACTTTATTGCTGATTCATTTTTTGAGTGAAAAGCACACCTGTTCTTTATCAACTTGCCAGAACGGGCCAGTAGGCCCTAAAAATAGCTCACCCTGATAAAATGGATCACTGACTATATCAAAACACACAATATCGAAATACAAATATATCAGAAAATATCTATTGTTAGGAAAAATAACAGCTTCCTATACTTAACTAAGAAAAACACAAATATCAACAACACAAATATTATTGTTAAAAATATTGATTTTTACTTAAACCGAAAACACAAATATCGGAACCAAAAATATTGTTATCTTTAAATAAACATATGATATTTCAAAAATATTGCCTCACACAATATTGACGACAATAATATCACCAAAATACTTACATTATCATTAATAAACATTAAAAAACTACTTTTTACGTTAAACAAATAATTGTAATAAACAAACAATATATACACATTTGAAAAAAATATTATATTACATAACCAAACAAATTATAATTCACCCCAACAAAGTATATAACTAAATACATAACATTATAAGCAACAACAAAAAATAGATGCTCACTTAGATGTACATGGAAAAGCTTTTACTTCTAACAAGACGAGTTGCAGCCAACGCAGTGGCCTTGTTCACATGTACAGGTTAGAGTAATCACTCAGTGTATATGCAAAGAAAAGCAAAAATAAACAAAGGACTTTCGGATCCATGAGGAAACCAGTGTAAATGTGAGCACCATCATTGAATACATGAAGTACATGGAGGAAGGGTAAAAACGCCAAGAATCAATCAAAATTGCAAAATAATTCATAGACAATACTGGTCAAACAGGGTATTAGATCAACATAAAAGCATAATACTATCATACGCTATTGATAACGTTACTATTTGACAAGAGTATGATTTGGAGCAAAAGATAATCTGTAGTGTGGCTCCCATGTTAGCGTGTGTGTGCACTAGCTGCACAGCAACAAAGCGTAAATCCTGAGAAAATGAATTATGTGTTAAAACTCATGAAGTGGCGAATCACATGTCAAAGGTCCACATCAGGTACGGTGCTTACCAGTAGCGCGTGATCCACAGAGTGATTACTCTAACCTGCACATGTGAACAAGGCCACTTCTTGTTGGAAGTACAATCTTTTCCACGTACATCCGAGTGAGCGTCTATTTTGTGGATTTCTTGGGATTACTTCGCTGGCTGGTTCGTCCGGCTTCAACGCTCTACTCCTCATGGGCTCCCGGTCTCGTTCTTCTGAGTAGTTTGTGTGGCAGAATTATATATATATATTTTATAACAAAGAACCCTTAGTTTGAAGATGCACTCTGGATCGGATTCTCGTAAAGGCAAACGGCTTCTCTTCCCTCCGGATAATTGATGTGGCCTTACGCGTTTCGGAGCGGCATGCTCCTTGCTCACAGGCACTTAATTGTGAAGGCGCAGAAGAATGAAGGGATCAACTCGAACAGCATGTAATTTATTAAACCCTTCAATGGGCAACAGGTGAGTCCACAAATGCGGCATGCTGGGATTTGTAGTATCGCCTTAGTAGGCTTGTTGTTGCCTTAGTAGGCTTTGATATGTCCCTCCTATTGTTACCAACAGTTGGTTTCTGCGCTTGCACGTATTATTTATAAATTTGTTTCGCCCTCCAGTGGGCCTCCGAATTCGAGGTCTTCCGTGAATTATGCCATCCGATTCACCACAGGGAGACTTCGCACAGTTCCATGTCTCCGTGGCCCCTCATATTCGTTGGGTGGTGCAATCTTCGCGGCTTGGTCTGCCGACAATATTTTTTATAACAAAGAAGCCTTAGTTTGAAGATGCACTCTGGATCGGATTCTCGTAAAGGCAAACGGCTTCTCTTCCCTCCGGATAATTGATGTGGCCTTACGCGTTTCGGAGCGGCATGCTCCTTGCTCACAGGCACTTAATTGTGAAGGCGCAGAAGAATGAAGGGATCAACTCGAACAGCATGTAATTTATTAAACCCTTCAATGGGCAACAGGTGAGTCCACAAATGCGGCATGCTGGGATTTGTAGAATCGCCTTAGTAGGCTTGTTGTTGCCTTAGTAGGCTTTGATATGTCCCTCCTATTGTTACCAACAGTTGGTTTCTGCGCTTGCACGTATTATTTATAAATTTGTTTCGCCCTCCAGTGGGCCTCCGAATTCGAGGTCTTCCGTGAATTAGGCCATCCGATTCACCACAGGGAGACTTCGCACAGTTCCATGTCTCCGTGGCCCCTCATATTCGTTGGGTGGTGCAATCTTCGCGGCTTGGTCTGCCGACAATATTTTTTATAACAAAGAACCCTTAATTTGAAGATGCACTCTGGATCGGATTCTCGTAAAGGCAAACGGCTTCTCTTCCCTCCGGATAATTGATGTGGCCTTACGCGTTTCGGAGCGGCATGCTCCTTGCTCACAGGCACTTATCAAAGCCTACTAAGGCAACAACAAGCCTACTAAGGCGATACTACAAATCCCAGCAACCGCATTTGTGGACTCACCTGTTGCCCATTGAAGGGTTTAATAAATTACATGCTGTTCGAGTTGATCCCTTCATTCTTCTGCGCCTTCACAATTAAGTGCCTGTGAGCAAGGAGCATGCCGCTCCGAAACGCGTAAGGCCACATCAATTATCCGGAGGAAGAGAAGCCGTTTGCCTTTACGAGAATCCGATCCAGAGTGCATCTTCAAACTAAGGGTTCTTTGTTATAAAAAATATTGTCGGCAGACCAAGCCGCGAAGATTGCACCACCCAACGAATATGAGAGGCCACGGAGACATGGAACTGTGCGAAGTCTCTCTGTGGTGAATCGGATGGCATAATTCACGGAAGACCTCGAATTCGGAGGCCCACTGGAGGGCGAAACAAATTTATAAATAATATGTGCAAGCGCAGAAACCAACTGTTGGTAACAATAGGAGGGACATATCAAAGCCTACTAATGCAACAACAAGCCTACTAAGGCGATACTACAAATCCCAGCATGCCGCATTTGTGGACTCACCTGTTGCCCATTGAAGGGTTTAATAAATTACATGCTGTTCGAGTTGATCCCTTCATTCTTCTGCGCCTTCACAATTAAGTGCCTGTGAGCAAGGAGCATGCCGCTCCGAAACGCGTAAGGCCACATCAATTATCCGGAGGGAAGAGAAGCCGTTTGCCTTCACGAGAATCCGATCCAGAGTGCATCTTCAAACTAAGGGTTCTTTGTTATAAAAAATATATATATATATATATACATGGGACACCACTGGGTGTTTGGAATCCCCCAGTTACTTAATGGGCTTCCACGTAGGACTACACATATCAGCATGCAGTTGCCTAGAGTGTGAGCGCGAGGTGATGTACACCTTTAAGGAGGAGGAGGGGCCGAGAGATTACTCCACTGGGAGTGGTCACTGCAACATCTTTATATCGAAATGAACCCCAGGTGAATGGACAAGCCTGTGAAACCGGCACTGAGGAAAGTCACACTGGCTGAAACGCATCTGCCAAGCGTTTCATAGACTTTAGGAACCACGCGCTGTGACAAGCTGAATAAATCCACTTGATGTTAACGCAGAGCTGTGTCCTGCTCATTCTTACCTGGGAGTGAGCTTTGGATCTGATGTTTGGCCAGTATTGCAGGCACTGGCAATAGGCACGCCCTCTCGATTTGGTGCAACGCGTAAGCCAGCAAAATTTGGACATTGCACGAAAATGCGACGCGTCGCCCCCCCAGGCAGATTCACCACTACAGAGCAAATATTTCTGCACGGGGAGAGAGGAGGTAGTATTCACTGTCTGAAAAGGGGGTCACGAGTGGTTCAAGCCATAAATCCATATTTACGTGACTGCAGCGGAGTGAGGTCCGTAGCCAATATCATTGGGACACCACTGGGTGTTTGGAATGGAATCCCCCAGCTACTTAATGGGCTACCATGTAGGACTACACATACCAGCATGCAGTTGCCTAGAGTGTGAGTGCGAGGTGATGTACACCTTTAAGTAGGAGGAGGGGCCGAGAGACTACTCCACTGGAAGTGGTCACCGCAACATCTGTATATCGAAATGAACCCCAGGTGAATGGCCAAGCCTGTGAAACCGGCACTGAGGAAAGACACACTGGCTGAAACGTGTCCTGCAGCGTTTCATGGACTTTAGGAACCACGCGCTGTGACAAGCTGGTCAAACAGGGTATTAGATCAACATAAAAGCATAATAATATCATACGCTATTGATAACGTTACTATTTGACAAGAGTATGATTTGGAGCAAAAAATAATCTGTAGTGTGGCTCCCATGTTAGCATGTGTGTGCACTAGCTGCACAGCAACAAAGCGTAAATCCTGAGAAAATGAATTATGTGTTAAAACTCATGAAGTGGCGAATCACATGTCAAAGGTCCACATCAGGTACGGTGCTTACCAGTAGCGCGTGATCCACAGAGTGATTACTCTAACCTGCACATGTGAACAAGGCCACTTCTTGTTGGAAGTACAATCTTTTCCACGTACATCCGAGTGAGCGTCTATTTTGTGGATTTCTTGGGATTACTTCGCTGGCTGGTTCGTCCGGCTTCAACGCTCTACTCCTCATGGGCTCCCGGTCTCGTTCTTCTGAGTAGTTTGTGTGGCAGAATTATATATATATATTTTATAACAAAGAACCCTTAGTTTGAAGATGCACTCTGGATCGGATTCTCGTAAAGGCAAACGGCTTCTCTTCCCTCCGGATAATTGATGTGGCCTTACGCGTTTCGGAGCGGCATGCTCCTTGCTCACAGGCACTTATCAAAGCCTACTAAGGCAACAACAAGCCTACTAAGGCGATACTACAAATCCCAGCATGCCGCATTTGTGGACTCACCTGTTGCCCATTGAAGGGTTTAATAAATTACATGCTGTTCGAGTTGATCCCTTCATTCTTCTGCGCCTTCACAATTAAGTGCCTGTGAGCAAGGAGCATGCCGCTCCGAAACGCGTAAGGCCACATCAATTATCCGGAGGGAAGAGAAGCTGTTTGCCTTTACGAGAATCCGATCCAGAGTGCATCTTCAAACTAAGGGTTCTTTGTTATAAAAAATATTGTCGGCAGACCAAGCCGCGAAGATTGCACCACCCAACGAATATGAGGGGCCACGGAGACATGGAACTGTGCAAAGTCTCCCTGTGGTGAATCGGATGGCATAATTCACGGAAGACCTCGAATTCGGAGGCCCACTAGAGGGCGAAACAAATTTATAAATAATACGTGCAAGCGCAGAAACCAACTGTTGGTAACAATAGGAGGGACATATCAAAGCCTACTAAGGCAACAACAAGCCTACTAAGGCGATACTACAAATCCCAGCATGCCGCATTTGTGGACTCACCTGTTGCCCATTGAAGGGTTTAATAAATTACATGCTGTTCGAGTTGATCCCTTCATTCTTCTGCGCCTTCACAATTAAGTGCCTGTGAGCAAGGAGCATGCCGCTCCGAAACGCGTAAGGCCACATCAATTATCCGGAGGGAAGAGAAGCCGTTTGCCTTCACGAGAATCCGATCCAGAGTGCATCTTCAAACTAAGGGTTCTTTGTTATAAAAAATATATATATATATATATATATACATGGGACACCACTGGGTGTTTGGAATCCCCCAGTTACTTAATGGGCTTCCACGTAGGACTACACATATCAGAATGCAGTTGCCTAGAGTGTGAGCGCGAGGTGATGTACACCTTTAAGGAGGAGGAGGGGCCGAGAGATTACTCCACTGGGAGTGGTCACTGCAACATCTTTATATCGAAATGAACCCCAGGTGAATGGACAAGCCTGTGAAACCGGCACTGAGGAAAGTCACACTGGCTGAAACGCATCTGCCAAGCGTTTCATAGACCTTAGGAACCACGCGCTGTGACAAGCTGAATAAATCCACTTGATGTTAACGCAGAGCTGTGTCCTGCTCATTCTTACCTGGGAGTGAGCTTTGGATCTGATGTTTGGCCAGTATTGCAGGCACTGGCAATAGGCACGCCCTCTCGATTTGGTGCAACGCGTAAGCCAGCAAAATTTGGACATTGCACGAAAATGCGACGCGTCGCCCCCCCAGGCAGATTCACCACTACAGAGCAAATATTTCTGCACGGGGAGAGAGGAGGTAGTATTCACTGTCTGAAAAGGGGGTCACGAGTGGTTCAAGCCATAAATCCATATTTACGGTGACTGCAGCGGAGTGAGGTCCGTAGCCAATATCATTGGGACACCACTGGGTGTTTGGAATGGAATCCCCCAGCTACTTAATGGGCTACCATAAAGGACTACACATACCAGCATGCAGTTGCCTAGAGTGTGAGTGCGAGGTGATGTACACCTTTAAGTAGGAGGAGGGGCCGAGAGACTACTCCACTGGAAGTGGTCACCGCAACATCTGTATATCGAAATGAACCCCAGGTGAATGGCCAAGCCTGTGAAACCGGCACTGAGGAAAGACACACTGGCTGAAACGTGTCCTGCAGCGTTTCATGGACTTTAGGAACCACGCGCTGTGACAAGCTGAATAAATCCACTTGATGTTAACCCAGAACTGTGTTGTGCTAATTTTTACCTGGGAGTGAGCTTTGGATCTGATGTTTGGCCAGTATTGCAGGCACTGGCAATAGGCACGCCCTCTCGATTTGGTGCAACACGTAAGCCAGCAAAATTGGGACATTGCACGAAAATGCGATGAGTCGCCCCCCCCTAGGCAGATTCACCACTGCAGAGCAATTATTTCTGCACGGGGAGAGAGGAGGTAGTATTCACTGCCTGAAAAGGGGATCACGAGTGGTTCAAGCCAGACATCCATATTCACGGTGACTGCGGCGGAGTGAGGTCCGTAGCCAATATCATTGGGACACCACTGGGTGTTTGGAATCCCCCAGTTACTTAATGGGCTTCCACGTAGGACTACACATACCAGCATGCAGTTGCCTAGAGTGTGAGGTGATGTACACCTTTAAGTAGGAGGAGGGGCCGAGAGATTACTCCACTGGGAGTGGTCACCGCAACATCTTTATATCGAAATGAACCCCAGGTGAATGGACAAGCCTGTGAAACCGGCACTGAGGAAAGCCACACTTGCTGAAACGCGTCTGCCAAGCGTTTCATAACTTTCAGAACCACGCGCTGTGACAAGCTGAATAAATCCACTTGATGTTAACCCAGAGCTGTGTCGTGCTCATTCTTACCTGGGAGTGAGCTTTTGATCTGATATAGCTTCTGATCTGATATATATTTATAAATCAACAATATAAAAGACACATACATTTTATCAACGGACTACTTCAAATATGACAAAAGCTGAACGACAGGGAAATTCTTCTGGATTCTCTGACCAGACCCTTAAAAGAGAAATACATACATCTTGACAACTACCTTGCAAAGTGTGTAAAACTTATATTCAAACTACAACTTACTTGTAATCAGAATTAAAATTGTAAAATAACAAATAATTAACAAGCCACTCTCCACCTTCTGTCTCTTTTAACATGTACTTACTGAAAGAAAACACTACAACTTCAAAAAATACTAAACTGCCAAAAAATAACACCAATCCCAAACCAGAAAAAAGACATAAAAAGTAAGTACATATAAATTATAATAAAAGAGAAACTCAACCCAAAAGCGCTTAAAAAAAAAAAACTAACTACCTCAACCTCTACAAACTACCAACAAATAAACATTTAAAATGAAACTGCCACTTTCTTTCAACAGAAAAGAATGCACCTGCTCCACATTATAACACCCCCAATGGAAAATCAGCAAAAAAAGAGTAAAATATCTAGGAATAACATACATGTAAGCATAAATAAGAAATGTAGTTGTATAATTTTATATATAAATAACAAACTTCTAAACATTTTAAAAATGTAATTATTTATGCTATTACACTACTTTCAGACACAATGACAGAAAAACATAACATTCCAGGAAGGAAATCAATTACTAAGTCACATGGTCGGTACCTACAACCAAGAAAGTACATTGATGAAAAATGTGAAATGGAAATGTAGCAAATATTATTCTAATGCATGCTATGGGAGGGCCACTACAAAAGATGATACTGTAATTAATGTAAAGGAACACGACCACCCCACAAATGTGACAGAAATAGAAGTAAGGTAGGTATTGCAGGGTATAAGAGAGGCAAGCACTAGGAACCCACAACCAAAATCCTAAAAGATATACTCCCTAAAGTCCCATAACACATCACAGGCCAACTATCGCCTATACCCACATTAAAATGTTTAATTGCACGCACTAAAAAAGTTACCAGTGATAGTCCTCCTGCCACTAGAAGATACCAGGATATAGAAATACTTGAACACTTAGAGCCTTATTATGACTTTGGCGGTGCAGGAGCGGGCTGCCACACCAGTGCCTCGCTCTCGCACCGCCCAAGCCATAATTAGACTAACCACTGCATTCCGACTGGAAGCCAAGTCGGGCGGTCCTGCGGCGGCTGGCCCATGGTGATGCTGTTTAAAGGCTTGTGGTAGAGCCGTGACAGGCACAGCAATGCGAACACCATTGCAGGTTCCTGCAGGGTATGGACTGTCAAGTCCATGTCCTGCAGGAACTGGGGGTGCATGCAGACAGGTGGCATGCCATGTGCCCCCTTGCATGCACCCCCTGGCGCGGCCCCTGTAGGGCCCCCTTTGTTTCCTCTCCTCCACACTTTTCATGGCAGGCTCACCGCCATGAAAACCGTGTTGAAGAGGAAACTCATAATATGCTTGGAGGGGTCACAGCTGCCCCGCCAAGCATATTATGGCCTCAATACCTCTGTAACACTTCCAGGGATCTTTGATCCCCGGCGATTGCGGTGGTGCCAATGCAGTCCTACGGCCCAAGTCGTAATGGGGCAGTCGGCCACCGGTGTGGCGATGCACGCACCAGCACCATGGCTACGGCGATCCGATGGCCCTCTGTAGCCATAACGAGGCCCTTAGAAATTACACATATTGCGTAACCCTTCCGATTATATGACAATCTAAACAATGAAAGACAAATCCTAATATTATCTACAGCAGAAAACGTATTAAATATTAAAACCAAGTCATTGTAAAACCTGGATGATGAATGGGACCTTAAAAATGTATCCCAAACCATTCCCTCAGATATATGCAATATATAGTGAATATCAAAACACAAATATCACTTTTAAGTATGCCCTACTACCAAATAAACAAAGTAGCACTTACTGCAAACTCTTAAACCACAATAAACATAAAACAAATAACTACTACCCATAAAAAAACCATAGTTTGACTAAATCATGCTTCAAACCATTTCAACAATTTACAGCCATACAAGGTTGTTACCACC
Source organism: Calotriton arnoldi (assembly GCA_963921515.1). Taxonomy (NCBI): domain Eukaryota; kingdom Metazoa; phylum Chordata; class Amphibia; order Caudata; family Salamandridae; genus Calotriton; species Calotriton arnoldi. The sequence continues at coordinate 123,086 of CAWUFW010018701.1, read as the reverse complement.
TTTTCAATCGTTTGCGTGGCCATAAAACCTTGGTTTATCATTGACTGTTCAACCAACGTCATCTTCGCTGTGAACCTGTTGTGAAAGTGATTGGTCATCCTAGTGGTCGAGCTTTACACTTAGGCCCCTATTACGTTGTCGGTCGGAGTTGCCTCCGGCCGACACCGTGTCGATGTGGGATTAGGATTAGGATGCGAACGCACCAGCACAAGCTCCCATTGAGAAATGGGAGTTTGTGGAAATCCCTACACCGTGAGGTGCCTGCCACATGGTGCAGGGATTTTCAGGGGGGCACCAAAGGTGCCCCTCAGGCCCACAACTGTAGGACGGGAAGGTATGGGGGCTCTGCTAGGGGCCCCCAAAGTCAGTTTCCGACAGCCTTTCTATATCGGAAAGGCAGACATGGAAAGGCTGTCGGAAACCGACATCATAATCCCGACGGCGGAAACGTTGTCCTTAAGGGATTATGATAGATTTCCGACTTGACCGGCCGGTTTACACTTCGACCGCCGACATTGAAATTTGGCGGTCGGACTGTAAACCCAACATGTCGGTTGGTAAGCCTCTGACGAGCGATGTTGCTACTCTGTTCAGCGATTTTTTAACTTACACCCCTCATTCTCATGCCTATGAAACGTAAATGGCATGGAGAGGTGATCATGTAGATCACCCATGCACCATTACAGTTGGTACAGTTCTGTAATTCCCTGGACTCCAAGATTGAATTGAATATTTGGTTCCATTAATCTGAAAACAGAACTTGACATATGGATAGTGGACCACAACCATAGGTAAGCCCCATAATAGTTGTTGTATGTGTGAAGGTGTCTTTCTGGGACTCCATTTAAAGGCAGACAGCAGTTTCTGAAATGACAAAGTGCCTTATGGAGCATGTGTCAATGCTTTTGACACGTTTTCTATGTCATTTGAAAAACTCAAAAAGTTGTTGACTCAAATAAGTCTATCCACAGAAGGTTTATCATGGGTTTCAAAAAGGGCATCCCTATAGCTATTGTTAGCTCTTTTTCTTGCTCGCTGTATGAGTCTAGTAGGATAGAAGCATCTGTACATTTGTGCAATCAGTAGGTCAACATATTTAGTGAATGTTTCCATGTTGGAACAGTTTCTTCTAAGAAATAGAAACTGGCCTACTGGAAGATTATCTTTAAGTGTTCTAGGATGAAAACTGCAAACTTGAGCATGAATTTCCTATCTGTGGGTTATAAACCTTTAAAAACCAATCTGACTTCTTTAGGGTTATATTACTTACTACTATTATCAAAGGGAGACTCTGTTTGCTGTATTGGCTGGTGAATCTGAGATGGGCGGTTGCATGTATTAAGCCAGGTAATAAAAGCTAATATAGTTTCCTTATCCCCTTGCCAGATGATCAAAATGTTATCAATATACTGCTTCCATATTTTTATGTGTTGATAAATGGGGTTATTAGATGCACAGATAAAGGTCAGCTCAAATTGGTGCATGTTACATTCACTAGACTAGGGGAAAAGTTACTGCCTATCAATGTCCCAGTGGTTTGAAGATATATCTGGTCCTCAAAGCAGAAGTAATTTTCTATCATAGCAAGGGTTTCACAATCCATTACAATGCTGATGGGAGTCAAATATTCAAAAGATGAGTTCTTCCTGGGATATACAGGTACAAAATGCTTCCACATCTAGACCCACATATGTGTATATAGTGTCATCAAAATCCAGTTTCCAGAAGGCGAAGGTCATCTTTAGTATCCTTGAGGTATCATGGCATGTTAGTCACTAATGGTTGTACGAAACAGTCGGTCAACTGGGAAAAGGTTTCAAGTACAGAACCTGTCCCTGATACAAGAGGTCTCCCAGGAGTGGGTGTCTATAGTTTGTTTATATTGGGAAGTATATAAAAATAAGGGATCTTGGGGTTAATAGTTTAAAGAATTTCGCTTCCTTCTAGGTGACTGATGGTCTTTCCAAAACATCAGCCCACATGTTTTTATAAGTGGTTTGTAGACTATAACTTTCTAGTTTTATGAGACATTTCACTCTACAGTTTTCTGTACGAAGCAGGACTTTAGCTTGATCTCTATCCTTTAGATTGATGGTGATGGAGGTGCCATTGCTTATGTCCTTGTTTAAATTGATTTCTTCTTCAAAAAGGTTGACGTAGGAATGTTTATGGTCCATAACCTGTTTCTTGGGGTCCTTGAGAACAGCTTGTTCAAATGTGTTATTCTCAGGAGGGATACTATGTGGTGGTGGATTAAAGGTGGATATCCTTCTCAGGCCTGTATTGTGGTCATTACCAGCGATCTCTTTGAAGAAATAAGGTGGTATCCCCAGCACATCTTCTGAAAGAATTTCCCAAGCTCAATGTAATGGAAAAGATGTCTCCAAGGTAAGTGTAAGCAAAGACCAAACTGTTTATAACCTCTTGACTGCTAGGAATGGTACTCAGCCCTTGTTTGGATGCTGGGGTATCTTGCGCTCAAATCTTCAAACCTTTTTTCTACAATAGGTACCACACCAAATTTGCGCCCTTTTTTTCAACATCCTGCGAACTCTACAGTTATTCAAGGTTTGTAGATTCCTTTGGAGAGAGCTGGAAAAATAGCCAAAATTTTGCTACATTTTGTTATTTTTGTGGAAAAAATGTGTTGTACAAGAAAGCGTGTTATTTTCTCTAAAATGTTTTCTACAAAAGGCTTATTGTGCTGGGATCATCATCTTTCAAGATTTCAGAAATAAGCAGAGTTGTTCCACAAAACCAATTTTTTACCATTTTTTTTTTTGTAAGAGTTGGTCCATTTTTCCTATTTTTTGTGGTTTCAGCCTACATGCAGTTTGTTACGGAAACAGGTATGAAACCCATAGGTGATCCTAGAAAACTGTACATTTCTGAAAAATAGACAACATTCTAAATTCATTAAGGGGTCCCTCAAACCTTTCCCAAAGAAACTAAGCACCTGATTGAAAGTTTGTCATAGGATATAACCCACTAATAATAAGGCAGACAGGATGTCTGTAACATTTGTTATGGAGTTACCCATCTTTCAAAGTCTAAATCAGACAAAGTTTACATTTGTAACTTCTTGTCACGATGGCCAATTTACAAAAGCAATATACCATTAAGTCTGATAGAACCTTTTGGTCATGGAAACATATAGGGTTTGTAAATTCTCCAAAAATACGCGATACCCAAAGCCAACAACGGAGCTGCATTTAAAAAAAGATTTTTCTTTGTGTGCCGACTATACAGCAATTCATATAGCAAAATAAAAAGAATGAAAAATAGGTATGAAGGAAAACTTACTGAGATGCTGAGTTTAGGAACAGTGGTTATTTGTACAACTGAAATTGCGGTTACCTGTATTATCTTCATATTCAGAGTGTATTTTGCAAAATGCCTTCTTTCTTGTACATAGGTTTACATTCGGAAACCACAAATGCAGAGAGATCAAATTGGTAATAGCAAAACCTCTACTATTTTGCATTCCCACATTTCTCCCGATGAAACCAGCGCCCCACATGTACAGCTTGGCCTAGCGCCTGTGACACGAAACACCTCAAAACACCAACCTGGAGACATCATATTTCACCCTGCAAAATCAACACCTTTTTTTACAATGTGGGGAGCTGTGGAATTTGGGCCCTAGCCCAGCCACCACCCTGGGAAGTCAACCATACCCAGCCATTTCTAAAAACTAAACACCCAGGGAAGAATCGGGATGGTGCACCGTGTGGTTCTCATGAGTTTTTCTTACCCAGAAGCCATTGCAAACCTCCAACTTTGGCTAACAATACACATTTTACTCAAATTTCTGTGAAGGAAAGTTCTAGAATTGGCTGGGATCCACAAATGTCCTTTGCTCCCGTTTTCCCACTCGTCTCACAATAAAAACGGTACCCTACTTGTGTGGTTGGGCCTCCCATGACAGGAAAGGCCCAAAAAAGCTAAGTTGAGACATTAACATTCCCTATCAAAAAAATTATCTTATTTGGCAACAGGGGTAGCAGCAGTATTCCGGCCCACCTCAAAAGCTACCCAGGGAAACCTACCAAGCCCAGACATTTCTGAAAACTAGACATACAGGGGAGTCCACTGCAATTGCCTCACGTGGATCAGGTAATGGTATCCTATTTACAATGCTATGCAAACCTCAAACTTTGCCTAAAATCAATCATTTCCCTAGCACTTCTGTGATGTAAGCTTTCAGATGCCACAGGGACCCACGAAATTCATACTACTTGTGCTGTGCCTCTGCTATATTCTTCAAAACGCACATTGGCTAGTGTTATTTTTTCAGTGCATAAAAAAACTAGCATGCAAGCAAAGGAATGTAACTGTACCTTGAGTAAACTTTCATCCTGCTACATTGTTGGATCCAACAACTTAGACAACATGAGTCTGATAATAATTATTTAAGTCAGGGTTTTTAAATAAACATAAGTGTTTTCATAATGCTCACTTCTTAAATATGCAAAAGAAACAATTGATGGACGGAATGCTGGACAATGCAAACATTCACCCCCAGTCACAAGGATCTGGGTTAAATCCATCATTCTTTTGCTCACCACACTACCCCAGCTTGGACCCAGCCATATGCAAATCAGTCTTGACCCTGTTCCTTGTGAGAACAGTCCAGCCCGAACTGCCAAGCCAGGTCCTCCCTGGACCGGAAACAAGCATCCTGGGACCGGTTTCAGGGCATCACCCTTCATCAGCCAGGCTAGCTTGAATCCAGTGGTGTAGTGAGCACGGGACCCACGTCTGGGCATACCCTTCCCACTTAGGGCGACAAATGCAAAAGAAACAATTGATGGACGGAATGCTGGACAATGCAAACATTCACCCCCAGTCACAAGGATCTGGGTTAAATCCATCATTCTTTTGCTCACCACACCACCCCAGTTTGGACCCAGCCATATGCAAATCAGTCTTGACCCTGTTCCTTGTGAGAACGAACGAGCAAAAAAACGATGGATTTAGGCCCAGATCTCTGTACTGGGGTGAATGTATGACATTGTTCTGCATTCTGTCCATCAATTGTGGTTTTTAGCATTAGTCACCCCGAGTGGGACGGGTATGCCCAGACGTGGGTCCCGTGCTCTCCATGCCACTGGAATCAAGCTATCCTGGCTGATGAGGGTGAAACCCTGAAACCGGTCCTAGGATGCTTGTTTCCAGTCCAGGGAGGACCTGGCCTGGCAGTTCGGGCTGGACTGTTCCCATTGGGCACAGGGTCAAGACTGATTTGCATATGGCTGGGTTCAAACTGGAATGGCATGGTGAGCAAAAACGATGGATTTAGGCCCAGATCTCTGTACTGGGGTGAATGTATGACATTGTTCTGCATTCTGTCCATCAATTGTGGTTTTTAGCATTAGTCACCCCGAGTGGGACGGGTATGCCCAGACGTGGGTCCCGTGCTCTCCATGCCACTGGAATCAAGCTATCCTGGCTGATGAGGGGTGAAACCCTGAAACCGGTTGTGGATGCTTGTTTCCAGTCCAGGGAGGACCTGGCCTGGCAGTTCGGGCTGGACTGTTCCCATTGGGCACAGGGTCAAGACTGATTTGCATATGGCTGGGTTCAAACTGGAATGGCATGGTGAGCAAAAAACGATGGATTTAGGCCCAGATCTCTGTACTGGGGTGAATGTATGACATTGTTCTGCATTCTGTCCATCAATTGTGGTTTTTAGCATTAGTCACCCCGAGTGGGACGGGTATGCCCAGACGTGGGTCCCGTGCTCTCCATGCCACTGGAATCAAGCTATCCTGGCTGATGAGGGGTGAAACCCCGAAACCGGTCCTAGGATGCTTGTTTCCAGTCCAGGGAGGACCTGGCCTGGCAGTTCGGGCTGGACTGTTCCCATTGGGCACAGGGTCAAGACTGATTTGCATATGGCTGGGTTCAAACTGGAATGGCATGGTGAGCAAAAACGATGGATTTAGGCCCAGATCTCTGTACTGGGGTGAATGTATGACATTGTTCTGCATTCTGTCCATCAATTGTGGTTTTTAGCACTCTTTAAATATAGCATATATATTTAAATAATGTATTTTATAGGAATGCATTTGCACTGGGCTACTCATGTAATTTTGGGCTTGCTTACCCTATACACATTGTTTACCTCTTACATACAAATTGTGTCCCATATGTATAATGTTTTCATGCTTTCAATGTTTTCATGCTGCGCAATGCAGGAAGCTACCTTGCTGCGCTGCGTGAAAGAGAAAAGGCTGGAATGTGCCATATTTAACATTGTATGGTGCATTTCTGTTGTTTCCTACTGCTTGCACACTTTTGGCTGCCTAGCGTCAATGCAGGTACCCTTGTGTCATGGTGCAAGGGTGCCTGAGTGGGAGGTATAATTGTTTTTGTGCAGCAAGGGACACATTCCTGCACAAAAACAATCTTCAGATGCATTTTCCTCTTTCTATAGAAAAAGGAAAAAATGAGGACAACTAAAGATATTTATCCTCACTACGCCTCACCTGGGGAGATGTAGCATTTTGCTGCATTCCCAGGTCTTCCACTAATGGTGAATCTGGGAAGGCACCAAAATCCGGGGATGGATGCGAGGGAACACAGCCTTGTGTGGCTTTATAAATCTCACTTAGGTTTTGCGTCACCCTTGAGTAGTGCAAATGCAACACAAAACCTTGATAAATCTATCCCTGTATCTTTAGTATGACTTAGTAAGGCTTGTGTGTGTCTGTGTGTGTGCGCATGTGTGTACGTGTGTATATTTACATATGTATATCATTCAGGTGATTTAACAGTGGACTACTAAGTACATGTTTGGTTTTCGTAAGGTATAGCAGTTCTAAATAAACATTATGTCTGTGTTATGGGTATATTAGCCTGGAAAAAATCTGCTAGGAAAACGTATTAATGTACCGAAAGGCTGTCTCAATTAGATCAGGATAGTCTGTACAGTTTATGTGAAGATGCAAACTATGTTCATGAACACATGCATCTCTGAATAATGAGTCCTTCTTGCTGCAGGCAGCCAGCATTAAATGTCATGTCTTCACCTACTAAAACCCAATTCCGATTCTGCACATACACAATATATATGTTGACATTTTAAAATAAAATGTGAACATAGCACTGAAATTGGCATGCGCTGTAATTGGCACAATTATATAATGCATTTCATATTTATGGTAAACTGCTTCAATGTTGCTGTTTACACCTATGCATCTACAAAATTTTAAAATCAAAGTTTTTAAATTTCAAATAGACTCAGGATGCTCAAAAACTGACAATTATATCTTTGGGCAGTATCCCTGGCATTGAATCAACATTCACTTCTCCAGTTGACGCTTGCTCTACTCAGTGATCATGCCAGTTTGGTTAGAACAAAGGACCCGATTACGGTGGTGGGTGGACATACGTCTGCCCGCCACCCTATCGGGGATTGGGACCACCTGACAGGTCTGTCGGCGGTCCATACATAGGTATTTTGATGCAACCGTCACCACGGCAGTCGCAATAACTATTTTTTGCACTGTGGCGAGTGCTGCTGGCTGCAGCACCCGCTGCAATGTAAAAAGGGACAATTTACATATCCCTGCAAGACGTGGCAGGCACCAAGCGGTGCCTGTCACATGGTGCAGGGATCTGTAGGTGCCCCCCAGGTCCCATGTCTGAGGGTCAAGAGGAAAGTGGGGCCCACTACGTGCCCCCAAAGTCCCTTTGTGCCAGCCTTTCCATGGCGGGTTAACCCCCATGAAAAGGCCAGTGGGAAGGGACATTGTAATCCCTACTGTGGTGCCTGGCAGGCACCGCCAACATGGTAGAGACTACGGGGGGCGTGGCTTGACTAGCCGCGATGGCGGATGTGCACTGCTGAGGCTCCGAGTGCGGGCTCCGACAAGCGGCAATTATCCGTGGTGGCAGACACCGAAGGGATGCCAGGAAGACTCCGGACGAGTCCCGAAACATCGGCGATACCGGGGAAATACCGGCACGACGGAGGCAAGAGACGGAGGCGACCACTCCGGGACTGTGAGGGGCCGGGCGCCTGACCAAAAAAAATGGCGCCGGCCGAGTGATCCCCGGACTTACAGCCAGCACCTCCTGGGAATGCTGGAGAGCGGGCACCCGGGAGCGAGCGGCGAATTTGGAGTGGGCGGACGGGCTCTGAACCTGCGGTGCAGACGGCGGAATGCAGTGGAGTGGGCCGTAGTGGAGCCCGGCGCTGCAGCCCCGCTGAGAGACCTGAGCCCATGAAGGAGGTGAGGAAAGGAGCGCGAAGGCCCCCAGGCGCAATCCGATCTCCCAGCCTGGAATCAACCAGCAAACCAGGGAAGGAAGTGGCAAATACCTCAAGCGGGCAGCAACCAGAGCCCCTCCGGACAGTTAAGTGACCCGGGGACCTGGCCGGTGCAAAGGGGGCAGAACAAGGGAGCCATGACCCAGGACAGTAGTAATTCACCGGAGAGTCCACACTCCCTTCACCCAATCAACCGGCCTGCCTGCCCAACCGGCTCCGGCGACCGTCTGACGTGCAGACTGCAGGCACCCGGCAGCTCCACGTATGCACCCTCAGGGTAGCAGGCGTGTGGGGGCTGGCAAGGGGGAGAGACAGAAGCGAAGCCCATGCCTCGGGCGGGTTCCGACCCACCCCCCCGCTGCTCCCGGGAAACACACCATCACCTGCGAAGGGAATACTACTCCTGGCATGGGTCATTACGCAGCCTGGAGCCGGGGGAGGACGCGCCCGCAGGTAAGGAGGTCCGCAGCTACCGCAGGAGTTGAAACGGGGGTTCACCTCATCACCGGGGAGTCCACCCGCTAATCGGAGGGCGCGGCGGAGGCGGTGAGGCTCTCCAGAAGGGCGACAGCAACCGCGCCCATGCGGGCAGCATATTGGCGCGGCCAGAATACCGCATACCCAGCGCAGACACAGGTGCGGGTGAGTGCGGTGCACAAATGGCTGGGGGGGCCTCACGGATCCTTCCCCTCACTGAGACTGGAGCTCAGGGAAGAGACGGATCGAGTTTAAGGCTCTTTGTATAGCTTTTAAAGCTATTCATGACACAGGGCCTGCCTTTTTCAAACAGAATTTGCAACCATATATTCCTGTCCACCATCTTCGCTCAGCTCATGCGCATAATTTGGTAGTCCCCAGGTTCAAAAAGTGTTCCTGGGGTGGAAGGAGCTTTCTGGTCGGTACGACCAGACTTTGGAATTCGCTTCCATTGAGGTTAAAAGAAGAAACACACTTGTTGGCCTTCAGGAAGGCGTTAAAGACGTGGCTTTTCAATCTTTGATGTGGTTCTAAAATTGTCCGGTATGTCCTGTCTGATGAGCTAGCGCCTTGACACCTTCGGGTGAATGTTTTGCGCTTTATAAATTTCTTTTTCATTTCATTTCAGGGAAGACAACGGGACACCACGCTTATGAGCCGGACAAGATGGCAGCCGTGGCCTGAGAAACTACAGGGCGGAGGAGCCGGGAGGCCTCGCCAGGAAAGTTACAGAGCTGCGTACCACCGGGTGAGACAAGACTACGGTGCGCCCACGGCCAGGCTCCTAGCACGAGAGCGGAGAGGGAAGTAAACAAAGCAGGGGACAGTGGCCTGAGGACTGGATTGGGCGTGCACAGTGCTTCATCAGGCGGCCACGCGTTTCCTACGCCACCTGCAACCATGGGACACCTCAAGGAAGCCGGGGCTCCCCAAACCTCCCACCAAGCCAGATCGACATCCCCGGCCCCAGCAGGCTCTAAGACGGACGCAGACTCTAGCGCCACCATGTCAGAAAAATTGGATAGAGTCCTGGCAGCAATAGAGCACTCGCAAGTCACCATGGAAGAGCGCTTCGGGACCTTGGCCACAGACCTCAGCCTGCTGCGGGATGATCATCGTAAGTTAGCGGATAACGTGGCGGACGGAGAAAAAACACTGGTGACGATACAACTTCAAACCAAAGCGCAACAAGACTCTATAAAAGACCTGCAGGCCCGAGTCACAACCCTGGAGGAAAGAGCAGACGATTTGGAGGGGCAATCTAGGAGGAGCAACCTGCGAATAATAAATTTGCCAGAAGGCGTGGAGGGCAGGGACCCTGTCGCATACACTGAGTCCTGGCTCCGGTCTTTCACGCCGCGTGAAGAACTTACGCCCTATTTCTCCATTGAAAGGGCGCACAGGGTGCCGGCGCGCCACCATCCTCCAGACTCACTCCCTCGCCCCATGCTTGTGAAACTACTTCACTTCCGGGACAGGGATGCCATACTACGAGCTGCTAGAGAGAGTAACCCCATCATGGTGGAGGATAAACATGTTATGCTCTTCCCAGATTATTCCAGAGCAGTGCAGCGAAAGCGAGCGTCATTCCTCAAGGCAAAGAGACTACTCCGGAGCCAGAACATTTAATATTCACTGTTGTTCCCAGCGAGACTCAAAATTATTTAGAAAGATACCACAATATTCTTCACAGATCCACAAGAAGCAACAAACTGGATTGAGCTGAATCTGCGACTCGATCCACTACAAGGGAACACAGGAACACCGAGACCCAAGTTGTTAAAACCTCCAAGACGCCGCAACCAGAAAACCCGAAGTCGATCGGACATGCAGTCACTTCATAAATCACTGACGTCGCCGGTATTGGAACAGATCACAGCGGACCGCCGGAAAGCAATACAAGCAGTGGCGGATTTGGGAACAAATCTTTCCGCATCGGACCATGAAGGCACTCCGCACATCTTCACGCCCGAAGAGGACTCCAGTGACTCTGGCGAGAACTCCAGGACCTTGCCAGAGGTCACTCCACAGACTGCGGACACACTCATCTGAAGCTCCTGCGAGATGGTAGCTATATGAACTCTAGAAGCCATTATTCAACAAAGGGAGGGACTAGGGGCGTATTTAACGAGGTCCAGCGTACATGCCCCACAAGGACTAGTAAGCAAAAACGGGTACGAAGTTCCTCTATATTGAAAATGGTTGGAGAGCGGGTGGAGGACAGAGTGTAGTGTGTCAGGGAAGACCACTACGTGTATGCCATGAAAAAGGAGAAAAGGGGGGAATTCCCTTTTTGGAACTAGGGCTCTCACACACCCAGCAAGCTAGGTGTCATGCTTCATCATATGAGCCTGCCCCTCGTCAGGTCGGCGCTGCAATACCTGATGGGCACCCAATCCGGAGCTCTTTGTCGGGGATCTTTTGTTCCTACCGGTAGGTGCAGTGGGGGTGAGGGGCCTAGTGTGTAGATGTGAGGTATAGTGAAAGTAAAATAGGTCAGTTAATCCTAAAAACCTTTATTGGGAAGGTAAACTGCCTAGTGTAAAAGAGTGAGAGGGGTACAGGACTAGTACTAATGCATCTAGTGGTAAATGCCCAGCTCTCAAGTGATCGACATGTTTCGTGCCATTATAGTCCTATAGATCAGGGCACTTCCTCAGGATCGAATAAAACGCTATCTACACTGCAAAGGTAAGTGAAATTCTACATACCCAAAACACAGGTAGTTGACCTACAAAAAAAGTAAAGAAAAAAACATATAGGCATGTAAATGATATGTACAAACATACTAAGTCCTCATTATCCACCATGCTATAGTGCTATTTAAAAGGCCACACAGATCGTGGGCCACCCAATGCGCACTAGATGTAGTCCCTAAATCACACTGTGTGGGACAGTGAATTAGATAAGGTTATATCCGTATCAAGTATCTTCTGTAGAATTATATGATTAAAACCAGGGTGATAGCATCTAAGTTGATGCAGTCGTCAGGACAATCACATGACTCACCTGGTCTGTAAGTAAAGTATACTTGCAACAGTGAGTCGGCGGTATAAAAGGACACCAATTGGGTCCTAGGAAAAGGATAAAATGCAAAAAGGATTATAAGCATGGTCAAGATTCGCAGATAGTTGATGTAGGCAGAACTCGACCAGCTTGCAGGCAGGCCAATTACCAAAGGGATGTGAGAACAACCGGTCGCTCACCGGTAAACAAGAACCATCAGGGGACCCTGCCCGAGGTGTATGGTCAAGTCAGCAGTTCCCTCCCAATGCCGCGTGTGTCCCCAAGAATCCACACGGTCACTCCAGGGCTAAGGGACCAGATGGATGCAGAAGGATCGCCGCGGGGCCCGGGATGGACACCCGCAGGGACCCGAAGTAACACCAGGGAGCCTCGTGGTCACAGAAGGGGGGTCGAGTCGCGGGGATGCGAACACCGCTGCACACACTCACCTCTGGTAGTTGAAGGGCACCAATACAGGTTACTCACCGGCGAATTAACGCTCCTCGCGTTAAGACCTACCCTGCCGCCGACACCGGGATGGTGGCAGGCAGGGAGCCGGAGAAATATAAATAAGCGAGTAGACGCCCAAATGTGGGCGGTTCCCGTGACGCAGTGCGAAGTACGTAAGGTCAAGAACCTGGTGATTCGGCTGGATTACATGGCATGCTTGGTAAGTAAAGCAGCGGCCATATTGGAATGTGCAAATTATATATAAAAATTATATATAAAGAGAACTATAGCATTCTAAACTCTACATAGAGTGCCACTGATGGGTAATGATGTACCTAGTGCTTAAACAGGACAGAGCGCAGTGATTTGTAAAGTGTGGTGATTCGTAAAGTGTAAAGCAATGTTCGCTGCAAAAAACCATCGCCTGAAGTTAAAGCGGCGTGCTGTATAGCGAGCAATAATTCATGTCTAGCTGCAGACATACCATAAATACGTGGGATAGAGCTGGAGTTGACAGGAAGTCAGTAATAGCACAGGAAAATGCTAGCAATCTGATGATATATATGATGGCCATGTTGGAATAAATCAAACCACGCAGTTGCACAGACACGAGTACCTGGTAAGGTGGTAATATCGTGTTAACAGCTACTAATATAGTCCGAGGTGCACAGTTGATACCCAATATAGCCACCTATATATAGATCATGGATGGTGACCATCCTACCTGAAGTAACTCCATTCACGAATGGAGGAAACCAAGCAAACAAATCACATAATCATGGAATAACTCATCATAGACAAAGATGCATGATGTATACTGTGTGGAGATGGGGGCCATAGTGTTAATAATTCAGGTAAGTGCACCCCACGGTATATCATCATTGAGTCCATTGGTATGTGTGGACAATCTGTGCACCCATCTTTGTTCCGCTTTGAACAATACAGTCTTGGTGGCCTGGGGGTATGATTCTAGAACTATCCAACGCAGTGTTTCAGGGGCATGTTGTGCATCCTTGAAATGTGTGTACAGTTTGGTGGTGACCCTTTGGCACCTGATGTTACTTTTATGCTCTGTTATACGGGTCTTAATCGATTGCATAGTCATACCTATGTATTGGAGACCACAGGGACAGATCAACATATAAATACATTGTTTCGTGTTACAATTTGTGTGTCTCTTCAGGGTCCATCTGAAGTTGGACGACAGGGATATTTCCTTGGACGTAATAGTGAGTGGGCAAACCATGCAAGAACCACATGGGTAATGTCCAGTGACTACCGGGAGGCCCCACAGTGTCCTCTGTGTGTCGGTGTTTTGTTTCCTTGGTCTTGTGTGTATCAAGGTATCCTTAAGGTTGCGAGTTCTTTTATATGCGAACCTAGGTTTGGGTAATTGTAGGTCGCCTGTGTTCAAAATATCCCAGTGTTTTAAAATGATCCGCTTGATTCGTGGGGAATCTGGGGTAAATGATGTCACGCAAGTCAAGGTGTCAGTGGTTGGTTTTTGGTGTACTTCAAGTAGAGACTCTCTAGGATTGTTCCTAGCTCTCTTCAATGATTCTCTTACTTGTTTCTGTGGATAGCCCCTTGCCTTAAGATTGGATGCTAAAATGTCGGCTTCTCTTTTGTAATCGCTGACCAGCTTACAATTACGTCTAATCCGCAAGAATTGCCCAAATGGCAGATTATCTCTTAGTGCTTTGGGGTGGTGGCTGTTATACAAGAGTAAGCTATTGCGGTGGGTTTCTTATATAGAGAGCTGTTAAGGCTACCTGCACTCAGTGTGATGTTTATGTCCAAGAAAGGAACGGTGGTATCAGAGATGTTGTGTGAAAATTTAAGGTAATCATTCTGGATGTTAATCCACCTTACAAAATCCTCGCAGGTCGATAGACTGCCATGCCAAAACACCAAAATATCATCAATGAAGCGTTTCCATAGCTTCAAGTTGTTGTAATATGGATTAGTAGTGTTATGGATTAAGTCCCTTTCAAAAGCTGTCATGTAAAGGCACGCTAGACTGGGAGCAAAAGTACTCCCCATAGAAGTACCCTGACTCTGGTGAAATAGCTGTTGTTTAAATTCAAAGAAATTCTCAGTCAGAGCCAGGGTAGCGCAATCCATTATAAAGGAAATGGGGGTAGGTGATGTCCACTCCAGTGTATTGAGGGCGGTTTCCACGACTGCTAGGGTGGCTCTCTGGGGAATATTTGTGTACAAAGCTTCCACGTCAAAAGTGACGAGGAAGTCAATGTCTCCAGTGTCTGTTGTTCCCTCAATAATCCTCAGAATGTCAGTAGTGTCTTTTACAAAGGAGGGAGTGTCTCTCACAATTGGTTGCAAAAAATGGTCACAGAAGATGGAAAGTGGCTCAAGAATGGAACCGATCCCGGAGACGATGGGACGACCCGGGACCGGTAAAGTACCTTTATGGATTTTTGGGAGGGTATAAAAATATGGTATTCTAGGGTCCTTAGAAATCAAAAAGTCAGCTTCCTTCCGGCTGATCCAACCATTGGACTCTGCCTCGTAAACCATTGTGGAAATACTCGTCGTGAGACGTGTGGTAGGGTCGGTTGTAATGGGAGTATAGTATCTCTCATTTGATAGTTGGCGGATGCATTCTGCATCATAGTCAACTGTAGCTTGCACTACCGTGGCCCCTCCTTTGTCCGCTTGTTTAATGGTGATGGTCACATCTTCTGCTAAAGCCCTCACTATGGCTTCCTCCATTTTGGAAAGATTATGGAAAGGTGCCTGTCTGTATGGTAGGTCCATTTCCTTCAGAACAGCCTGCTCGAAGGCGAGGACTTCTACCTGAACCATGTTGTTGTGTGGGGTAAAGGATGAGGGATTCCTCAGTCCTGAGTCATCCTGTTCCCTAGGGACAGTGTCTTTAAAGAAAGCTTTCAGTCGTATTGTCCGAAACCAATTGTGTATCTCACATTGGTCTCTAAATTTATCTGGTTTGGGCGTGGGCACAAAGCCTAGGCCCATCTGTAGTACCATTTTCTCAGGTTCAGTGAGGATACGGTGGGAGAGATTGACCACTAGGTCCTGTTGTCCCTTGTCTTGCTCCGAGTATCCATGCCACTGGTCGGTTGGTCTTGCCAATGGACCTGTTTGTTTGCTCCTCTTCTGTTGCGTCCTCTTCCTCTGCCCCAACCTCTGTCTAAAAAAGGCCTATTGCTGTTGTTAAAGAATTGGGGTGGACCCTGGTGATATTGGGGGAAGTGCCAGAAGGGAGGTGGTGGTCCATGGTATAGTGAGGGGTCCTGGTAAGATGGTGCATGGTAGTATTGATTGGGGCGTCGGTTCCTTCTAGGTGTGTTACTGCCCCCACTGTTAGTACTTGTGTTACTGTCACTGGAGTCTCTCCTATCTGAGCTGTCGTCAGAGGAATAACTTGTTTTAGTAGAAGTGTAATCATCCCTAAGGTAGGGGTAAATCTTTTCTTTAGAGAATTTCTGAATATCTTTCTGAAGTTTATTAATTTTCTGCTTCATGAGATATTCTTTATTTTCAGAAATGTCTGTTGATTTCCGAAAGTTTACTTTTGTAGGCTGTAATCTGGATAGTGGTTTTTAAGGCCCCTTCAGTTATCTGGATTCTCACTAGGAGGGCATCTGCCAACCTTCTAGCTGTGTTGATAATCAAAACCAACCAGTCCCTAGTGCACTTCCAAGCAACTAGGGACCATTCTCTTTTGAAGGTGGCGTCATCCAGGAATAGTCTAGGGAAGTTATTAACTATCAAACCTGATGAAGCGATATTAGCTCTAAGGTATTCAGTCATAAGTGCGCCGTGGAGCGTGATCTTAAGCCACTCCCTTTTTAATGTGGTCAATGTGTTCCAGTCGTCAGAATTGGAACCAGATGCTGAACTGCCATCAATACCTAAAATGGATGGTGTTCTGTCTAAAATGTCTGTGACTGCATCGTCGCCAAAGCTCAATCCTTGAGCTTGATCCATTGTTCCTCACAGGTGTAGAGAAAACAAGAACAAAAAACGGGCCAGTCTGGATCAAAGGATGATCTGCTGGTAACCTAATGTAATGTCCCACGGGAATAACCCGTGCTAGAACTATTCAACAAAGGGAGGGACTAGGGGCGTATTTAACGAGGTCCAGCGTACCTGCCCCACAAGGACTAGTAAGCAAAAACGGGTACGAAGTTCCTCTATATTGAAAATGGTTGGAGAGCGGGTGGAGGACAGAGTGTAGTGTGTCAGGGAAGACCACTACGTGTATGCCATGAAAAAGGAGAAAAGGGGGAATTCCCTTTTGGAACTAGGGCTCTCACACACCCAGCAAGCTAGGTGTCATGCTTCATCATATGAGCCTGCCCCTCGTCAGGTCGGTGCTGCAATACCTGACGGCCACCCAATCCGGGGCTCTTTGTCGGGGATCTTTTGTTCCTACCGGTAGGTGCAGTGGGGGTGAGGGGCCTAGTGTGTAGATGTGAGGTATAGTGAAAGTAAAATAGGTCAGTTAATCCTAAAAACCTTTATTGGGAAGGTAAACTGCCTAGTGTAAAAGAGTGAGAGGGGTACAGGACTAGTACTAATGCATCTAGTGGTAAATGCCCGGCTCTCAAGTGATCGACATGTTTCGTGCCATTATAGTCCTATAGATCAGGGCACTTCCTCAGGATCGAATAAAACGCTATCTACACTGCAAAGGTAAGTGAAATTCTACATACCCAAAACACAGGTAGTTGACCTACAAAAAAAGTAAAGAAAAAAACATATAGGCATGTAAATGATATGTACAAACATACTAAGTCCTCATTATCCACCATGCTATAGTGCTATTTAAAAGGCCACACAGATCGTGGGCCACCCAATGCGCACTAGATGTAGTCCCTAAATCACACTGTGTGGGACAGTGAATTAGATAAGGTTATATCCGTATCAAGTATCTTCTGTAGAATTATATGATTAACACCAGGGTGATAGCATCTAAGTTGATGCAGTCGTCAGGACAATCACATGACTCACCTGGTCTGTAAGTAAAGTATACTTGCAACAGTGAGTCGGCGGTATAAAAGGACACCAATTGGGTCCTAGGAAAAGGATAAAATGCAAAAAGGATTATAAGCACGGTCAAGATTCGCAGATAGTTGATGTAGGCAGAACTCGACCAGCTTGCAGGCAGGCCAATTACCAAAGGGATGTGAGAACAACCGGTCGCTCACCGGTAAACAAGAACCATCAGGGGACCCTGCCCGAGGTGTATGGTCAAGTCAGCAGTTCCCCCCCAATGCCGCGCGTGTCCCCAAGAATCCACCCGGTCACTCCAGGGCTAAGGGACCAGATGGATGCAGAAGGATCGCCGCGGGGCCCGGGAAGGACACCCGCAGGGACCCGAAGTAACACCAGGGAGCCTCGTGGTCACAGAAGGGGGGTCGAGTCGCGGGGATGCGAACACCGCTGCACACACTCACCTCTGGTAGTTGAAGGGCACCAATACAGGTTACTCACCGGCGAATTAACGCTCCTCGCGTTAAGACCTACCCTGCCGCCGACACCGGAATGGTGGCAGGCAGGGAGCCGGAGAAATATAAATAAGCGAGTAGACGCCTAAATGTGGGCGGTTCCCGTGACGCAGTGCGAAGTACGTAAGGTTAAGAACCTGGTGATTCGGCTGGATTACATGGCACGCTTGGTAACTAAAGCAGCGGCCATATTGCAATGTGCAAATTATATATAAAAATTATATATAAAGAGAACTAAAGCATTCTAAACTCTACATAGAGTGCCACTGATGGGTAATGATGTACCTAGTGCTTAAAGGGGACAGAGCACGGTGATTTGTAAAGTGTGGTGATTCGTAAAGTGTAAAGCAATGTTCGCTGCAAACAACCATCGCCTGAAGTTAAAGCGGCGTGCTGTATAGCGAGCAATAATTCATGTCTAGCTGCAGACATACCATAAATACGTGGGATAGAGCTGGAGTTGACAGGAAGTCAGTAATAGCACAGGAAAATGCTAGCAATCTGATGATATATATGACGGCCATGTTGGTATAAATCAAACCACGCAGTTGCACAGACACGAGTACCTGGTAAGGTGGTAATATCGTGTTAACAGCTACTAATATAGTCCGAGGTGCACAGTTGATACCCAATATAGCCACCTATATATAGATCATGGATGGTGACCATCCTAACTGAAGTAACTCCATTCACGAATGGAGGAAACCAAGCAAACAAATCACATAATCATGGAATAACTCATCATAGACAAAGATGCATGATGTATACTGTGTGGAGATGGGGGCCATAGTGTTAATAATTCAGGTAAGTGCACCCCACGGTATATCATCATTGAGTCCATTGGTATGTGTGGACAATCTGTGCACCCATCTTTGTTCCGCTTTGAACAATACAGTCTTGGTGGCCTGGGGGTATGATTCTAGAACTATCCAACGCAGTGTTTCAGCGGCATGTTGTGCATCCTTGAAATGTGTGTACAGTTTGGTGGTGACCCTTTGGCACCTGATGTTACTTTTATGCTCTGTTATACGGGTCTTAATCGATCGCATAGTCATACCTATGTATTGGAGACCACAGGGACAGATCAACATATAAATACATTGTTTCGTGTTACAATTTGTGTGTCTCTTCAGGGTCCATCTGAAGTTGGACGACAGGGATATTTCCTTGGACGTAATAGTGAGTGGGCAAACCATGCAAGAACCACATGGGTAATGTCCAGTGACTACCGGGAGGCCCCACAGTGTCCTCTGTGTGTCGGTGTTTTGTTTCCTTGGTCTTGTGTGTATCAAGGTATCCTTAAGGTTGCGAGTTCTTTTATATGCGAACCTAGGTTTGGGTAATTGTAGGTCGCCTGTGTTCAAAATATCCCAGTGTTTTAAAATGATCCGCTTGATTCGTGGGGAATCTGGGGTAAATGATGTCACGCAAGTCAAGGTGTCAGTGGTTGGTTTTTGGTGTACTTCAAGTAGAGACTCTCTAGGATTGTTCCTAGCTCTCTTCAATGATTCTCTTACTTGTTTCTGTGGATAGCCCCTTGCCTTAAGATTGGATGCTAAAATGTCGGCTTCTCTTTTGTAATCGCTGACCAGCTTACAATTACGCCTAATCCGCAAGAATTGCCCAAATGGCAGATTATCTCTTAGTGCTTTGGGGTGGTGGCTGTTATACAAGAGTAAGCTATTGCGGTGGGTTTCTTATATAGAGAGCTGTTAAGGCTACCTGCACTCAGTGTGATGTTTATGTCCAAGAAAGGAACGGTGGTATCAGAGATGTTGTGTGAAAATTTAAGGTAATCATTCTGGATGTTAATCCACCTTACAAAATCCTCGCAGGTCGATAGACTGCCATGCCAAAACACCAAAATATCATCAATGAAGCGTTTCCATAGCTTCAAGTTGTTGTAATATGGATTAGTAGTGTTATGGATTAAGTCCCTTTCAAAAGCTGTCATGTAAAGGCACGCTAGACTGGGAGCAAAAGTACTCCCCATAGAAGTACCCTGACTCTGGTGAAATAGCTGTTGTTTAAATTCAAAGAAATTCTCAGTCAGAGCCAGGGTAGCGCAATCCATTATAAAGGAAATGGGGGTAGGTGATGTCCACTCCAGTGAATTGAGGGCGGTTTCCACGACTGCTAGGGTGGCTCTCTGGGGAATATTTGTGTACAAAGCTTCCACGTCAAAAGTGACGAGGAAGTCAATGTCTCCAGTGTCTGTTGTTCCCTCAATAATCCTCAGAATGTCGGTAGTGTCTTTTACAAAGGAGGGAGTGTCTCTCACAATTGGTTGCAAAAAATGGTCACAGAAGATGGAAAGTTGCTCGAGAATGGAACCGATCCCGGAGACGATGGGACGACCCGGGACCGGTAAAGTACCTTTATGGATTTTTGGGAGGTTCTAAAAATATGGTATTCTAGGGTCCTTAGAAATCAAAAAGTCAGCTTCCTTCCGGCTGATCCAACCATTGGACTCTGCCTCGTAAACCATTGTGGAAATACTCGTCGTGAGACGTGTGGTAGGGTCGGTTGTAATGGGAGTATAGTATCTCTCATTTGATAGTTGACGGATGCATTCTGCATCGTAGTCAACTGTAGATTGCACTACCATGGCCCCTCCTTTGTCCGCTTGTTTAATGGTGATGGTCACATCTTCTGCTAAAGCCCTCACTATGGCTTCCTCCATTTTGGAAAGATTATGGAAAGGTGTCTGTCTGTATGGTAGGTCCATTTCCTTCAGAACAGCCTGCTCGAAGGCGAGGACTTCTACCGGAACCATGTTGTTGAGTGGGGTAAAGGATGAGGGATTCCTCAGTCCTGAGTCATCCTGTTCCCTAGGGACAGTGTCTTTAAAGAAAGCTTTCAGTCGTATTGTCCGAAACCAATTGTGTATCTCACATTGGTCTCTAAATTTATCTGGTTTGGGCGTGGGCACAAAGCCTAGGCCCATCTGTAGTACCATTTTCTCAGGTTCAGTGAGGATACGGTGGGAGAGATTGACCACTAGGTCCTGTTGTCCCTTGTCTTGCTCCGAGTATCCATGCCACTGGTCGGTTGCTCTTGCCAATGGACCTGTTTGTTTGCTCCTCTTCTGTTGCGTCCTCTTCCTCTGCCCCAACCTCTGTCTAAAAAAGGCCTATTGCTGTTGTTAAAGAATTGGGGTGGACCCTGGTGATATTGGGGGAAGTGCCAGAAGGGAGGTGGTGGTCCATGGTATAGTGAGGGGTCCTGGTAAGATGGTGCATGGTAGTATTGATTGGGGCATCAGTTCCTTCTAGGTGTGTTACTGCCCCCACTGTTAGTACTTGTGTTACTGTCACTGGAGTCTCTCCTATCTGAGCTGTCGTCAGAGGAATAACTTGTTTTAGTAGAAGTGTAATCATCCCTAAGGTAGGGGTAAATCTTTTCTTTAGAGAATTTCTGAATATCTTTCTGAAGTTTATTAATTTTCTGCTTCATGAGATATTCTTTATTTTCAGAAATGTCTGTGTTGATTTCCGAAAGTTTACTTTTGTAGGCTGTAATCTGGATAGTGGTTTTTAAGGCCCCTTCAGTTATCTGGATTCTCACTAGGAGGGCATCTGCCAACCTTCTAGCTGTGTTGATAATCAAAACCAACCAGTCCCTAGTGCACTTCCAAGCAAGTAGGGACCATTTTCTTTTGAAGGTGGCGTCATCCAGGAATAGTCTAGGGAAGTTATTAACTATCAAACCTGATGAAGTGATATTAGCTCTAAGGTATTCAGTCATAAGTGCGCCGTGGAGCGTGATCTTAAGCCACTCCCTTTTTAATGTGGTCAATGTGTTCCAGTCATCAGAATTGGAACCAGATGCTGAACTGCCATCAATACCTAAAATGGATGGTGTTCTGTCTAAAATGTCTGTGACTGCATCGTCGCCAAAGCTCAATCCTTGAGCTTGATCCATTGTTCCTCACAGGTGTAGAGAAAACAAGAACAAAAAACGGGCCAGTCTGGATCAAAGGATGATCTGCTGGTAACCTAATGTAATGTCCCACGGGAATAACCCGTGCTAGAACTATTCAACAAAGGGAGGGACTAGGGGCGTATTTAACGAGGTCCAGCGTACCTGCCCCACAAGGACTAGTAAGCAAAAACGGGTACGAAGTTCCTCTATATTGAAAATGGTTGGAGAGCGGGTGGAGGACAGAGTGTAGTGTGTCAGGGAAGACCACTACGTGTATGCCATGAAAAAGGAGAAAAGGGGGAATTCCCTTTTTGGAACTAGGGCTCTCACACACCCAGCAAGCTAGGTGTCATGCTTCATCATATGAGCCTGCCCCTCGTCAGGTCGGTGCTGCAATACCTGACGGCCACCCAATCCGGGGCTCTTTGTCGGGGATCTTTTGTTCCTACCGGTAGGTGCAGTGGGGGTGAGGGGCCTAGTGTGTAGATGTGAGGTATAGTGAAAGTAAAATAGGTCAGTTAATCCTAAAAACCTTTATTGGGAAGGTAAACTGCCTAGTGTAAAAGAGTGAGAGGGGTACAGGACTAGTACTAATGCATCTAGTGGTAAATGCCCGGCTCTCAAGTGATCGACATGTTTCGTGCCATTATAGTCCTATAGATCAGGGCACTTCCTCAGGATCGAATAAAACGCTATCTACACTGCAAAGGTAAGTGAAATTCTACATACCCAAAACACAGGTAGTTGACCTACAAAAAAAGTAAAGAAAAAAACATATAGGCATGTAAATGATATGTACAAACATACTAAGTCCTCATTATCCACCATGCTATAGTGCTATTTAAAAGGCCACACAGATCGTGGGCCACCCAATGCGCACTAGATGTAGTCCCTAAATCACACTGTGTGGGACAGTGAATTAGATAAGGTTATATCCGTATCAAGTATCTTCTGTAGAATTATATGATTAAAACCATGGTGATAGCATCTAAGTTGATGCAGTCGTCAGGACAATCACATGACTCACCTGGTCTGTAAGTAAAGTATACTTGCAACAGTGAGTCGGCGGTATAAAAGGACACCAATTGGGTCCTAGGAAAAGGATAAAATGCAAAAAGGATTATAAGCACGGTCAAGATTCGCAGATAGTTGATGTAGGCAGAACTCGACCAGCTTGCAGGCAGGCCAATTACCAAAGGGATGTGAGAACAACCGGTCGCTCACCGGTAAACAAGAACCATCAGGGGACCCTGCCCGAGGTGTATGGTCAAGTCAGCAGTTCCCTCCCAATGCCGCGCGTGTCCCCAAGAATCCACCCGGTCACTCCAGGGCTAAGGGACCAGATGGATGCAGAAGGATCGCCGCGGGGCCCGGGAAGGACACCCGCAGGGACCCGAAGTAACACCAGCGAGCCTCGTGGTCACAGAAGGGGGGTCGAGTCGCGGGGATGCGAACACCGCTGCACACACTCACCTCTGGTAGTTGAAGGGCACCAATACAGGTTACTCACCGGCGAATTAACGCTCCTCGCGTTAAGACCTACCCTGCCGCCGACACCGGAATGGTGGCAGGCAGGGAGCCGGAGAAATATAAATAAGCGAGTAGACGCCTAAATGTGGGCGGTTCCCGTGACGCAGTGCGAAGTACGTAAGGTCAAGAACCTGGTGATTCGGCTGGATTACATGGCACGCTTGGTAACTAAAGCAGCGGCCATATTGCAATGTGCAAATTATATATAAAAATTATATATAAAGAGAACTAAAGCATTCTAAACTCTACATAGAGTGCCACTGATGGGTAATGATGTACCTAGTGCTTAAAGGGGACAGAGCACGGTGATTTGTAAAGTGTGGTGATTCGTAAAGTGTAAAGCAATGTTCGCTGCAAACAACCATCGCCTGAAGTTAAAGCGGCGTGCTGTATAGCGAGCAATAATTCATGTCTAGCTGCAGACATACCATAAATACGTGGGATAGAGCTGGAGTTGACAGGAAGTCAGTAATAGCACAGGAAAATGCTAGCAATCTGATGATATATATGACGGCCATGTTGGAATAAATCAAACCACGCAGTTGCACAGACACGAGTACCTGGTAAGGTGGTAATATCGTGTTAACAGCTACTAATATAGTCCGAGGTGCACAGTTGATACCCAATATAGCCACCTATATATAGATCATGGATGGTGACCATCCTAACTGAAGTAACTCCATTCACGAATGGAGGAAACCAAGCAAACAAATCACATAATCATGGAATAACTCATCATAGACAAAGATGCATGATGTATTCTGTGTGGAGATGGGGGCCATAGTGTTAATAATTCAGATAAGTGCACCCCACGGTATATCATCATTGAGTCCATTGGTATGTGTGGACAATCTGTGCACCCATCTTTGTTCCGCTTTGAACAATACAGTCTTGGTGGCCTGGGGGTATGATTCTAGAACTATCCAACGCAGTGTTTCAGTGGCATGTTGTGCATCCTTGAAATGTGTGTACAGTTTGGTGGTGACCCTTTGGCACCTGATGTTACTTTTATGCTCTGTTATACGGGTCTTAATCGATCGCATAGTCATACCTATGTATTGGAGACCACAGGGACAGATCAACATATAAATACATTGTTTCGTGTTACAATTTGTGTGTCTCTTCAGGGTCCATCTGAAGTTGGACGACAGGGATATTTCCTTGGACGTAATAGTGAGTGGGCAAACCATGCAAGAACCACATGGGTAATGTCCAGTGACTACCGGGAGGCCCCACAGTGTCCTCTGTGTGTCGGTGTTTTGTTTCCTTGGTCTTGTGTGTATCAAGGTATCCTTAAGGTTGCGAGTTCTTTTATATGCGAACCTAGGTTTGGGTAATTGTAGGTCGCCTGTGTTCAAAATATCCCAGTGTTTTAAAATGATCCGCTTGATTCGTGGGGAATCTGGGGTAAATGATGTCACGCAAGTCAAGGTGTCAGTGGTTGGTTTTTGGTGTACTTCAAGTAGAGACTCTCTAGGATTGTTCCTAGCTCTCTTCAATGATTCTCTTACTTGTTTCTGTGGATAGCCCCTTGCCTTAAGATTGTATGCTAAAATGTCGGCTTCTCTTTTGTAATCGCTGACCAGCTTACAATTACGTCTAATCCGCAAGAATTGCCCAAATGGCAGATTATCTCTTAGTGCTTTGGGGTGGTGGCTGTTATACAAGAGTAAGCTATTGCGGTGGGTTTCTTATATAGAGAGCTGTTAAGGCTACCTGCACTCAGTGTGATGTTTATGTCCAAGAAAGGAACGGTGGTATCAGAGATGTTGTGTGAAAATTTAAGGTAATCATTCTGGATGTTAATCCACCTTACAAAATCCTCGCAGGTCGATAGACTGCCATGCCAAAACACCAAAATATCATCAATGAAGCGTTTCCATAGCTTCAAGTTGTTGTAATATGGATTAGTAGTGTTATGGATTACGTCCCTTTCAAAAGCTGTCATGTAAAGGCACGCTAGACTGGGAGCAAAAGTACTCCCCATAGAAGTACCCTGACTCTGGTGAAATAGCTGTTGTTTAAATTCAAAGAAATTCTCAGTCAGAGCCAGGGTAGCGCAATCCATTATAAAGGAAATGGGGGTAGGTGATGTCCACTCCAGTGAATTGAGGGCGGTTTCCACGACTGCTAGGGTGGCTCTCTGGGGAATATTTGTGTACAAAGCTTCCACGTCAAAAGTGACGAGGAAGTCAATGTCTCCAGTGTCTGTTGTTCCCTCAATAATCCTCAGAATGTCGGTAGTGTCTTTTACAAAGGAGGGAGTGTCTCTCACAATTGGTTGCAAAAAATGGTCACAGAAGATGGAAAGTGGCTCGAGAATGGAACCGATCCCGGAGACGATGGGACGACCCGGGACCGGTAAAGTACCTTTATGGATTTTTGGGAGGTTCTAAAAATATGGTATTCTAGGGTCCTTAGAAATCAAAAAGTCAGCTTCCTTCCGGCTGATCCAACCATTGGACTCTGCCTCGTAAACCATTGTGGAAATACTCGTCGTGAGACGTGTGGTAGGGTCGGTTGTAATGGGAGTATAGTATCTCTCATTTGATAGTTGACGGATGCATTCTGCATCGTAGTCAACTGTAGATTGCACTACCATGGCCCCTCCTTTGTCCGCTTGTTTAATGGTGATGGTCACATCTTCTGCTAAAGCCCTCACTATGGCTTCCTCCATTTTGGAAAGATTATGGAAAGGTGTCTGTCTGTATGGTAGGTCCATTTCCTTCAGAACAGCCTGCTCGAAGGCGAGGACTTCTACGGGAACCATGTTGTTGAGTGGGGTAAAGGATGAGGGATTCCTCAGTCCTGAGTCATCCTGTTCCCTAGGGGCAGTGTCTTTAAAGAAAGCTTTCAGTCGTATTGTCCGAAACCAATTGTGTATCTCACATTGGTCTCTAAATTTAGCTGGTTTGGGCGTGGGCACAAAGCCTAGGCCCATCTGTAGTACCATTTTCTCAGGTTCAGTGAGGATACGGTGGGAGAGATTGACCACTAGGTCCTGTTGTCCCTTGTCTTGCTCCGAGTATCCATGCCACTGGTCGGTTGGTCTTGCCAATGGACCTGTTTGTTTGCTCCTCTTCTGTTGCGTCCTCTTCCTCTGCCCCAACCTCTGTCTAAAAAAGGCCTATTGCTGTTGTTAAAGAATTGGGGTGGACCCTGGTGATATTGGGGGAAGTGCCAGAAGGGAGGTGGTGGTCCATGGTATAGTGAGGGGTCCTGGTAAGATGGTGCTTGGTAGTATTGATTGGGGCGTCGGTTCCTTCTAGGTGTGTTACTGCCCCCACTGTTAGTACTTGTGTTACTGTCACTGGAGTCTCTCCTATCTGAGCTGTCGTCAGAGGAATAACTTGTTTTAGTAGAAGTGTAATCATCCCTAAGGTAGGGGTAAATCTTTTCTTTAGAGAATTTCTGAATATCTTTCTGAAGTTTATTAATTTTCTGCTTCATGAGATATTCTTTATTTTCAGAAATGTCTGTGTTGATTTCCGAAAGTTTACTTTTGTAGGCTGTAATCTGGATAGTGGTTTTTAAGGCCCCTTCAGTTATCTGGATTCTCACTAGGAGGGCATCTGCCAACCTTCTAGCTGTGTTGATAATCAAAACCAACCAGTCCCTAGTGCACTTCCAAGCAACTAGGGACCATTCTCTTTTGAAGGTGGCGTCATCCAGGAATAGTCTAGGGAAGTTATTAACTATCAAACCTGATGAAGCGATATTAGCTCTAAGGTATTCAGTCATAAGTGCGCTGTGGAGCGTGATCTTAAGCCACTCCCTTTTTAATGTGGTCAATGTGTTCCAGTCATCAGAATTGGAACCAGATGCTGAACTGCCATCAATACCTAAAATGGATGGTGTTCTGTCTAAAATGTCTGTGACTGCATCGTCGCCAAAGCTCAATCCTTGAGCTTGATCCATTGTTCCTCACAGGTGTAGAGAAAACAAGAACAAAAACGGGCCAGTCTGGATCAAAGGATGATCTGCTGGTAACCTAATGTAATGTCCCACGGGAATAACCCGTGCTAGAACTATTCAACAAAGGGAGGGACTAGGGGCGTATTTAACGAGGTCCAGCGTACCTGCCCCACAAGGACTAGTAAGCAAAAACGGGTACGAAGTTCCTCTATATTGAAAATGGTTGGAGAGCGGGTGGAGGACAGAGTGTAGTGTGTCAGGGAAGACCACTACGTGTATGCCATGAAAAAGGAGAAAAGGGGGAATTCCCTTTTTGGAACTAGGGCTCTCACACACCCAGCAAGCTAGGTGTCATGCTTCATCATATGAGCCTGCCCCTCGTCAGGTCGGTGCTGCAATACCTGACGGCCACCCAATCCGGGGCTCTTTGTCGGGGATCTTTTGTTCCTACCGGTAGGTGCAGTGGGGGTGAGGGGCCTAGTGTGTAGATGTGAGGTATAGTGAAAGTAAAATAGGTCAGTTAATCCTAAAAACCTTTATTGGGAAGGTAAACTGCCTAGTGTAAAAGAGTGAGAGGGGTACAGGACTAGTACTAATGCATCTAGTGGTAAATACCCGGCTCTCAAGTGATCGACATGTTTCGTGCCATTATAGTCCTATAGATCAGGGCACTTCCTCAGGATCGAATAAAACGCTATCTACACTGCAAAGGTAAGTGAAATTCTACATACCCAAAACACAGGTAGTTGACCTACAAAAAAAGTAAAGAAAAAAACATATAGGCATGTAAATGATATGTACAAACATACTAAGTCCTCATTATCCACCATGCTATAGTGCTATTTAAAAGGCCACACAGATCGTGGGCCACCCAATGCGCACTAGATGTAGTCCCTAAATCACACTGTGTGGGACAGTGAATTAGATAAGGTTATATCCGTATCAAGTATCTTCTGTAGAATTATATGATTAAAACCAGGGTGATAGCATCTAAGTTGATGCAGTCGTCAGGACAATCACATGACTCACCTGGTCTGTAAGTAAAGTATACTTGCAACAGTGAGTCGGCGGTATAAAAGGACACCAATTGGGTCCTAGGAAAAGGATAAAATGCAAAAAGGATTATAAGCACGGTCAAGATTCGCAGATAGTTGATGTAGGCAGAACTCGACCAGCTTGCAGGCAGGCCAATTACCAAAGGGATGTGAGAACAACCGGTCGCTCACCGGTAAACAAGAACCATCAGGGGACCCTGCCCGAGGTGTATGGTCAAGTCAGCAGTTCCCTCCCAATGCCGCGCGAGTCCCCAAGAATCCACCCGGTCACTCCAGGGCTAAGGGACCAGATGGATGCAGAAGGATCACCGCGAGGCCCGGGAAGGATACCCGCAGGGACCCGAAGTAACACCAGGGAGCCTCGTGGTCACAGAAGGGGGGTCGAGTCGCGGGGATACGAACACCGCTGCACACACTCACCTCTGGTAGTTGAAGGGCACCAATACAGGTTACTCACCGGCGAATTAACGCTCCTCGCGTTAATACCTACCCTGCCGCCGACACCGGAATGGTGGCAGGCAGGGAGCCGGAGAAATATAAATAAGCGAGTAGACGCCTAAATGTGGGCGGTTCCCGTGACGCAGTGCGAAGTACGTAAGGTCAAGAACCTGGTGATTCGGCTGGATTACATGGCACGCTTGGTAACTAAAGCAGCGGCCATATTGCAATGTGCAAATTATATATAAAAATTATATATAAAGAGAACTAAAGCATTCTAAACTCTACATAGAGTGCCACTGATGGGTAATGATGTACCTAGTGCTTAAAGGGGACAGAGCGCGGTGATTTGTAAAGTGTGGTGATTCGTAAAGTGTAAAGCAATGTTCGCTGCAAACAACCATCGCCTGAAGTTAAAGCGGAGTGCTGTATAGCGAGCAATAATTCATGTCTAGCTGCAGACATACCATAAATACGTGGGATAGAGCTGGAGTTGACAGGAAGTCAGTAATAGCACAGGAAAATGCTAGCAATCTGATGATATATATGACGGCCATGTTGGAATAAATCAAACCACGCAGTTGCACAGACACGAGTACCTGGTAAGGTGGTAATATCGTGTTAACAGCTACTAATATAGTCCGAGGTGCACAGTTGATACCCAATATAGCCACCTATATATAGATCATGGATGGTGACCATCCTAACTGAAGTAACTCCATTCACGAATGGAGGAAACCAAGCAAACAAATCACATAATCATGGAATAACTCATCATAGACAAAGATGCATGATGTATACTGTGTGGAGATGGGGGCCATAGTGTTAATAATTCAGGTAAGTGCACCCCACGGTATATCATCATTGAGTCCATTGGTATGTGTGGACAATCTGTGCACCCATCTTTGTTCCGCTTTGAACAATACAGTCTTGGTGGCCTGGGGGTATGATTCTAGAACTATCCAACGCAGTGTTTCAGCGGCATGTTGTGCATCCTTGAAATGTGTGTACAGTTTGGTGGTGACCCTTTGGCACCTGATGTTACTTTTATGCTCTGTTATACGGGTCTTAATCGATCGCATAGTCATACCTATGTATTGGAGACCACAGGGACAGATCAACATATAAATACATTGTTTCGTGTTACAATTTGTGTGTCTCTTCAGGGTCCATCTGAAGTTGGACGACAGGGATATTTCCTTGGACGTAATAGTGAGTGGGCAAACCATGCAAGAACCACATGAGTAATGTCCAGTGACTACCGGGAGGCCCCACAGTGTCCTCTGTGTGTCGGTGTTTTGTTTCCTTGGTCTTGTGTGTATCAAGGTATCCTTAAGGTTGCGAGTTCTTTTATATGCGTACCTAGGTTTGGGTAATTGTAGGTCGCCTGTGTTCAAAATATCCCAGTGTTTTAAAATGATCCGCTTGATTCGTGGGGAATCTGGGGTAAATGATGTCACGCAAGTCAAGGTGTCAGTGGTTGGTTTTTGGTGTACTTCAAGTAGAGACTCTCTAGGATTGTTCCTAGCTCTCTTCAATGATTCTCTTACTTGTTTCTGTGGATAGCCCCTTGCCTTAAGATTGGATGCTAAAATGTCGGCTTCTCTTTTGTAATCGCTGACCAGCTTACAATTACGTCTAATCCGCAAGAATTGCCCAAATGGCAGATTATCTCTTAGTGCTTTGGGGTGGTGGCTGTTATACAAGAGTAAGCTATTGCGGTGGGTTTCTTATATAGAGAGCTGTTAAGGCTACCTGCACTCAGTGTGATGTTTATGTCCAAGAAAGGAACGGTGGTATCAGAGATGTTGTGTGAAAATTTAAGGTAATCATTCTGGATGTTAATCCACCTTACAAAATCCTCGCAGGTCGATAGACTGCCATGCCAAAACACCAAAATATCATCAATGAAGCGTTTCCATAGCTTCAAGTTGTTGTAATATGGATTAGTAGTGTTATGGATTACGTCCCTTTCAAAAGCTGTCATGTAAAGGCACGCTAGACTGGGAGCAAAAGTACTCCCCATAGAAGTACCCTGACTCTGGTGAAATAGCTGTTGTTTAAATTCAAAGAAATTCTCAGTCAGAGCCAGGGTAGCGCAATCCATTATAAAGGAAATGGGGGTAGGTGATGTCCACTCCAGTGAATTGAGGGCGGTTTCCACGACTGCTAGGGTGGCTCTCTGGGGAATATTTGTGTACAAAGCTTCCACGTCAAAAGTGACGAGGAAGTCAATGTCTCCAGTGTCTGTTGTTCCCTCAATAATCCTCAGAATGTCGGTAGTGTCTTTTACAAAGGAGGGAGTGTCTCTCACAATTGGTTGCAAAAAATGGTCACAGAAGATGGAAAGTGGCTTGAGAATGGAACCGATCCCGGAGACGATGGGACGACCCGGGACCGGTAAAGTACCTTTATGGATTTTTGGGAGGTTCTAAAAATATGGTATTCTAGGGTCCTTAGAAATCAAAAAGTCAGCTTCCTTCCGGCTGATCCAACCATTGGACTCTGCCTCGTAAACCATTGTGGAAATACTCGTCGTGAGACGTGTGGTAGGGTCGGTTGTAATGGGAGTATAGTATCTCTCATTTGATAGTTGACGGATGCATTCTGCATCGTAGTCAACTGTAGATTTCACTACCGTGGCCCCTCCTTTGTCCGCTTGTTTAATGGTGATGGTCACATCTTCTGCTAAAGCCCTCACTATGGCTTCCTCCATTTTGGAAAGATTATGGAAAGGTGCCTGTCTGTATGGTAGGTCCATTTCCTTCAGAACAGCCTGCTCGAAGGCGAGGACTTCTACCGGAACCATGTTGTTGAGTGGGGTAAAGGATGAGGGATTCCTCAGTCCTGAGTCATCCTGTTCCCTAGGGACAGTGTCTTTAAAGAAAGCTTTCAGTCGTATTGTCCGAAACCAATTGTGTATCTCACATTGGTCTCTAAATTTATCTAGTTTGGGCGTGGGCACAAAGCCTAGGCCCATCTGTAGTACCATTTTCTCAGGTTCAGTGAGGATACGGTGGGAGAGATTGACCACTAGGTCCTGTTGTCCCTTGTCTTGCTCCGAGTATCCATGCCACTGGTCGGTTGGTC
The DNA here is from genome assembly GCA_963921515.1 of Calotriton arnoldi. Taxonomy (NCBI): domain Eukaryota; kingdom Metazoa; phylum Chordata; class Amphibia; order Caudata; family Salamandridae; genus Calotriton; species Calotriton arnoldi. The sequence goes on along the minus strand of CAWUFW010018701.1, from coordinate 91,428 downwards.
TTGCCAATGGACCTGTTTGTTTGCTCCTCTTCTGTTGCGTCCTCTTCCTCTGCCCCAACCTCTGTCTAAAAAGGCCTATTGCTGTTGTTAAAGAATTGGGGTGGACCCTGGTGATATTGGGGGAAGTGCCAGAAGGGAGGTGGTGGTCCATGGTATAGTGAGGGGTCCTGGTAAGATGGTGCATGGTAGTATTGATTGGGGCGTCGGTTCCTTCTAGGTGTGTTACTGCCCCCACTGTTAGTACTTGTGTTACTGTCACTGGAGTCTCTCCTATCTGAGCTGTCGTCGGAGGAATAACTCGTTTTAGTAGAAGTGTAATCATCCCTAAGGTAGGGGTAAATCTTTTCTTTAGAGAATTTCTGAATATCTTTCTGAAGTTTGTTAATTTTCTGCTTCATGAGATATTCTTTATTTTCAGAAATTTCTGTGTTGATTTCCGAAAGTTTACTTTTGTAGGCTGAAATCTGGATAGTGGTTTTTAAGGCCCCTTCAGTTATCTGGATTCTCACTAGGAGGGCATCTGCCAACCTTCTAGCTGTGTTGATAATCAGAACCAACCAGTCCCTAGTGCACTTCCAAGCAACTAGGGACCATTCTCTTTTGAAGGTGGCGTCATCCAGGAATAGTCTAGGGAAGTTATTAACTATCAAACCTGATGGAGCGATATTAGCTCTAAGGTATTCCGTCATAAGTGCGCCGTGGAGCGTGATCTTAAGCCACTCCCTTTTTAATGTGGTCAATGTGTTCCAGTCGTCAGAATTGGAACCAGATGCTGAACTGCCATCAATACCTAAAATGGATGGTGTTCTGTCGAAAATGTCCGTGACTGCATCGTCGCCAAAGCTGAATCCTTGAGCTTGATCCATTGTTCCTCACAGGTGTAGAGAAAACAAGAACAAAAAACGGGCCAGTCTGGATCAAAGGATGATCTGCTGGTAACCTAATGTAATGTCCCACGGGAATAACCCGTGCTAGAACTATTCAACAAAGGGAGGGACTAGGGGCGTATTTAACGAGGTCCAGCGTACATGCCCCACAAGGACTAGTAAGCAAAAACGGGTACGAAGTTCCTCTATATTGAAAATGGTTGGAGAGCGGGTGGAGGACAGAGTGTAGTGTGTCAGGGAAGACCACTACGTGTATGCCATGAAAAAGGAGAAAAGGGGGGAATTCCATTTTTGGAACTAGGGCTCTCACACACCCAGCAAGCTAGGTGTCATGCTTCATTATATGAGCCTGCCCCTCGTCTATCGACCTGCGGGGATTTTGTAAGGTGGATTAACATCCATATTGATTACCTTAAATTTTCGCACAACATCTCTGATACCACCGTTCCTTTCTTGGACATAAACATCACACTGAGTGCAGGTAGCCTTAACAGCTCTCTATATAAGAAACCCACTGACCGCAATAGCTTACTCTTGTGTAACAGCCACCACCCCAAAGCACTAACAGATAATCTGCCATTTGGGCAATTCTTGCGGATTAGACGTAATTGTAAGCTGGTCAGCGATTACAAAAGAGAAGCCGACATTTTAGCATCCAATCTTAAGGCAAGGGGCTATCCACAGAAACAAGTAAGAGAATCATTGAAGAGAGCTAGGAACAATCCTAGAGAGTCTCTACTTGAAGTACACCAAAAACCAACCACTGACACCTTGACTTGCGTGACATCATTTACCCCAGATTCCCCACGAATCAAGCGGATCATTTTAAAACACTGGGATATTTTGAACACAGGCGACCTACAATTACCCAAACCTAGGTTCGCATATAAAAGAACTTACAACCTTAAGGATACCTTGATACACACAAGACCAAGGAAATAAAACACCGACACACAGAGGACACTGTGGGGCCTCCCGGTAGTCACTGGACATTACCCATGTGGTTCTTGCATGGTTTGCCCACTCACTATTACGTCCAAGGAAATATCCCTGTCGTCCAACTTCAGATGGACCCTGAAGAGACACACAAATTGTAACACGAAACAATGTATTTATATGTTGATCTGTCCCTGTGGTCTCCAATACATAGGTATGACTATGCAATCGATTAAGACCCGTATAACAGAGCATAAAATTAACATCAGGTGCCAAAGGGTCACCACCAAACTGTACACACATTTCAAGGATGCACAACATGCCCCTGAAACACTGCGTTGGATAGTTCTAGAATCATACCCCCAGGCCACCAAGACTGTATTGTTCAAAGCGGAACAAAGATGGGTGCACAGATTGTCCACACATACCAATGGACTCAATGATGATATACCGTGGGGTGCACTTACCTGAATTATTAACACTATGGCCCCCATCTCCACACAGTATACATCATGCATCTTTGTCTATGAAGAGTTATTCCATGATTATGTGATTTGTTTGCTTGGTTTCCTCCATTCGTGAATGGAGTTACTTCAGTTAGGATGGTCACCATCCATGATCTATATATAGGTGGCTATATTGGGTATCAACTGTACACCTCGGACTATATTAGTAGCTGTTAACACTATATTACCACCTTACCAGGTACTCGTGTCTGTGCAACTGCGTGGTTTGATTTATTCCAACATGGCCGTCATATATATCATCAGATTGCTAGCATTTTCCTGTGCTATTACTGACTTCCTGTGAACTCCAGCTCTATCCCACGTATTTATGGTATGTCTGCAGCTAGACATGAATTATTGCTCGATATACAGCACGCCACTTTAACTTCAGGCGATGGTTTTTTGCAGCGAACATATGCTTTACACTTTACGAATCACTACACTTTACAAATCACCGCGCTCTGTCCCCTTTAAGCACTAGGTACATCATTACCCATCAGTGGCACTCTATGTAGAGTTTAGAATGCTATAGTTCTCTTTATATATAATTTTTATATATAATTTGCACATTCCAATATGGCCGCTGCTTTAGTTACCAAGCGTGCCATGTAATCCAGCCGAATCACCAGGTTCTTGACCTTACGTACTTCACACTGCGTCACGGGAACCGCCCACATTTGGGCGTCTACTCGCTTATTTATATTTCTCCGGCTCCCTGCCTGGCACCATCCTGGTGTCGGCGGCAGGGTAGGTCTTAACGCGAGGAGCGTTAATTCGCCGGTGAGTAACCTGTATTGGTGCCCTTCAACTACCAGAGGTGAGTGTGTGCAGCGGTGTTCGCATCCCCGCGACTCGACCCCCCTTCTGTGACCACGAGACTCCCTGGTGTTACTTCGGGTCCCTGCGGGTGTCCTTCCCGGGCCCCGCGGCGATCCTTCTGCATCCATCTGGTCCCTTAGCTCTGGAGTGACCGGGTGGATTCTTGGGGACACGCGCGGCATTGGGAGGGAACTGCTGACTTGACCATACACCTCGGGCAGGGTCCCCTGATGGTTCTTGTTTACCGGTGAGCGACCGGTTGTTCTCACATCCCTTTGGTAATTGGCCTGCCTGCAAGCTGGTCGAGTTCTGCCTACATCAACTATCTGCGAATCTTGACCGTGCTTATAATCCTTTTGCATTTTATCCTTTTCCTAGGACCCAATTGGTGTCCTTTTATACCGCCGACTCACTGTTGCAAGTATACTTTACTTACAGACCAGGTGAGTCATGTGATTGTCCTGACGACTGCATCAACTTAGATGCTATCACCCTGGTTTTAATCATATAATTCTACAGAAGATACTTGATACGGATATAACCTTATCTAATTCACTGTCCCACACAGTGTGATTTAGGGACTACATCTAGTGCGCATTGGGTGGCCCACGATCTGTGTGGCCTTTTAAATAGCACTATAGCATGGTGGATAATGAGGACTTAGTATGTTTGTACATATCATTTACATGCCTATATGTTTTTTTCTTTACTTTTTTTGTAGGTCAACTACCTGTGTTTTGGGTATGTAGAATTTCACTTACCTTTGCAGTGTAGATAGCGTTTTATTCGATCCTGAGGAAGTGCCCTGATCTATAGGACTATAATGGCACGAAACATGTCGATCACTTGAGAGCCGGGCATTTACCACTAGATGCATTAGTACTAGTCCTGTACCCCTCTCACTCTTTTACACTAGGCAGTTTACCTTCCCAATCAAGGTTTTTAGGATTAACTGACCTATTTTACTTTCACTATACCTCACATCTACACACTAGGCCCCTCACCCCCACTGCACCTACCTGTAGGAACAAAAGATCCCCGACAAAGAGCCCCAGATTGGGTGCCCGTCAGGTATTGCAGCGCCGACCTGACGAGGGGCAGGCTCATATGATGAAGCATGACACCTAGCTTGCTGGGTGTGTGAGAGCCCTAGTTCCAAAAAGGGAATTCCCCCCTTTTCTCCTTTTTCATGGCATACACGTAGTGGTCTTCCCTGACACACTACACTCTGTCCTCCACCCGCTCTCCAACCATTTTCAATATAGAGGAACTTCGTACCCGTTTTTGCTTACTAACTCTAGAAGCCAATCACACCCCTTAGCACCACACCACATATTACGCCTCGCGATGGTAAAAGGCCATCCACGCACCAGGGCAAAGTGCCCCCGCATACTAGACACACAGCACTATGGGGCCCCCGCTTGAGGACCTTAGGGGCGTAAGCAAGCCAGATGGACCCCCTCGTTCATTTCGTTAATAGGCACACGGTAGTACCGGTTTGGACGTGCTGCACGTTGCAGCAGGTCCCCCGTATTGGGTTTCCAACCCCACAGTGTTCTAGTTCAACCCCCTACCGCACCTTGACCTCCCACCTATCCCGCCACAAAGGTCTGAGGCACTCACTCATAGGTCTACACCTCCCATCAGGCAGAAACCATCCACACCTGGGGGTTTACACAGGGGCTCCCGGGACCACCTTCCAATGCAGCGCGACCCATCAGCCACCATGACCCTGACGACAGATGTCACATTTCTCACTCTAAATGCCAGGGGTATCCACACGGCTAGAAAGCACTACGCTATTTACGCATATATCAAGCCCCAGCAAGCACAGGTCATTTTACTGCAAGAGACACATCAAGTAAAAGGGGAACTAGACAAGCTCCAGAAGAAATAGCAGGGCACCTTTTGCGCCACGACCTATACAGCGTATGCAAGGGGTGCCCTAGTCTGGATCCAGCCAGGAGTCCCCTTTCTAGAGACTGGCCGAAAGGTAGACCCTGAAGGGAGATATGCATTCTTGGAGGGGATACTAGATGGTCAGCCAATACTAATAGGCAGTATATACGCCCCTAACACAGAACAGACAATATTCTGGGAGACCCTGTCGAATAACTTGGCTCAATTCACACCTTACCCGTGGGTGTTAGGAGGGGACTACAACTGTTCCCTGGATCTCGCTCTAGATAGATCCCACCCCCGCCAAAGCTTCACAAGCCTTCGCACAAACAGCCCGATTTCAAGCCTGGACTAATCACTGGTCACTGACGGATGCTTGGCGTCATGCACATCCGACAACTAAACTTTACTCCTTCCACTCTATTCTCCATAATCTGCGCATACGGCTAGACAGATTCATGTGCACGCGGACGATTCTTCCCTTCATCCAACATTCAGACTACTTAGGTAGGGTGATATCGGACCACGACGCCCATGTCATGACTCTCAGGTGGCACCCACCCACACCCCCAGTTCCCACGTGGCGGCTCCCCCGAGATTGCCTGGAGCACCCGGTGTTTCAACATGAACAAAAAGAGAAAATCCAAAACTACTTCTCGGAGAATGCAGACATCACAAACTCTAGAACACTGGAGTGGGACGCTTTCAAAGTGGTCCTGCGGGGAGCATGCATTAGGCAAATCGTGGGGGTATGGAAAACGCTAGAGCAGGCGGTACAAGCTACAGAGCAGCAAGTAGCGTGACTGTCCAAGGAAGCTGACAAACAGCAGATCCCCCAGACACAAGTGGCAGAGGCCAAGACTAAATATGCAGAAGCCTGTGCAGACCTGCGCCGGTATAACTTTCGTGCATGCGCCACTAGAGCCCACAATGAAGGAAACCGAGCCGGCACCTTGCTTGCCTGGCTTATCAGACAAGACGTGCAGGCGCAGCCGATCACCAGTATCAGAAACGCCGCAGGTGAGATTATGTATGCGCAAGCAGACATTCTGTCGGCCTTTCATGAGTACTATGAGAAATTATATAGGGAACCGACTCAGAACAGAGGGGAATACATTCACAAGATGCTGGACACTGACGCTATAACGCAGCTGACTGAGGAGGACCGGGCCTCCCTGGACGAACAACTCACAGCAATAGAGATCAATCACGCGATTCGCCACCTGGCCAAAAACAGAGCCCTTGGCCATGACGGCTTTCCCATAGAATTTTACGCAGCATTCTCTCAGCAACTAGTCCCACGGTTAGACATAGTATATAAGGCAGCGCTAGAGGCGAAGATGCTCCCCAAGACCATGTGCGAATCCACGCTAGTGGCGTTTCCTAAACCAGACCGGGATCCACTGCTCAGGTCCTCGTACCGCCCCATCACCCTGCTGACAGCAGACTGCAAAATACTCGGAAAAATCCTAGCGGACAGAATCACAGAGGTGCTCCCCCATCTTGTACATCCTGACCAATGTGGTTTCGTGCCCGGGAGGAATACCTCCCAAAATATTCGTCGGCTGTTTCAGGTCCAAGACAGTGTGTGGGGAGATTCCCATGTGCTGCATGCCTTGTACTGGACCTCGAAAAGGCTTTTGATACCCTTGCGTGACAGTATTTATTTAAGGTTCTGAAGCTGGTGGGAATAGGGCCCCAACTTATGGCACACATCAAGTTGCTGTACACCGGGTTGACCACTAGGATCCAAATAGGCAGACATATCTCGCCCCCCATTCCGATAATGCGTGGAACGCGCCAGGGATGTCCCCTCTCCCCGTTATTATTCGCCCTCGCAATGGAGCCACTGGCAATAAGACTGAGAGAAGAGGGCGAATTATGGGGTATACCGCTTGAGAGACATACGCACAGTGTGTCCCTATACGCAGATGACCTTCTAATTTATGTCAGGGACATCACAGCAGACCTCACTTCTCTTTGGGCCACACTCAACGAGTTTGGGGAGGCATCGGGATTAAGGGTGAACTGGACCAAATCCACTATCTACCCCCTTCACCCCGATGCACCCCACTGTGAGATCAATGTAGGAGACGCCACACTGTCCTGGAAGGGTTATGGCCCAAGATATTGTGGAATTAGACTCTATCACACACCTAGCGATCTCCTGGAGGGGAACCACTACAGGGCCCTAAGAGGTTTAAAAACCCAAATAAATTTCTGGTGAAAGCTGCCCCTGGCCCCAATAGGAATGGTTGCTCTCTCTAAAGTGATAATGGTGCCCAGGCTTCTCTACTATTTCGCAAATGTCCCGGTGATCCCCCCGCAACCCTTCTTTCGGGAGCTAGACTCCTTGCTGATCTCGCTGACTGGGGGAAGGGTCGCCATGGAGTGGCTTTGACGACACTGCAGCTGCCCCGAGACAGGGGAGGGCTGGGGGCCCCGTCTTTCGACACCTACTTCCTGGCAGGGCAGCTGCAGTGGCTCTCGCGCTGGATGGCTGGACGACATTTAGAAGAAACGGAAGCACAGGCAGGGACTCTGACAATTTCGGAGATAACCCGGATGCTCCTTCCAGGGACCAAACCCAACCCGGCACACCCCCTGCTGGTGAAAGTGGCCAGATCCTGTGTGCTGTGAATCCATCCTCTCTCTAGAACGGCACCCGTGTACTCCCCATTATTACCACTAGCGGGTCTCCCTAAGGGAAGTGGGCACTATGCAGCTGGCGAATTGCGAGTGTGGACAGAACACGCGCTCAATGAGATAGAAGCCCTGTTCACTGACGGCCTGTTGACTTTGTTCGAGGGTTTGACGGAAGAGAGCGGGCTCCCCGCCGGACAGTTCCTATTACACAGGCAACTCATAGCCGACTGTAGGAAGACGTGGGACCTCACGAATGGAGAACCCAAAACACACCCGGTACTGCACACGATTTTAAACATGGGAGCAGGGAAACACCTGATCACGTGGATATCAAAGTCGATCATGGAACTTACATGTACGCCGCTCACGCGGCTTTGACTCAAGTGGGAGGAGGAATTCGGTTGCGCACTACACGACAAAGAATGGCTCACAGCACTGGAACACCACAAAAAAGTGTCACGTAATCAGAGATTCAAAAATATGCAATTTAACATACTACACCGCGCATATCTCACGCCGGAGCGGCTCAAGCGCTTCTTCCCCGCGAAGCAGTTTGACTGCCCTCGTTGCCACACATCTGACGCCACATTCATCCATATGTTATGGACCTGCCCCACACTGCAAGTCTTTTGGGCAAGAGTACACGCCACACTGCTGACAGTCACGGGCCTGACGGGGCTCAACACGTGGGAGGCTAGTGCCCTAGGGATTTTTAAGCGACACAAACAGAGAAAGGTGGAGACCCGATTTGCGATCCTAGTCATCCTCCTAGCAAAGCAAAACATTACACTGCACTGGCGATCATCGGATGGGCCCCCAATAGCAGCATGGTGGGGGCGGTCAAGAAATGGGGCGCTGCCGAGGAAGATGCCATTAGACTGGAGTAAGCGCGCGGCACGCGGCAAAATCCCATATCTATGGAATGGTCGATGCTCCTCCACAGCTTCACACAAGCACAAGGCACCCCCACGGAAACCCCAATTGCCACCCAGACAGCACTGGACCCGGGTATGCCCCGAACCCCACAAACATCGCCTGAGCGAGACCATCCGCCTACTGCCCCAGACAGAACGCTACACTCGCCCTGATGAGGGGTCACCTCTAGGTGTTATTGGGCCTGCGACGTTCAATGCCCTAATCCCTTGCCCCATTTCCCTGAGTTATGTCTCCCCAGTTCGGTTGCATAAACAGATTTTTTTCCTTTCCAACATCACATATGGACAGCGAGGGTGCATCAGCTACACCCAAGAACTAGACACTCCAATATGTCACCTACTATCCCCGAACAGGCACACATCTCAGCACACCATATGCGCCAAGATGGGTAATACCTCGATGGACTTGAATTTTCTGTCATAACAATGTGGATAATGAATGTCAAGCAAAGATTAAAGTTTTTCTTTCTGATTGATGTATACCCTGTGCAAAATCCAATAAAATGGTTTTTAAAAAAAACAAAACATGTTAGGGACTACAAGCCCCTGCACTGCACCGGCGGGCTCAAGGAGCCCGTCGGATGCGTGGCGGTCGGACTTTCCTACCTCCATCACCCCCGCCCGCCATTGTAATATGGTGGGCGGGAAACATGTCTCCAATGGCGGGGAGACCACCACCGACAGCCTGTCGGTGGCGGTCTCCCCGCCATCATAATCGGCCCCAAACTTCTGTATAGCTTCAGATGTCCACCGGTTGTGGTCTATTAACTCTGGCCCTCACTTCAACAACATCACCCACATTACACTACTACTGCATAATGGTTTTATATTTATTGCCTTTGCCTTTTGCACTTATCTATAAAATGTCATGGCAATGAAGTCCTCCTTTCAGCCATAGGTCTAAGAGCATCAACTTGATATCTTAGAGCCACTTTGGCTCAAAAACAGATGATTGGCCATGCATATTCTTAGCACCATGGCAGGCTAATCAGGGCTTCAGCACTCAATGTCTCAATGCACCAGCTTCTTCATCTGCACAGTGTACACTGCTGGGAACAAATTTGACAGGTTTTGGATTAGCTACTCATACAGTTTGCCACAGCATCACACGGGTCATTGGATTCTTCAATGGTGATAGAGAGCACTTGGACGAAGGTTAACTAGTGCCATGGTCAACACAACTGTGCTTTGTGACAAACAACCATGTGCCACATGAGTACATAATTCCCCACTTCTGCAGTGTTGCTCAATATGACATATTTGGACATCTGTCATGGTCAGATTTGTTATCAGGGATTAGCTAAAAAAACATGACTCTTTAAGTCAGGCACAAGGTTGATCGCATTTAATAATATTCAATTTTTTTCACACTTTGCATGTGTTGTGCATTGTGCAACATACATACATACCTTCCACCAAACACACAGCACTGGAGAACCTACGCCCCATTTCTCTACTACCGATATTTGCAAAAATATCAAAGAAAGTGATAGTCAACTTACTTCATATATTACCACAAATAACCTTTACCATTCTACTCAGTCGGGCTTCAGAGCCTCGTATTCCACTGAATCTGCTCTCTTGCTAGCCACTGAAACCTTAAGGGAATGTGCAGATGCAGGACAAACTGCTGCTCTGCTTCTGCTAGACCTAAGCACGGCCCTCAATGCCATCTTGCACAGCCTACTCCTTTATAGGCTTAGTCAATGCAGCGTTGAGGGAAGCGCACTTCCATGGCTACACTCTTTTCTCCATGAGTGAAGCTTTCAGGTCTCCCAGTACCCTTTTCTATCAGAAAATCTGCCTCTAGCGCAAAGGGTGCCGCAGGGCTCTATCTTAAGCCCCACTCTGTTCAATCGTTATATTGGTCCCCTTGCGGACATTGCGGAAAGACACAATGTGACAATTGTGTCCTATGCAGATGACACACAGCTTATTGTCACTCTATTGCAAGATTCTGAAGCTTTGGCAATCAATTTCTCTCTATGCTTAGAAGAACTAGGTACATGGATGGCCAACCATTGCCTTAAACTTAATGGCAATAAAACTGAGGTACTGATTGTAGGGAAGGCGCCCTCTATCTGGACCTCTGTCTGGTGGCCTGACTCCCTGGGACATACCCCCGCCCCCAAAGCAATAACCAAAAATCTTGGGGTTTGGTTCGATTCGGGTCTCTCCTTCGATAATCAAGTTAGGAGAGTAGCGGGTAAGTGTTTTGGAATCCTTAAAGTTTTATGGAAACTTATTGATCTCCTCCCCATAGCATCCAGGAAGACTATCGTGCACGCCTTGGTTACGTCTCAACTGGATTATGGCAATGTCTTATATCTAGGGGTAGCCAAGGGAAGTTTGACCAGGCTCCAACGCATTCAGAATGCTGCAGCACACCTGGTTCTTGGTCTCCTTAGAAGATCCTCGGCCTCTAAAGCTTTGAACACTCTCCATTGGCTGCCTGTTGAGAAGCAAATTACCTACAAGCAATGTGCTACTGCCATAAGACCTGGTGGAATAGGAGCCCCAGCTACCTTCGACCCTTAATCACACCCTACATTCCTTCCCGCACTGTCAGATCGAGTGGAACCCTTCAAGCTAAGGTGCCTAAAATCCATAAAGCGAGAATGGGTGCTCGCTCTTTCAGCTATCTTGCAGCAAAAATTTGGAACTCTCTACCCTTAATGTTGCGATCTGACTCGGTGGAATATACCTTCCTCAAACAATTGAAAACCTGGTTATTCCCGTCATAACTCAGTGTCCTTCCTGCACTTTATTCTCTACCCCTTGATCCTGTTCTTCCTTCTCCTAGGTCTGATTCTAGCACGGGGACACACCGTTGGTGTGACTAGCCGCTTTATAAATGGTATTTGATTTGATTTGAAAGTGTGAAGAATGTATTAGTATGTCTTAGCATAGTATTTTGAACTGCACAAAACTGTGTGTGTGAAATTTGCGTAATTTACTTTTGTATAATTACGTAAAATTTCAGAAAAATTACACAAAATGTGAATCCATCATTTTGCGCTATATTTTATATTTTTATAATGTCCTCCTCATACTGGTCAAACAATGGGGCCGTCTTTCAGAATATAATTTCCTTCCATTCTCTTCTACCTTTTCCAAGTGAAAGTAAATGTTACCTGTGCCTTAGAATGAGAATATCCATGTTGTTTCATTTGCAATCTTCTTTCACTACTGTTGCCATTTTCAATGCTGAGCAAATGAGTAGACACTTTTGCCCCTGCTTCATACTGGCATTGTTGTTTTTCAAATATATCTAAAAATTTAATACAAAGGTTTTTCAAATAAAGTAGCTATCAGTGAGCTTTGTGTCACACAGAAACATACACAAACCTTTAATAAATGTATTCCCCCAGTGACTCTCCCCAATGAAAATGGCCAGCCTTTAGGTAGTCTAACTCCTTAGGAGAAACAGTCTCTGTTAATCTAGAGACAGTTAAACATAAAATGCATTATCTGAGAAATGGTCACCATTGTTTTATAGTTGTGGGGTAGAATTTGACACCATTAAAATGATGATGCTGCTGATTATTCATTTTTATCTATCCATGCTTCCAGTGAAACTTCCTCAAAGATTCTTTAAGTCTTTTAAATGATTTGTTGACAACGTTTTTGTGAAATAACGAGAAAGCATGTATATCTTTGCATAAACTACAAAAATCTAAAGTTTTAGGTGGAATCAATTTTCCAGCTTCACATAATATCACTCTGCTTTTACACTTAAAGAGATTTGTACTTCTTTATCAGATAAATTCATTACAGCCTCTACTATATGGCAGCATTCACTCATATTACCTTTTTCATTCAGGGACATGGTTTATGTCTCACAACCTCCTAAGTCTCTTTCTTCCCTTATTATCTCTTAGCGTGTCTTTTTAGCAAGGACTATTATGACAAGCTATTTTTCAAATCTAGACAAGTTTAAATTATCTCCCATCTGATATAATAAAAATATTAAAATAAGTTCTTTTTTGGGAACATTGGATACAATGGGAATTATTACTGTGGGTCAGTTGTTCTTGGGCACAGATTTTTTTACATTTCAAGATATTCAGGATACATTTGTTTTACCCTCCTCTTATAATCATAAATATAAATGGTTTAAAACTCTTATTTCACAGTAATTTTTGTCCTCTTTTCAAATTTTAGATCTCATATCAAGAAACATCATTTTCTGTTTTTAGTTTTTGGACAGAACTGAGATCTTCCTTTATATATAAAGTTCTTGATATAGTTCTGGCTGATAGACTGAAAACAGTGGGAAAGTGATTTTTCACAGGTTTTTCCTCTCAGAATATGGAACAAAATGTGTTCTGAAATGTATGCAAGAATCTCATTCAGCTAGCACAACACAAACATTATACTTTTTTTTATAATAGATTGTTTTTAACTCCCACTTCTCTTTATAAATGTAAATTTCCTAAAGATAACATGCTGGTCTTGTAGAAATTAAAACAGTGAAGTATTGCATATGTTTTTGAATGTCCAAGGGTTACTCTATTTTGGTAAAAAGTTTGGGATGAGATTACTGCTATATGTTCAATCACATTACAGTTTGACGAACTACATATTCTTTCGATGTGGTTCTTCTCATATTTGCCATGCTGAACTCATGGTTGGGAAATTTGTTGATCTACTTATTGCTATTGCTTTACAAATTATTACGTCCAGTTGGAAGGATACTGCAAACATTACCTTTGTTGAATGGTGAAATATATTATGTCATAATCATGGACTAGATAGCGCAAATGTGACATCCACTTAACGAATGATTAAGAGGAACTATATGATTCCCATTCTCCACCTTTTTATCTAGATGACTTGCTAAGTCTCCTGATGTGGGTTAAGTTTTTGACCCTCCATGATTTTAATTATTTTAATACATCTGTGTTAATAAAAAAAAGATTGACATTTTTTTCTACTCAATTTTATGTCTTTTCTTGGTAAGGCTTTTCTTCCCTTTTCTTCTTTCTTTCCTTTCCCTCAAACCTTTCTTTTTTTTTCTTTCCCACTGATATTTCTAAATATATATATAATGCCAGGCTTGTTACTTACTGTTATTTAGGGTATTCTGCCTTTTTTAACCATGGGTTGCTTGAATTCAATTGTATTATACGGTAAACATTGTTTACCATGAAACCGGAACACCGCATGCCATTACAACGCGGTTGTTACAACAACCGTGTTGTTACAACGCATGCCATTACTCCGCGAGTCGGAACAACGACTTGCTCTAGGGGTCAGAAGGTGTTGGATTTAAAATCCAACACCTTCCCTACTGTTGCATAGACTGGAGTTGAAATAGTAAATTATACTATTCCAACATCCAGCGCCCCCCCTAGAGCAAGTCGTTGTTCCGACTTGCTTGTAATGGCATGCGTTGTTACAACGCGGTCGTTGTAATGGCGCTTTGTAATGGCATGCGTTAAAAAGCATATGAGGTAACGTGGCATATTTGTATTATACCTAGGAGCATATTTAGATCTTATACAAATTCATCTGTAACCATTATTGTTAGTCCTTGCTGTTAGATTTTGTCATGCTTGAATTTTCTTTAATAAAGCATTTATAGACAAAAATGGGCCAGCCAGTGTATGTTGCACAACTCTCCGATTTAACAAAATGTTTTGTGCCTAAAGTGTATTTCCATGTCCATTTCTTTTAACACAAGGTACTGGCACTGTACTTGACGCAATTACATATAATTTTTAGTAGTATTTTACAAAATTCTCCCAAAACAATTGTGCAAATCCTTAATTCATAAATACATGTTTATCCTTTAAAGGCGCAATTCATTCACAAATGTACTTTGCATACCCAAATTTGCATTAGAGCCCAAATGTTCATCCTAGTCCCACCTCAGATTAAAATGTTCCTTGCAACACCCAATTCTGAGCCGATGTGTACAATTTAGGGTCATGTGCAGAATGGCAGCCCATTGTTGCTCTACCGCTAGGATGACTGCTGGTTAAAGCACACCCAAGCAAAGGAGGTGCTACTGGTAAGTCCTATTCTGTACCATGTGGTTCAAGTTCTCTTGACGAGCTTTCACTTTTACTCCTTCTGAAGCATATGGGCAATTTTGTAGAGTGAGGAAAATTTCCAAACTCAGGTAGGAGGCAACACACTTTCCGTGTCAGCATGCTTCTCTTTTTCTGCTAATGAGCAATGGTATGGGATAAATTGAAGGCGTCTGAGATAATTAGCATGGCTCTTTTAAGACCCTGTTTATATTATCTTCCTATCACTGAATTTGTTACCCCTAAGCCAGAGTTTACAAAGGAAGTGCAACGGATATCAATGGTCAAACATAGCAGCTGCTATCACTGGTAGGCCTTAAATGCCATGCATGCTTGGTTTTGGAGGAGAGGTATTGTGTCAAACTGAAATGCGGTGTAGGGAGGTTGGTTGTTTTCCTAATACCTTCCCCTCCATAAGGCACTACCTCTTTTCGGGGATATGGCAGCAGTAATAAAAGAAGTAACATCAGTCTTTGAGAGTCTATGTGGTGAATAATGCAACAGTTGGGGCAACAATAAAGAACATAATTGTTTGCATGTTCCCCCTTTGATGATGAATAGCGTAGGCCTTTCTCAGGTAGTGTGCGGTCCCACTCACTCTGCTGATCATACGATTGACGGAATTTCACCAATAACTCTCAGTTAAAAGAAACAGGATCCTTGCCCCTGATCTGGTCTGATCATCATGCTGTGATGTTTGAGATAATGTTAGCTCTTAGAAATTCCCATGTCAGTCGTTCACACAGTTCTCACAGGACACGTATTTTGAATAAGATTAATACTGAGCAATTTAATTTGATGCTGTCTCAGTCTCAGCCTTCTTCTTTAGCTGACTTAGTTCAAGCCACTCTAAATCACTTTAACTGGCTTAACTCGACAATCTCTAGCTTAGCTAGACCATTTATTCTCATAGAAGTACACCATCTGCACCGTGATACACGGATACGCTAAGACCACAGAAACAATGCTGCACAAGACAGAATGTAAGTGGAGGAAAGACTACCATAGGGAAGAAAAAGAAAACTATAAACAATGCCAGTTGGACTAGAAGTCCTTACTGATTAAAGAAAAATCTGCTTATTTTTCTCAACAAATTGAATCCTCTAAAAATTCATCTAGAGAGCTATTTCAGAAAGTGGCTAAACAGTCATTGGCTCCTTGCAAGAATAAGATAAATTGCAATCAATCCTTTTGCAATTCTCTTGCAAGCTTTTTCCAAGGTAAAGTCATACAGATTTATAATAAGTTTGCTAGAAGCAAAGAAATTACGAGGGAAGGTCACAAGCAGGTGAGTGCAGGTCTAGAACAGCCCATCTTTACAGAATTTTCCATAGACCAGATTATGAAGCAAATTAATTCTGCGAAGTCTGGCTCACCACTGGACCCCTGTCCTCCATCTGTGATCAAACTAACACCAGAAATCATTGCCTCTAACCTTACAAGTATTTTAACTCAATGTTCAGGACATTATATTTTCCCAAACAATGGAAGGTTGCCTCTATGCTGACATTATTTTAAAAAAAACTAGCCTAAACCTGGCTGAAACCAGTAGCTACAGGTCTATCTTTCGCCTCCCTCTACCCTTGAAGATTGTAGAAAAAGCTATGAATCAACAGCTTTCATGCTTTATACAGAGCAATCAGTTATTAGATCCCACTCAGTTTGCCTTTTGATGTTGACACAGCACTGAGACTTTGCTGTTTAAATCTATAGAGGAGATAACAGCCGCCCTATATGGAGGAGGAAGTGCAGCCCCTGTATTACTCGATCTGTCTGCAGCTTTTGTCACGGTCAATTATGAGTTGTTGATTGACCGTCTGGTCCATTCTCATTGCCTTGCGGGGTCCCTCAGGGGTCCTCGCTTAGTCCAACATTGTTCAATGTTTACGTAACAGCATTGGCCACTCTGATCAGTTCCTTCGGTTTTTCTTCAACATCTTATGCAGATGGCACACAAATTGTTGTGTCTCTGGCGAACAAAGATAACAACTTAGGGGCCGATTCCGATGTCGGACGGACTCAGGTCCGTCCGACATCGTCCATGAGCCGTAACCGACCGACCTGCTGTCGTCGGTTACGGCCCTGCAAGTACGATGCGACCGAACCCTGTTCGGTCGCACTCGTAAACTACACAATGGGAGCATGCATTCCGAGCGGAATGCATGCTTGCATTGTGAAAAGCAGGGGTGCAGTTCATCCCTGCACCCTGTGGCCGGCACCCCAAGGTGCCTGCCACCGGGTGCAGGGATCAACAGAGGAGCACCATAGGTGCCCCCAGGCCGCAATCGGCGGCCTCGCACCCATGGGGGCCCTACTGGGGCCCCCAAAGACAGTTACCGACTGCCTTTTCGTGCCGGAAAGACCGGCACGAAAAGGCAGTGACATACTGCCATCGTACTCCCTCGGTCGTGAAGAGGCGGCCGGGGAGTACTGAAGGATTTCCGGACAGCGGACGGGCTCTCCGAGCCCGTCGTAAGCCATCCGGAAATCCCAGTCAGATTCCTTTCCGACCGAGCCCATCGGAATGGCTCGGTCGGAAAGGAATCCGGCCGGCATGTTCGAATTCGGTCGGAAGGGCTCCGACCATCGTTTGGTGCCCTTCCGGCCGAAATCGGAATCGGCCCCATAGTATTGAGGTTCCATGACTGTATGCTAGCTGTTAGCAACTGGATGAACAAAAATTGCTTAAAACCTAACTCTGAAATGACAGAGGTCATTCTCTTTGGGACCAGACTTCCTTTTGGAACCCCTTTTGGTAGCCAGAGGATCTAGGAACTCTCCCAACACCTGTAAGTAAGTCAAGGAATTTGGGAGTCATCACGGACAACAAATTTACCTTTGGAGATCAGATAAATGCAGGCATCTCGTCCTCGTTTTATATATTCTGAGGATGATAAAACATATTCCCCCTTTCCTTTCCCCTGACGCTCAAAAAACTGTTGCAAGAGCTCTGGTGCTTTCAAAATTGGATTACTGTAATGGTCTGTATCCTAATATGCAGCAGCAACATTTAAATAAGCTTCAAATCCTACAAAAAGCTGCTGCTTGACTATTGTCAGGGATTACCAATTTTAAATTTGCCTCTCAATCCATTCAGACACTACACTGGCTTCCAGTCAGGCGACAAATTCAGTTTAAGGCCCTCTGCACTGCTTATAAATCTTTGCATGATGCTGGCCCAGACTACTTGATACATAAGTTCAAGTGGTTTGAGTCTAGTAGGAATCTACGCTCCTCCGGAGCAAAGACACTGATAATTCCAAGGTTCAAACGTACCAACTGGGGAGACGGACGTTTTGTTACATGCACTGCTAAAGCGTGGAACCTCTTACTCCCCCACATTAGATCCATGCCTAATTTGTTCTCCTTTAGAAAGGAGTTAAAAACCTGGCTCTTTCATATGTAGTTTCCTTGAGTACAACAAACATTTTTGCAGAGTTAGTGCCAGGATACCTCCGGGTATGTGTGCGCTTTAAAAATCACTTTAACATTAACATTTAACATTAACATCTTTCAAGTTCATTAAATAACATTGAACAAAAAAGTGACCTCACCAGAACAGAGGTTGCTTCCCCAGTAACCAATGACTTTTTCTTCCAGTAATTCAGAACCATGGTAAGCCACTGCACTGGAATCGCCAGCCAATGAAGAAAGGGAAATAGGGAGTGCTTAACGTGAGCCAAAGATTGCAGGTGGGGGCCACTGGCAGTCATTTGTGGGACCGGAAATTATATTTCCTCATGAGACTTCAGCCTAGAGCAACAGAGAAAAAGTGCAGAGACCTGGCATGCGCAGCAAGCATAAAATAGGCCAGAGCCTTAACCATACGGAGGGCCCCACAAGCCAACGATCAGGGTAAGGCAAAACAAAAGGCAAGGGTAGGAGAGTTCCATGAGGAACCAAGGGGTGCAAAAGGTGCGATAGCCCACCAAGGTGTCTACCACAAGTCGACTGGGGCAAGGTAAGGGGCAACCTTCAAATGGATCAATGATGAGCCAGCAGAGGTAGATAAAGGTTAGGGTCACTTGGGCTAAACCAAATCTTATCCTACCTGCCAGAGTGTGCTGTACGAAGTTTTGTGCCACCATCCCCACCAAAGGAAGGATAAAGCATAAAGGGAACATCACACTGAAGTCATACGGTCAAGGCATTAAAACTTAAAGAACCCTGTGCCTCAAAAAGTCAGAAGGGAAAGATACTGGACTTCCTAGGTTCTGGGATGCCAAATGGCAGGGCCTGTGGAAAAAATTTGGGGGTACCCAGCATGACAGACTCTGCACTTGCAGTTCAATTGGTCTAAGGGCCAGCAGTAGGAAACGAGTGGTCAGTAGCAAATTGAAATCAAGAACCTGCGTCAGAGCTCAACCCCCCATAAATAATAATGAGAATACTCATATGAATTTTGTGCATTAGGGTTAAATATTACATTTTGCTTATTATGTCTTTCAAAGGTGACCCCCCTGTTTTTGATGACTAAACACTGTACATGAATAAACTGTGACCAAACTACTGTACAAAAGATAGCCTGTAAAGTTTTCATGGGGATAGAAAGGATGGCCTGATGGCCTGACTGCACAGGTTAAACACAAAAGGGGGAAAGAAGAAAGATGGGAAAGAGGGAAAATAGTGAAAAAGGAAGCAGAGATGAAAATTAACCTGAAAAAGTGTGAGGAAAGGGCAGGGGGAGTATCTGGTAGAGAATGAAAGGGGCATCTGGTGAAATCAACACTACTGAACCTAGGTGTTCGGCACTCCCAATATATTCCAAGGCTTCTGAACAAAACTTTGGGTGAGGGCACTTATTCTTTTACAAATTAAGCACTGGCAAATGGGGGAGCCGAGTGTAGTGGCCTGTGTGGAATCTTTCACCAGGCAGGAGCTTGTGGAAGCTTGACATTATTATGTCAAGGTTCCACGTGTGAGCAGGGTTTGAGTGGCGATAGTTAGAGACCACTGTGTGCTACCAGCAGTTCACAGCAATACAACTTCAATAAAAAAACATACTTGGAAATCTCACCTTGGTGTCTGTCTTGCTGGATCACAACAGACTTTCATTGGTGACGAGTGTTGGGCGAACTGCCGATACGGACTGACGCATCCTGCTTGAAGAAACTGTACTTCAACGCCGCATCGTTTCACAGTTAGGCACTCTACAATCTGGAAAGGTGTTCTTCTGGAGATGCGGCACACTGTAACTATATTCTACGTTGTACAACGTTTTGCGTTCATCTGGAAGGAAATATAGAAAAGTGAAATCATAACGTGTGCCATGACGTAGAACTGTGAAACTCACACGCTTGACATGCATCGTATAGCGTGTTACCCTTATATGCACGTATACTGGAAGTGGCGTGACAGCATCAAATGTTTATGCATGGCAGCTATTTTGAGGAAGGAAAGTGTACATTTAAGTAAAGAATTACTGCTCTAGTTCTTTTGTTTTCACAATATTAAAGACAACGGGAGTCTTTGCGCAGAGTCGATACGTTTCGGAAGAGCGCGTCGAACAGAGACGCTCACCACTTTTACTCATTATCGGCACAAATCTTTATGGTACAGAGTGTACAAGTACTGGCACAGGTGTTTTTTCTGACCTGCCTTGCACTCCATTTGAAGAGTGTATGGGGGACATATGTGAGGTACTGAGTGAGTCCACATGTACCAGTGAAAGTTCTCTTTCACTGAACCCCACTGCACTCAATTGTGGATAGTGGGCTATCAAACCCTGGATTATGCGTGTTCTTCGCTGACACGCACAGCAACAGGTCTGGATCTTGACTAAAAGTTTGTTTGCTGATGTAGTAGTGCACTGGTTATACTATATTGAAGCGCATGTTTTACGCTGATGCGCACAGCATTGTAGAGATTCTTGCCCTCATGGTGTATCATTTAATGTTTTTTTTTCTCTCTTCTTCAAACATAGAGTTTGTTGGTAGGTTTTAAAATTACGGGCTGTAAGTGTACTTTTGTACAAAAATGTAATTTACAGTCTTCTGTCATCTTAAAGACAATATTTGGCCAGGATGCAGGCTGTTAATCCTCCACCTCCTTTACTGTAAACACCGGGTGAACCACCTGTGGCATGGAAACAATGGTATGATGCCTTTGAGACATATTTAGGAGCACTTGGAGCTTTAAGCTTTCGCCCAGAACGGAAGAAGTATTTGCTGTTGCACTCGTTAGGGCTTGAAGGCAGAGCCATTTTGAAACATCTCCCTGATTTGAGGATTGAGGAAGGTGGAGAGGAGTTGGATGAGTTTCAGGAGATTTGGAGAAAGAACTGGATACATTATGGAAGAGTGGAATTATTGAACCAGTTGACTCCTCATTATGGTTGTCCCCTTTGGTGGTGGCACGCAAGCATAATGGGGAGTTGAGGGTGTGTGTTGACCTTCAGGGTTTAAATAAGGAGATTTGGGTGGATGCACATCCATTACCCAACATCTTGGAGCTATTGGCAGGATTGAAAGATGCTAAAGTTTTTTCAAAATTTGATTTAGCCTCAGCCTACCACCAGGTGGGGTTGGAGGTGGAATCAAGACATTTGACAGCTTTTGTGTCTCCTTTTGGGACATATCAATATTGTTGTATGCCGTTTGGGCTGGCCTCGTGGCCTCCACTTTTCAAAGGGTGATGGTCAACATGCTCAAAGGGGTACAAGGTATATCCATTTTTCAGGATGACATCTTAATATTTGCTCCAGATAGACCATCTCATGACATATTGAATGAAGTGTTGAGAAGGTTTGAAACCAGTGGAGTTTTCTCAGGAGAGACAAATGTGTTTTCCTTACTGATAAAATAGAGTATTTAGGACACTATGTGACAAGTGAAGGCATTGAACTGAAACCTGCATTGGTTGAAAGCATCACGCAAGCTAAGCCACCTGTGGACAAAATGACTTTCAAGTCTTTTCTTGGCTTGCGTGAATTTTACTCAAGATTCATTCAAAACTATGCGATGAAGTTACGACCTTTGTCCTGTATGTTGAGGAGAGGTGTTGCATTTGAATGGAGTAAAGAGTGTCAGGAAGTCTTTGAATGAGTAAAGGAGCAGTTATAGTTACCTAAAGTGTTAAAAATTGTTAATCCAGACCTCCAGTGCGTGCTGACAGTGGTTGCAAGCAATGTTGAGTTGGGAGCTGTTCTCACCCAAGTGAAAGATGTGCAGACTCGAACTGTTGGTTATGCATCTCGAGTTTTAACTGATACTGAAAAGCAGTACTCAGACATTGAGAGAGAATTGTTAGCGTTTTGGTGGGTGGTGATGAAATTCAGGAATTATATGTGGTACAAACGTTTTGTGATTCAAACTGATCACAAGCCTTTGATGTACATTCTGAGTGGAAGAAATTCTAAGGGTTTCAACCCCATATTGCTAAACTGTCTACAAAGTTGTTGCAGTTTGATTTCACACCGAAGTATATCCCAGGTGGGAAAAATGGGTGTGCTGACTTTTTATCGCGCACACCTGCCCGTGAGGAGAATGATACTGGATTGAGCAATGATGATGATGAAGAGGATTGCATTGTGGCATCCATAGATTTACCCCAATCACGGTCCTATACTGAGCAAGAGTGGAGAAAGGCTTTGAAAGAGGTCATTAATTATGTCAAGAGAAAGAAATCTTGATTATGATCTTAAAACCTTTGTCAAAGTTGCAGAGGAACTGTCTGTGGAGGATGGATTACTGATGAGGATGGATAAATGTGTTCCTCCTGTTTCATTGAGGAATTCTATATTAGAAGGTCCACATGAGGGTTGTTTAGGTGCCACTATGACGAAAAGACATTTGAGATTATTTTTTTGGTGGCCTGCTATGGATCAGGAAGTTGATCAGATTGTCAAGGAATGTGTAATTTGTTCGAGCTGTGACAAGTCCATGAAAGTTAGGACTCCCCCCAATGTGTCCTATGGAGCTACCCGGGGGACCCTGGGAGAAAGTAGTTATTGACATTGTAGGGCCATTTCATTTGTTTTCTAACAACTCTAAATTTGTGCTGGTCATGATGGACTATTACAGTAAGTGGCCTGAGGTAAACTTTGTGAGTGAGGTGACTTCTAAAGTAGTTGTAGAATTTTTAAAGGAAGTCTTTTTAAAGGAAGGGTTCCCTGCCATGTTAGTGTCAGATAATGGGTCCCAATTTTTTTGCAAATGAGATGGAAGTATTTTTAAGTGCTAGTGTTGTGAAGCATCTCAAGAGTTTGCTATATCATCCCAAAACAAATGGACTTGTTGAGAGGATGAATAAAGTGTTGGGGGAGTGTATTCAGTGGGTGGTCACCAATAAGTGTGTTGTGGCTAATGCTGTTAGGAGTATGTTGTGGTTCTACTGCATCACTCCTCGGTGATGACTTGAGTTTCACCATTTGAATTATTGCTTGGCAGAAGTGCTACAACTTGTTTTTCCCCTGCATGGATGAATAAGTGGGTGAGAGTGAGTCAGAGAAAAGAGGTGGATGAGACACTCAGGGCCAGAGTCAGTGAGGTGCAGCAAAAACAAAAGAAGTACTTTGATGAAAGGAACAGGCTCAAAGTGCTAGATGTCAAGGTGGGAGACATGGTTCAGGTGTGGAAACCAGTTCATGTGGCTAAAGGTGGGTGCAAATTTGGGTTTCCTGTCAAGATGGTGGATGTGAAAGGAAGTAGTGTGAAAGTGCAAGGTGGTAAATGGTGGAATGGGAAAAACGTGGTGAGAGTGAATGACAATGAGAAGGTGAGAGTGTATGAAAATGAGAAGGATGAGACCCACGGTTCTTTTCCAAGTTTAAAACCACGGGGAAATGGTAAGGACCAAGAGTGGGGTCTGAGGCGTAGTGGTAGAGGAAGGAATGTACCAACTGCGTTTCAGAGAGTGAAGGATTTATTTATGTCCTGTATTATTTTTTCTCCTTTGATATACTGTTTTAATTGTAGGTCTTAGGTTTATTTTTGAATGTTTGGTTATTTTAAGCTTTTCTATGTTAGTTCTCATTTGTACAGGTTTAAGCTGGTATTTGCATGTTTTGGTTGATGTATTACTATCTTTGCTGTTTTTATTTTTGTTGTGTTGTAAAGGAAAGAGCCATGCAGTGTCCTGTGTGGAATCTTTCACCAGGCGGGAGCTCATGGAAGCTCGAAATTATTATGTCAAGGTTCCTCGTGCGAGCGGGGTTCGAGTGGCGACAGTTAGAGACCGCTGTGTGCTACCAGCAGTTTGCATACTTGGAAATTTCACCTTGGTGTCTGTCTTCCTGGGTCATGACACTGTGTTTATACCATCTGAGTCTGAAATGGAAGTATAATAATTTTAGAGGAGGTTGTGGGCTGGAGCTCGCAATTCAAGATAAATATATATATATATATATATATATATATATATATATATATATATATATATATATATATATATATATATATATATATCGACGAGATGCCCCACTTGGCCAATCCACTTCCTATCAACACCGGTGCCAGCAGCGGCAGCAGAGACCGCTATTATTGTACAAAAAGTCTTTGTCTTGAGAATTCCCAAACAAGAAAAACAGGCTTCGCCGAAACGCGTCGTTTGTGGGCACAATAAAAATTTGTGCTGTCCTCTGGTGTGCCGCTGTTTTTCTTGTTTGGGAATTCTCAAGACAAAGACTTTTTGTACAATATATATAAATATATATATATATATATATATATATATATATATATATATATATATGTATATATTATCTACTGGCGGTCGCCAGTAGATAGTTATAGTTAGGACCTATTTTCCATAGGAAATCCGCAACATTCTATTTGAAATAACTCTTGCGTCGGTTGACGAATCTTCGCGAAATTTTCAAACTTTGTGGCCCGCTCCAGTCCGCTCCTATCCTGAAAGTCTCGGGGTGATTCGTCAAGTGGGGGCCGAGAAAAAAGGGGGGTCCCAAAACGTGTTTTCCCCATTCATTTTCCCATAGGAAACTTTAGCCACGGCTACAGCCCGAACTGCTGAACGGAATTACACCAAATTTGGCAAAGAGGTAGTTCTTGGTTCAGAAAGAACCCTTTTTGTTAAATGGTGTAAATCTGTTCAGTAGTTCCTGAGAAAATCAAAAGGAAAATCACATATATATCTATGGCCGCGTCGGATTCGCGCACCCTGAGCGCACCCTGCGCGCACCATCCCGATCACGAGCTGCATGCTAATTGGCTGTCAACACTCCAAATCAGGAAGTGTTGGCAGCCATTTTATGCCTCGGTAGAACCGAGGCACAGAAACAAGTGCGCAAAACGCACAAAGGGGGCAGGGTAGAAACACCCTGACCCCCTAGGTCTGCTCAGGGGGTCCCACAAGGACCCCCTGGGCAGAAAAAAGCATTTTTTTTTAAACGGCGGGATGCGCTTAGGGTGCGTGGATCCTGCCGATTAAAAAAAAAAAAACACAAGAAACAAGTGTGCAAAACGCACAAAGGGGGAAGGGTAAAAACACCCTGACCCCCTAGGTCTGCTCAGGGGGTCCCACAATGACCCCCTGGGCAGAAAAAAGCATTTAAAAAAAAAAAAATAATAATAATAAAAAAAAAAACGATCATGCAGCAGGCCCCGCCCCCTTCCTTTACTACTCTGCAAACGCGCCCCCTGGCACGTTTGCAGAGGGGGAACGAATTCCCCTTGAATACTGGGGGTCCCTGGGGGCCAACTAGCCCACCAGAAACCTCCAGTATGCGTCAGGGGCTGCGTTGCAGAGAGGTGTACAGAGGCCATGCCCCTTTTTACACCTCTCTGCAACGCAGCTCTGTGGCGCTTTTTGGAGGTACATGGTGGGCTAGTTGGACTCCAGGGACCCTCAGGATTCAAGGGGACTTAATTCCCCAACTTAAAACGCGCCACGGGGCGCGTTTGCACAGTGGTGAAGGGAGGGGGCGGGGCTTCAGGTGACATGTGAGCAAACAGGCCCCGTTGCGCGTTTTAAGATGGGGAATTAAATCCCCTTCAATCCTGAGGGTCCTTGGGGGCCAACTAGCCCACCAGGTACGTCCAGAAAGCGCTACAGAGCTGCGTTGCAGAGAGGTGCAAAAAGGGGCGTGGCCTCTGAACACCTCTCTGCAACGCAGCTCTCTGGCGCATACTGGAGGTATCTGGTGGGCTACTTGGCCCCTAGGGACCCTCGGGACTGAGGAGGATTTAATTCCCCATCTTAAAACGCGCCAGGGGCCTGTTTGCAGACATGTCACCTGAAGCCCCGCCCCCTCCCTTCACCACTGTGCAAATATTCCTCTAAAATCAGCCGAACTACGAATTCCGATTTACTCTTCTGTTATCAGGAGAGACCACAGTGCTGCATCTTTGAGCCCAGTACTGATCCTGAAAAGTAATTTTAACCGTACTTACCAGTAACTTGAATTTCCTTCCATAGGATATCATTGCCTGCTTTTTGCTGAAAAAGTTTCTAAGTGTCGATTTTTGTAACATACAAATATTCCTCTAAAATCAGCCAATAAAGTAACTAATTGCATTTAACTAGAAATTCACATTGAGCTCAATGTTGCATTGTGTTTGAAATTGTGTTGCCCATTGCAACAACTGTAACTACTGTACTTAAAAGTCTATTGCCTATTTGCAAAGTATTTAAACTAAAGTAATTCATTCTGAGAAAGTATATTTTGTAATGTAATGTATAATGTAATTATAATGTAATTTAAAAAATAAAATATCTAAAAATAAATAGTTTAAAAAAATGTAGTAAATCAGTATCAAAAAAATAAATATAACAATTAATACATTTAAAAATTGTCATTTACAAAACCTTTGAAATTCACTGAACAAAAACATAGGTTTCAGACATGTTATAGTTAGGAATTAGCATTTAAAAAGCCTTTGAAATTCACTGAAAAAACCATAGGTTTCAGGCACTTTATAGTTAGAAATTAGCATTTAAAAAACCTTACAAATTCACTGAAAAAACCATAGGTTTTAGGGACAGTTATAGTTAGTTGGACATTGCACTCGTATAAAACCCGTGAAATTCCCCCGTTATAGTTAGTTCAGGTAACTATAACTCGCGCCCCCGCAATGCACTGCTGATTACGTCACATATTACATCACTCATGACATGGTCAGTGACATCACTGATGACATCACTGATGACATCTCAAATGACATCACTGATGACGTCACTGATGACATCATCCATGTGATAATTTGATGCATCTTCTCACACCCTAATATATTTATTTATTTATTTATTTATTTATTTATGAGTTTTATAGAGCGCGAACTTGACCCGTTAGGGTATCAGAGCGCTTTACAGGAAAACATAGCCGTGTACAAATTAGGCATAGCATTATCCAGTTGCGGATTGAATGGGAGAGGGTAAGGTGCAGGGTACACAGGGAGATAGGGCATGTATTTACAGATTAAATATCCGAATACTCAGGAACGAGGTAACATTTTTACAGATTAAATATCCAAATACTCAGGAGCGAGGTAACATTATTACAGATTACGTTAACCAATGTTCGCGACAAGGCCCCCAGTTTCTGATGGGGTGAGCTAGATAATCCGAAGGGAGGCAATAGATGGCCATAGTTCAGGGCTGTAGTAGTTGTAGAGGCAAAGATTAAACGAGAAATTTACCCATAAGGAATGTTTTGGCATCCTTTTTGAAGCGGGTCAGAGAGGGGATTCTTCTGATGTCCGGTGGGAGAGAGTTCCATATTCTTGGAGCAGCCCCGGAGAAAGCCCGGTTGTAAGTTTTTTTTTTCCGAAAGCGTGCAGGTTGGAGCAAGAGGTCTCTGGCAGATCGTGAGTTTCTGATTCCACCGGAGATCACAAGTTTCTGCCTCAAATATGCAGGAGAGTTAGAATATAAGGCTTTGTGCGTGATGCATGCTATTTTGAGCTGTATTCTTGCCTCCAGGGGAAGCCAGTTGAGAGCTTTCAAGTGTGGGGAAATATGGTCGTATTTCCTCGAGTCGGTGAGTAGTCTGGCGGCCGCGTTGAGGCAGGCTTTTAGAGGTGCCAGGGAGATCTTGGGTAGGCCCGAGAGGGTAGAGCAGCCATATTCCAGTCTAGAGATGACAAGTGCTTGGACTGTCATTTTTAGGTCGGGAGCATCGAGGAAGGGTTTCAGTTTCCTAAGGTAGCTCAGGTGGAATCTGGCTGATTTGGCCATTGAATTTATGAAGTCCCGCATGTTCAGGTTGCTATCGAGGGTGATTCCCAGAGATTTGGCCGAGTCTACGATGGTTGGTGAGCAATTCAATGCTGTAATAGCCTTAATCCATGATTGAATCTCAAGGTTGGTATTGGGCGGGCGATCAGGAGAAATTCAGTTTTCTTTGCGTTGAGTTTGAGTTGATTGGATGCGAGCCATTGGACAGTGAGTTTCAGGGCTTCGTTTAGGGAGAGGATCTCTGCGAGCGATGAGGTTTTGATGTAGATCTGAGTGTCATCAGCGTACATGTGATAGGAGATATTGGCAGTGCGTAGTACTTCGGTAAGCGGTTCCAGGTAAAGATTGAAGAGGGTGGGGGACAGTATTGAACCTTGAGGGACTCCAACCGTGACCGGGGATGGTGCAGATAGGTTGCTGTTGACAAGGAATCTCTGGGATCTGTTTTTGAGGAAGGACCTGAACCATTCTAGAACGGTGCCATCCAAACCCATCCTAAATTTGAGGCGTTCGAGTAGTTTTTCATGGTTGACCGTGTCGAAGGCCGAGGATAGGTCTAGGAGGATTATGAGACAGGCCTTGCCCAGGTCAAGGGCCTGGAGAGCATCATCAACGATGTGGAGCATAGTGGTTTCGGTGCTGTGTCCTGGTCTAAATCCGGATTGGAAGTCATCAAGCAGGTGGAAGTTGTTGATGTGTTGACTTAGTTGCTGCTGCACACATTTCTCCATCACTTTGGCTAAGAGGGGGATGTTGGAGATGGGTCTGAAATTGTCAGGGGAGGCTGGATCCAGCGACAGCTTTTTCAGAATGGGGAGGAGTTGGCCGGCTTTTAGAGAGTCGGGCACCATTCCCTGCCGGAGAGAGGCGTTAATTATTGTAGTCCAGCTAGGAATAATGGATTGAGCGACGGTAGCTAGGCAGTTGGAAGGGAGCGGGTGATTAAAATGGTTGTTAGGCTTTAGGGAGGATAGGATTTTGGACACTGAGTCGTCATCATAGAGTTTGAAGTCAGTCCAGTGAGCATTGTTTTTGGGTGGAACCAGTGGGGGCGATGTGGCTGGAGGAGGCGGGTCAAGAGGTGTTTGAGGGTGAGTGGTGGAGTTGAGTTCGCTTCCAAGGGCTGAGATTTTGTCTGCGAAGAAGGAGGAGAATTCCTCTGAGGATATAAGAGACTTGGGGTTTTCTTTTGAAGTTTTGGCCAGTATATTAGATTGGTGTTTGACCAGTTCGAAGAGCTTTTGGGGCCTGTTCTTGGCCTTCTCTAGTGCAGTTCGGAAGAATTCTTTTTAGACTTGAGTATGTTCCTGTTGTAGGAGTTTCTGGCCTGGCGGAGGAGTTTTAGGTGTGCGGCAGAGGGGTGCTGCCTCCAGGATCGTTCAGCTTGTCGGAGGACTCTCCTCTCGTTGTTAAGGGATCCCGTGAACCAGGGGTTTCTGTCTTTGATTTGGGTTCTTTTCAGCTTTAGTGGGGCTAGATCATCCAGGATGTTCGAGATAGTCGCCGAGTAGTGATCGTTAAGACCGCTGACTGTTGTGATATGTGAAGGGGGGGAGGTCGGATTTGCAGCGAGCCTCGAGTTCCCTGCGGTCTAGGTTCTTAGTGTCTCTGATCCAGCGTTTAGGAATCACTGGTTGCGGTGCCCTTGTTTTGAGGGTGCCCGGTAGGAGGAAGGTGATGGCGTGGTGGTCAGACCAGTCGCATGGGTCTATAGAGATAAGTTTGACTGTTGATTCTTTGGAAATAATCCAGTCAAGAGTGGCCCCTTTTGAGTGAGTTGGAAGTGAGCAGGCCTGGGTCAGGGCTTGATCGGCCAGAAGGTCCTTGATGGCGTTGACATGTGAATCCTTTGGATCGTTCCAGTGCAAGTTAAAGTCACCAAGGAAAATATCTTTGATATTGTTGGAACTCTTAGCTGTGATGATTTCCATGAGGTGGTCGGTGAAAGAGTCGTTCATGCCTGGGGGGTGGTAAAAGATGTGCAGGTTGCACAGTAGGGTGGAGTTGCTGTGAATAGCGAGGGAAAGGTATTCACAGGATTCAGTGGTGTCCGCCAGAAGTTCCGTGATCAGAAGGTTAGAGCGGTAGATGCAGGCGACGCCTCCTCCTTTCTTGTTAGATTGTCTGTCTAGCCTTGCGATGTTGTAGTTAGGAGGGACTAGGATGTCCAGGTGTGGAGATGAGGATTCGTTGAGCCATGATTCTGTAAGGATCGCTAAGTCGAAATTTTTGAAAAGGATGAGATCGGCAATATCCGCGGCGTGTTTAGCTGCCGATCGGCAGTTAATTAAAAGGGCAGATAGAGAGGATTTGGAAGGAGGTTCGGGGGTCTGGGCGGATAGGTGAACAGGCGCTAGATTGTTCTTGACCATAAATCTGTTGCGGAGGGTAGCTGGTCTGTTGGGGTTGATAGTGACCGTGCAGATGGCGTGTTCTGCCTTAGCATCTAAAGGATGAGGGATAGCTGGGGTAGAGTTGTAGTCTCGGAGGATGGCGAGGATTTCCATTTCAGTGAGATCTAGTGGACTTGGGATGGCAGAGGTAGAGTTGTAGGATAGGACAAGAGCATGGGTTTCTTCCTCTGAGAGGTGGCATGGATGTTTACGGGGGCGAAGATGTCTCAAGGAAAGCGGAAGAGGTTGTTTAGAGAGCTCAGTCAAATGTGGGGGGATGGCGTTTGGTAAGGGCATCAGGTTGGCGAGGGAGAGTTCAGCGAGGTGGAGGAGGTTCATTAGTTCCAGGATGGAGATATGAATGCTCTGGGTTAGTTTGGCAGCTCTGGCGTGCAGAGAATCGATGTCCCTATGAGAAGGTGGTGTTAGAGGGCAAGGGGGCAGTGGTTCGGGAGCAGTACTGACAGTGAGAATAGGTGATAGGGGGAGGGATTTGTATGGCCTGTGTTGTAGCTGATAGGATCTATGTTAGAACCCCTTTGCGTGTTGGGTTGAGGGCAGGAAGGGCAGGTGGGACTTGTATCGTAAGTCTTTGGGGGCATACTGGTGACATAGTCTACTTGGGGAGCTAGTGGAGCAGGGACCAAATGTCTAGGGGTGATTCTGTTAGCGAGGCCGGGAGACGTGCTGTAGTGGTTCGGGTGGTCAGCGATGGGAGAACTAAGGGGGTTTGTGAGTGGCTGGCCATGCTGGATGGGCTGGTTGGGGACTCAACAGTGCGGGAAAAGTAAGCGCGACCTGTATCGTAGCTCCTTGGGGGCGTATCAGTGACATGGTGTACTTGGGGTGCTGGTAGGGAGGGGACCAGAGGTCTAGAGGTGATTTTGTTGACAGGACCGGGAGACGTGCTGGAGTGGTAAGGGTAGCTGGAGTTGGAAGATCTTAGAAGGGTTTGTGGGTGGCTAGCCACATTGGATGCGCTCGATGGGCTGGACGAGGGCTCAGCAGGGCGGGAGTTAATTACCCTGCTAGTGTCGTGTACGTGTTTTCTGAGGAGGGTAAAAAGGTCTGCAAATTTATTTAAGTTTTTCGATGAGGCTTGGATCATAACGATGCCGTTTTTATAGAGGGTGATGGTGAGGTCAGCTTGCAGGGTTGAGGAGGGTACTATGGTTAGCTTAGTACCGTACGGGATGTTCTGAGTAGCACGTACATTGAAATGGTGAGCAAAGGTTCTGCGCCAGGCAGAGGTTTTTCTAGAATAGAAGATGAGGTCATTAATGACCACGCCGTTGTCTGCGCTGTAACGCAGGTCAGAGATCAGTGTCTCAGGGTGTCTTTTCAGGGTGGAGTGTTTGAAGGATTTTATGGCGGTTTTGGAGAGGTTAGGGGGTAGACCAGAGTGTGGGAGTTTTCCCCTGTTGCGGACAGGCCAGTAAATTACACCCACTGTAAATTACAGACTGCCATTGTCAAAACCATAGACACTCCAACACCAATTACTATATACACACTCACTGATTCTTAGGTCTACACACACACATCTACTCACTCACCCGTACAGTCACTCATACTTATAGTCACTCAGTACAGGACTATTATATGCACTCATACACCTATATAAACACTCACACACCGCCACTCATCCATAGAGGTACTCACACACCTAGTCAGTCATGCAAAAAATTAAACACACACCCATTTACTCACCTATACAGTTATACACACACCAGCTCACTTACTCATACAAATACTAGCACATTCTTACGCTCTTATACAATCTCTGATACAAGCACACACTCATCCATACAGTCACTCTCACAATCACACACTCTCGCTTATAGCTATTTATATACTCCAACACACATATATACTGCCTTTCACATATGTAGTTACTCACACATGTACCACTGGGACATACATTCACTCACTAACACACTCTTACACACACTTACCCACCCATACAGTCTATCACAGATGCACTCTTGAAACCATCCACCCAGTGAATCACCCACTCACACATCTATGCACAGAGTCGCACACACCCCACCCACACAAACACTCAGGCACCCATACAGATACTCAGACAACCAATAAATAACTCATATAGACACTCATGTAGCTATTCACAAACCCATGCAGCCACTTACACAGCAACAGACAGACGGATACAGACATTCACCCAGTTTAGTCACTAACCCATGCATTCAGTAAGATACGTTTAATCACTCACTTATAGAGTTAGTCACGCACCTACTAAATCATCCTTTCAGACACTTATACACCCACTCATTCTTCAATACGCCTTTCCCTATATATATTAAACATATTTAAACTTTACAGAAACACACAGTCACTGGATGATGTCATCAGTGATGTCATTTGAGATGTCATCAGTGATGTCATCAGTGATGTCACTGACCATGTCATGAGTGATGTAATATGTGACGTCATCAGCAGTGCATTGCGGGGGCGCGAGTTATAGTTACCTGAACTAACTATAACGGGGGAATTTCACGGGTTTTATACGAGTGCAATGTCCAACTAACTATAACTGTCCCTAAAACCTATGGTTTTTTCAGTGAATATATATATATACATACATACATACATACATACATATATATATCTATCTATCTATCGATCTTGTAATTCACACTTTATGTTCCCAAGATAAGTAATCCTGCCCTCGGGTCCTGGTCTTTGCATATTGCACCCACACGCCTAATCTCGATGTATTCACTGGGCCTGTTTACCTCCTTCCCGCTAAGAAAAGATGTAGAGCAAAAAACACATTTGCTTAAAAGAAATAAAGCAGGTTCAGCCTCAAGCATGCAGTGTAATTGTACTTAAAATACATACCGTAAATCAAGGCTGTATAAACATCTAATCTTTCCAAGATGACTAAATAGACGACGCAGCTAGGGAGGGAAATATTTATAATTACTGTACATGGAAGCGTGAAAGTAAAGAAACTAAGAGCACCGCAGGGAGATGTAAACCACAGTGGCACCGAGAGATATGTGAAATACAAATAATAATATGTGGAGAGTTATAGCAAACGAGAGAGAGAGAAATAAATGTATCTGGAAAGTTAGGCTATGAAATCAGTCACAGCAAATCCTCAAATTGATCATATTGGGAATTAAGCTGAGGAAGCCTGTTAGAAAGCAAAGAGGAGAATATATTTTGCAAACGAAGCAGCGGTACAATATCTAGCAGGAGTGAGGAACGAATGAGGGTTTGCAGGGAGAGGCAGGTTTAGGGGTGGCTGAAGAATGTGCTTCGTGCGTGTCCCTGTCGTCTGTGAAAAAAGCGCCCCTCACTGGCTGTCTACTCACTGACTGTTCACTTTTCCAAACATCACTGTCCATGCATTCATAACCACTTGTGAGCTAGTGTTATCGTTACCAGATGACTATATGTCACTATTGGCACGATTCCTCAAGTCCATGATTTCCTTTAACAACATCAAGCATTCTGGGTGTTGTAGTCTTGGAATAGCACACACGAAAACAATGATAGAAGAATAGATTTCTGAACTGCAACACGAATTCCTCTGGTAACCCTCTCCTGCTGTTTTGACTTCAATTACAAGACGGGGTCGGGGGTGTCATGCAAAATATTGTTGAGTTGCAAGCAGGCCTCCATCCTATGGGCATTGCAAAAACAAATGTTACTGGCTGGCAAAACATAGCTATCAACCCCTATCCTTAACACCATAAGAGAACGAAAGGAAAAATATGGTGTACCAGTTTGGGAGGCAAGTGTCCATTTGAAACAGCCATGGGGGTTGCTGGATTCCAGGGGCACTTTACTACAGAACAAAGTTTACGAAACAGAAAACTTAGGGGCATATTAACAAGCGGCAGCGATAATTATCGCTGGCCGCTCTTAGCGAGAACTTTTTTATCGCCGGCTATCGCTGGCAATTATCGCCATGCTATCGCTGTATTAACAAAGCATAGCGCAATGGTGATAATTTTCCAGCGATAGCGGTGTTTTCCATGGATCATCGCTGGTTTTCCAGCGATGTTCCATGGAAAATGGCGATAACCTTGCTGATACGACCCTGTGGTCGTATCAGCATAATCCACCCCCATTGTTAGGTATAGGTAAGTCAACATTTTAGCAGACGTTAGTTTTTGGCGAAAACCGCGGTTTTCGCCAAAAACTAACGTCTGCTAAAATGCGTGGGCCTCCTTGTAAATATCGCGATGTACATTTTGCGATATTTTACAAGGTAGTCCGTCAGGGGTACGCCCAGTGACGCCCACTTTGCATCTCATTAGAGATGCAAAGCGAGGCGTCTGGTAAACGGGTGCTAACATGCGCTAATGCATGTTAGCACCACCTTGTAAATAGGGCGATAAAAATATCGCCGCTTTAGCGGCAAAAAGTGCCGCTAAAGCGGCGATACTGCCCTTGTTAATATGCCCCTTAATTTGTTTTGAAATATCTCATTAAGATTTCAGATTCATTTACATGAGTGCATTATTTTGACTTACAGAGAAAACCTAAGCTGTTCCGATATTTGAAGTGAAGGGGCGATATGAAATTTGGAGAATAGCTATTAGCTTGGCTAAAAATCTCAGCTGACTTATCCAACAAGAGATCTGGAGCTGTAGTTCAGTTTAATTTTAATTGGCAATGTAGATTAAGTATGCCTTCATATATTTCTTAAGTACTTTCGTATAGTTAAGATATTAATTGTACTCTGTTAAGCCCTGTTGATGCGTGGGCAGTGTGTGTGTGTGTGTGAGTATGTGTGTGTGGAGAGAGAGAGAGAGAAAGAGACAGAAGTAGAGAGCAATGGCTCGTTTTCCAGGGAAAATAAATAATACTAGGCATTTACCACACCCAGTAAACACTGCACCCCATAGTATAGGTATTTACCTCAAGACGTCTATTTCCCAACCCCATCCTGCCCATTTGTTAATCATGCCCTAAGCATAACTGCTTCTTTAGCACTCTAGAGAGCATTAGCATTGTTGCCAGTATATTAAACATATGATTTGGCTTGCTCGTTTTAGACCCATGTCTTTTCTCCCAGGCTTCGGCATGAGCTGAGTGGTTTCTGATTCTTTATTATACATTAAGAATCACTTTTGGCCCAAATATGCCAACATCAAAAGTCACCTAACAGTATGATTTTCCTTATAGTTTAGTAAAGAGAAAACATAATGTAAAATTAGCTTTTGGTTTTGGTGGCACTGGCAGCAGCAATGGTCTGAGAAGAATGTCTCTCTCTTTCTCTACGATATGGAGAACAGTAACATAGGGCCAGATGTAGGTAGCCAAATACCGAGCGCTAACGCTGAAATTCGCAGAATTTCAGCGTTTGCGATCGCTATTTGGCTGCGAGCAATGTAGGTGAGTTTAAACCTACTAGTAAAATAAGGAATCGCAAAATTGCGATTCCTTATTTTGCTCTTGCATTTAAGGAATCGCAAATTGCGATTCCTTAAATGCAATGTAAGTAGCACAAAAGAAAGTGCACTTTAGCCTTATGAATCGCTAATTACCACCAACTTCAAGTTGGTGGTAATTAGCGATTTCCTTTAAAAAAGCACTTTTTTGCTTTTTGTAAAGTGCCATGTGGCACACATTCGTGCCCTTAGGGCATGTATGTGCGCCACACGTGCACATTTCAGGGGTGCAACAGGGTGTCCTTTTGACACCCTGGCACCCTGAAATAGCTCCCGCTATTTGCGATTCTTTAATAGCGAATCGCAAATAGTGAATATCTTCCCATTCATTCCTATGGGCCTCCTAGCCCATAGGAATGAATGGGTAGGTATTCCTTATTAACGAATCTCAATTTGCGATTCGTTATTAAGGAATATTAAGGAATCGCTAATATTTAAGCGATTCCTACCTACATTCAATTTTGCGAGTCCTTAATAGCGAATCGGTAAAATTCGCTATTAAGGACTCGCAAATTTGATTTTACCTACATCTGGCCCATAGTGGCGCCCCTTAGTGACTGTGTGGAGCTTAATGGAGCTCAGAGGTCGTAGCTCAGAATTTGAATCTGCGGAGATGCAGCAAAGTGGTTGGTGGTCCTGCCACCTTTGGCATCGGAGTCATGAGACAAATGAGAGATATCAGTGTGGGGTGTGATCTAAAGTGTTGAATGTGCAGGATCATCTGCACAGCTGGTTGTATCCAGGTTGTCGAGATGGTAGCCAAAGTGTAGACTGGAGTTGATGCGAGAACAAAAGAGTAGGCATGAAGACATTTAGACCAATAAGAGGCGAAGGAGCCATGTCACAGTAGCGTGATCTCGTAGCAACCCTACAGTTGGTGGTCTCTTTGGTGCCCGAGTAGCCTGCAGTGCATACCACAGGGAGGCTGGATGGAGAACACTTAGGGCCAAATTACGAGTCTGGCGGTTCGAGGATCACCAGTCTTGCGACTGCCACATTACGACCCTGGCGGTCCTGCCAGCCTGCGACCGTCGACTCTGCCAGGGAACTATTTTATAGTCACTGCTGTGGGAACGCCAAAGGAATCGCTTGCCAATGACAAAAAAAGTCATTATTTGGCAGGCAGTTCTCATGCAGGTTTGGCGGTGCAGTATCCCTGCTGCCGCACCGTCAAACTCGTAATCGGGCCCTTAAAGGGCCACAGGACTCTGCTTTTGAAATTGCACAAGGAAACAGAACTGACCGAGACAGGATCTTCTGAGAATAACTCCCCTTTGGTCAGATGTGGCAAAGCATGAGAGGCAAGTGGCAATGCTTTTGAAAAGATGCTCAGTTGTGTGGTCCCTGTGAGGGTTGTCCTTGATGTACTGGCATCTTAGGAGAAGGCTATACTGCATAAACAGCCATGGAGGGGACCAGCCAGTGTGATTTACAGTGGAGCTCCAGACATCCTCCTGGTTGAACTATTAAATTCCTCTGCAGTAAGTGATTAGGCATATTCTTGAAGCACCTCTATGTTTCTTACCTTTATATTGCTGCAAAGGAACGAAGTTCAGTGCCTGTGTGACTGGAAATCTCCAGGTGAACAGGTTGAGACGACAGGGTTGTGTCTCTGAATTTCTAGTTGGACTCTTACTAGTAATGGGTTTAGTTATTATGTTCATGATATACGCCTTGATTATTATTAAAGGTAAAATTGAGGAAGGACTTGATTCCCAGAGGCAATAAAGTATGTCTATGGCTCACCCATTTGTAAAGTTGAAACACTCATAAAACGAATTAAAGAATTGGACAGGTTCATATAGCCTGTAATGGGAACAGTTATGGAATTTCTTAAAATAATAAAAAAAAACAACGTGTGGAGGGGGTTCACCTTAACCAACAACTATTTTATGACTTGTTTTAAGCATTTCACTAAGAAAGTGAGACTTATGCCCCACTGCCCGTTAAGAATCTGATAGTGATTCAAGCCCATGTGCACAATTCGTTAGTTTTTCGAAATTATAACCAACGAATTACTGAGTGGAAACTGATTGTAAGACCGGAGGACGGTGTAAGGCGTGCCCCGGGAAAGCAATGTATCGCAAGCTCCACATCGAAAAACACAAAAGCACAGTTTGGTGGGCACCAACTCACCATTCATGCAGTGTGGCATTATATTTATACAGTGGGATTGCCATGGTGTGGAACAAGACTGTAGTCACAGTAGCTATTTCCTATTCCTGTCCTCCGGACGTCTCCCTCATGATTGTGGACGGCTTGGTAATTTTCAATTCGGATACAGGAAGGATAACGTCCCACATTTTTCGGCTGCATCATCCCTTTTGAATTATTTAGGAAAACTAAGTGTGTGTTTGTACCATATTTCTGTTTTCTCATTTTAGAATTTTTATATTTACTTTCTTTTATATCTCTATTGGAGCTGAGAAACATGGATGTATGCAGATCTAATGCAGTCCAAGTGGGTAATAAGGGACAAGACTGCCCGACTGTAAAGCATTTTAAACTATACGGGTGGGAGAGACCTGTGAATATTTTTGATCATTTTTCATTTGACCTCAGATTTTAATTGTTCTCATTTTTACAGTGATGGGTCTGATGCACATGCCTGTAGGTCATATATGTTATTCTCAGTTTTATGGCCTCACTACTGCTGTCCTGGGGTGCTGTAGGCTTAGGTTTTATTTGAGGTAAGACTGCATCGATTTGATGGGGCGTGGAAATACCCTGGCTGTTTGCCATTTTGCCTTTGTACTCTAGTGCCAGCTCTTGGCAGGAGGAACCCAACACAGCTGGATGCCCCAGTGCGCAAGGTGCGTCCCAGCAATGCTGTTACGGTGCAGGATATGCAGGGCCTGCAGGCCTAGTGCTGTTTACAGAGGGATGTTTACCCACTCGGTACATGGCAAGTCACTTCAGCTGCACTCAAGTGCTGTATATCATCAGGAAAAAACATTGGCAAAGTCGATAAGGCTGCACGAAACGCCAAAAGATGTATCCATGATATAGTCGTTCTGCTGTAAGCTGCTCCAATCCATTAATGACAACGCGAGGGCACAAGGAAGCATGAACCCAGGAGTAGACGCAGGACGCAGCACAGCATCACAGCAGCATAGTGGCACTGCAGCAGGGGAGTGGCATCGGATCCAGCACTGGAAGCCGCGTCGGAGGCTGCATCGGAGGCGGGCTGTATCGAAGAAGTTTGGCGGGAGCTAAGCAGTGGTTAATTTGTAAAATAAAAAGTGCCGGGGCTCTCCTCAGGAGGCAGCGCTAACAGGAGAAATGTGCTGGTGCAATCTGCCTCCTGACTAGAGCCCCGGCACTTATCATTCTGGAGAGGACTTGGCCTAATGGCTAGGGCTTCCGGTTTCGGAGCTGTGGAACCGGGTTCGAGTCTCGGCATGGCTCAACATCCTGTGATTTTGTGGAAAATCACGTGCCTTCCAAATGAGTGTGTTCTTAACTGGTGTTATAAGCACTGGTGCTGAGGATTAGGTGCCGGTGCTGAGCACCGGAAAGCACCTGCTCAAATTAAGCACTTGAGCTAAGCGGTATCGTTTGCACCCCGAGGGTGGCCTGCTGCCTTCAGCCATGTTGCCCAAACTGCCCCATCCCCTGCAGCTAGCCTGCAGCCCCAGGTCCCAGCCCCATCACACTCCGGCCAGCTCAAGCCGACATCAACCCACGTGGCTATAGCTCACCCGCAGCCCCCGGCCAGTTGACAGCCGCGGCCACTGCAGGTAAGAGCAGTGAGGTGGTGGGCCAGGTGAGGGGGATTTCGAGAGATGACCACAAGGGAAAATTAATTATTTATTTAATTTTCTTTTGTGGTCGTCTCTCGAAATCCCCCCTCACCTGGCCTCACCGCTCTTACCTGCAGCGGCCGCGGCTGCCAGTTGAGTTACTTCTGTAGCACCTCTCATCTTGCTGCACTGGTCCCTAAAGTCATGGGTTCAACCCTGCCCAAGAGAAAAGTGAGAGGAAGTCCGGGGGACAGCCGGTGCAAGGCACGAGCTAAGCCTGATCCAAATTAAATTCATAAAGAAATCAACTAAGGCTGAGAGGCAGAAAATGACCAAGGAGTATGTGGGGCATATGGGTGCCTGTTATAAGTGGCATGGTGGCAGTTTTTATTAGGTACTGCTGCTGGAGGGTAGAGATGGGGGGAAGCAGAAAGGGCCTGGCTAGGCCCTAGTGTGGTCTGCAACCTCCCTGTGAGCTCCCCTGCAGTTTACTGAAAACCAGAATCAAAGTTGTCCACAACATTGACTTCAACACCACCTCCAGCTCTCTCTTACCGCCTCTATTAAAGTTTCAGTTGTAGAATTACCTCAGCCAAAACGTCAGGGCCATTAGTGTGCTAACAACTCAGTGACTGAACTG
Source organism: Calotriton arnoldi (assembly GCA_963921515.1). Classification (NCBI taxonomy): domain Eukaryota; kingdom Metazoa; phylum Chordata; class Amphibia; order Caudata; family Salamandridae; genus Calotriton; species Calotriton arnoldi. Next base: position 51,429 of record CAWUFW010018701.1, on the reverse strand, counting down.
TGCACTAGAAAGTCCATGCAACAAGAGCATAAAGAGCAACAGGAGCTAAGGTAACCACGGGCAAAAGAAAACAGGAGGAACTCCCTTCTCATAAACTTGGTAACGCAACTTCATTTTTAATAGGTTCCAATCAGACTATGGAGAATCAAGCATTTTCCGTGCAAGCATCTCCGCTTGTAGAAATAAGAAAATACTACAAACAATAACTACAGACCCTGCGTGTTGCAACCCCCTCCCAGGTTCACTAGTCTCAGAGGCAAATTTGCAGCAGCTCTGCCCTAATCAAAATCTTGCATTAATCAATTGGGTCGGTGTTTAAAAGGACCAAGCTTCGAATGACATTGGCAGAAACTTTATTTTGCAATCAGAGGAGGGTTTTCGTTGTCTCGCCTTGCTCCAGGAAGAGGCTTAAGTATCCACAAAGAAGCCACCTCAAGTGGTGACTTAAAAAGAGGAATGGCCTTAGGGGCCGACACTGACTGCGAAATCACCACGTTTAAACATCATACCGCATACTCGGGGGCCATTGGCCAGCTTACAAAACCTCCCTGGCCATTATGCCCAGAACTCAAAATAGTGTTCGCCTCAATGCTCAAGCCTCCCCAAAGGACTCAAGCGGCAAAGGAGGACTTCTCCTCTGAATTCGCTGAATCAATGATCTTGAGCAGTGCCAATAGCGATCAAGCTCTGCCTGATTTTGATGTTGAAATCTCTGGCTCCCCAGCAAGTCCATTGGCAGGCCAGCTCATGTCTCAAAGCCAAAGGCCCACACAACTCCTTCCTCAGTGAACTCAAATAGAGAGCGCCAAGATAGAAGATCATTATATTGGAGATTCTTCACATAATGGAGCCGTCCAATCCGCCATCCTTAAACCATTCTTTGGCTGACCCAAAATGAAGCCTACATAAGTCGCTGACCACGGGCAGGTATCATGCAAATAGCCTGCCTGCTGTCAAGGGGGTGTTGACTCCTGAAAATTGTTTGCCAAAAAAGCAATGCCAGTCAGTGAAGTCCATCCAGGATTCTGTCTGTAATAACCCAACAAATACAGGTGAAACCACAGGGAACATTGCACTGTACTGGTGGTCTGCTTTAGATAACACCCTGACAAGCATGGGCCTGGCAGCTATAATGCATGCAGGCATGCTAGATACACAAATATTACCCTAGAACAACTGGCAAATTATGTAAAAACCATTGAAACTCGATTAGATAACTTATACTCCCTTATCATGAAAGCTCAACAATTGGTGGATAACCACCACGATCCATGCTACTGCTCTCTCCTTTTAGAGAAGTTCTCATCTCTGCCAGAGATAATGTCAGATCTAGTACAGGAGTGCAAATTGAGTAATCAAAACTGTAGGTGAAATCTTAATCCTGAATCATCTGAAACCAATGGTAGGGCATTACTTAGCCCAAGCATAGAACGCTCATCTGGTCAGGCACCTGACGATCAGTCCTAGGAAACACCCAAAACCCCAGGCCTTTTATCTAAGGAGGGTGAAACTAATTCCTCAGCACATGAATCATAAAGCCCAATCAGTGGAGAACCATCTACGAATAAGCTTTTGAAGAAGAACAGAAAATGTCTGAGGAAGCTGAATAAAAAACAAAAATATCAGATAAAATGTGACCAAAAAATGTACCCCATATTTGAAAACACACTGCAGGGGAACAAGACAACGTATACTACTCCAATGAAGGGAGCACTAATGAGAGAGGGCAGTATTACATCAACTAGACTCCTTCCTTCTCCTGAGGATTCAAAAGCCCCCCCCCCCCCAGCAGTGGAACAATCAAGGGCTCAGAAAACTCGGACTGGGGCGGCGATGTAAACTGTCACTTAGTAAGCATTCCACAACTGACGACGACTGTCGCAGGTCAGACAGAGGAAACCGCTGCTGGTTCAAGTATATTTGTCCCAGGAGCTGAGAGTAACTGTAAAATTATATAGAAATCCAAACAATGGTCTGGGAGGGGAACATCAGCCTGCAGTACAATGTGGAAAATATAACATGGACCAGCTGTCCCTTTGCACTCATCCTATCAAAATGGACTGTGAGGATCAATACTTTCTTCATACAGCCTGTACCAAACATATGCCTCCAGGAATGGCTATTCAATCCCCTCTAAGAAATACTAAGCTACCTTCTAATTCTAATAATCTGGTCTCTGGAGTCAGACATGGATGGACTAATCAGCACTCCGTCCTGTATGTGGGAAACCCTGGCCACACTTCAGCCATAGTGTGTGCAGGAGCATGGTCCAGAAATCTGAACGTTGCACCCACCCCAGCAAAGCAAGATGTTGATCAGTAGGAAGTAGAGAGCATTGAGGCGACTCTTCTATTTCATCCAGATTATACTTCCTGTGGGCATGAAGAAATTTTGAACAGAAACAACTTACACAAGCTTCTCTCTTCTCTTCCGGGCTTGGAAACCCTCACATCGAAAGATTTGGTCTACATCGCATTTATTCCCGGGACCAAGGGCAGCCCGAAGGAGGCAACCAAAGTGCTGTTTCGAGATGCTGAGATTGCAAGATGTGTGGAGGGCCACTCCAAAATACTGACAGAATGGGGGATCAACTTCAGCAAAGCGAGAAAGCCTAAATATCCATGACTGCTTGCTAAAGCCAGCTATGAACAGTGGCAGCAGGACTCCAAGGACCATCAAAGTCCAAGAATTGAAACAGAACCGATTTGGATCAAGATGGAGCAGGTCGCCAACAAAAGAGCATGCTGGTTGTCTCCCAGGGCATATTGAATGTCAACAAACTACTATGTGAAGCAACAAAACTTTATTTCCAACAACATCACTTCCTCCCCCACGTACAATGGCAAACTGCAATTTTGTTTGTGGAAATCCGAGGTCTACACAATCTCTTGGCCAAAACAGAGGCAATGGAGGTAATCAGTAAAAAAGAGATAGTTTGCAGGAAACTTGGCAGTTGGCCGCTACATCATGGCAGGATTTCTTCTAGTTCTTCACAGTAGCCAAACCTTTTGTAAAAGGGAGCCATTCCTCTGGAGAAGTCTCGATTTTGATACACAAATCTCTGGAGCTCAAGGCAAAAGGTCCTGTAAGTGGCCTCGGGGTGTACATCTTTGTGATAACAACAGTCACAAGCGCAGAGAATTGCAAGAAGGCACCGACAATAATCATCTGAAGCATTTATATAAATCCTAAACAGTCCATGGATGGCTAATTTGTACTCTTTCCAGGACAAGCACTAGACTCCCACAATCTCAAAGAATTGACAATGAGGAGGGTGTCTGTGGTCTTCAAAGAATAAAATGATCCAACAGCAATGAAAGAGGAAAAATTTACTGATGTCCTAAAATTAAGGGGCAAAAGAGCAGGCATTGTCAATCTTGTATTGGGACTTGTTCTTGGAATAACTACTCAACAAGTTCACCAACAAAGAGAAAGATACGGGAAGCGTGCAAGTAGGTAACCACAACCCGCAGTTAAGAACACTAAACCAAAAACTGAACAAACTCCTGAGTTTAGATGCAATGACAGCCTCTCCCCGCATAGAGTGGAAGCGATACAGAATGCAAGGAAGTCCTACAGAATAATCATGGGAAATTGCAAGACAAAATGAAGACTTAGGGGTCGATTCCGATTCGGGCCGGAAAAAGCACCGACCGACTCGGATCCGGAAAAAATACCGACCGACACGTACCAGTGGCGCCCGACACGCCAAGTACGATGCAAGCCGCGATAAATCCGACCGACACGTCAGGAAACCAAGCCGACCGACCGAGCCGCTCGGAAAATAGCAATCCGGCCGGAAAAACACGCGAATCCAACCGACCGACACGCACCCGGAACAAATCCGACCGAATCGTACCCGCCAACTCCAACCCGCAAAGTACGATGCAAGGCGCGAAAAACACGACCGAGTCGGACGGAGGACAAGCCGTACGACCGACACGCATACAAAACCGAGCCGAAGCAACACAATACACCGCGACCGACGCGTACGCAGCATACAAAACTGCACAAACACAGCGTGAACGAAACGGAAAACACCGTACGAGACCAATGCAGGGTCCGACTCGGTCACAAGAACGTTTCCAACATACACAAACAGCACAAAGGAAAAATCAACCAAAAAAAGGCCAAACAAGCAATTACCAAGCCAATAAATACTGGGGGGGTGGGGACAGAGAACAAAGACACACCCACAACTCCACCTATATAAAGGACACAAATCACTACCATGAGCCTTTGCAAATGCCATTTCACTGCCAGCACCCAAGAGAAAGCAACCACACACCCACAGCTCACCCCTCACACAAGCCACACACCATCAGCACACCAACAAATACCTACCTCACATACACCCAGCAAAACACACACTCACACACCCTCACCTGCACACCAACACACACATCACTCACCATCACCACCCATCACCATGCCCCCCAAGAAGAATCCCAAGTTCCTAGATTGTGAATTGGAAGTCCTGGTAGACGAGATCCTCAGGGTGGAGCCACAGCTGTTTGGCACTCTGGTCCAACAGACCCCCATGTCGCAGAAAACCAAGATGTGGGAGAGGATCATCAACAGGGTGAACGCCCAATCATCATGTCGGCGCACAAAGACGGACATCCAGAACAGGTGGTATGACGTGCGCAGGAGGGTACGGGACCTGCTGAAGATAGACTACAGCAACAGCCAACAGACCGGCAGTGGCCCTCCTGCCAAGCCAATATACCTCAGGCCCTGGGAGGAGAAGGTGCGGGCCATCCTTCCGCCAGTGAGCGTATATGGACTAGAGAACATCCCAGAGCCTGGTGAGTACACAACAAATGTACACAATAAACTGCCACAAAACACACACATCACTGTCAAGGGGAGAGTCAAACCATGCACACATAGCAATTACACAGCAACTAGAACAGAATCATCCCAAAATGTGTATGTCACTCAGAGAAACACAACACATGCCATCAAAAAAGTCACATCCAACTGTGCCAACACATGTACAAACACAACCACAACTACAGCTAGGCAGTGGCACAAATAGAACTAACACACACATCCACACATGTAGCCACCACAACAACACCAACACACAGTGAAGACCACTCAAAGGAAGGAATTCTGTGTATGCTGGCCAAGTCAGTGTAGCCAATAGCATCATGGGAGTCGCAGTCACACATATTGCCCCCCCACAACTGTCCCATCAACACCACCCTGAACCATGCTCACATCACAGGGAGTGGAGAAGGACTCACAAGATGGCTGACACTGGCTACTGCTGTGGGGAGCACAAGGCCCTGCTGCCAACTGTGCACCAACAAACAGCAGGACACCACTGACTGACATCCTGAGAGACAACTTACACTCCCTGCAATGCAAGCACGTTCCATGGTGGGCTATCTGGCTGGCTGGGTGGGAAGGGGGACTTGCAGCACTGACTATAGTCACCAGCACCTCCCCTCACACCCCCCAACACAAACTCCACAGTACCCACCTGGTAGAATGCAATGCCCTCCATCCTAACACAAGATCCCACAAAGCACCACCACCCTGGGTTATGTTGTGTGAAGCACAGGGACACTCTTGGGACTCTTAGCCAAACAACTGCCAGGACAACACTCCCAGCCATCCTGTCAGCACAGCCAGCCCACCCCACAGGGAAGCAGAGTCAAAAGGAAGGAAGCATGGGCATGCTGGGAAGGGGGTGGAGGCAATAGCATGATGGGAGTCGTAGTCACAGACATTGCTCAGCCTCACAACTGGCCCATCAACACCACCCTGAACCATGCTCACATCACAGGGAGTGGAGAAGGACTCACAAGATGGCTGACACTGGCTACTGCTGTGGGGAGCACAAGGCCCTGCTGCCAACTGTGCACCAACAAACAGCAGGACACCACTGACTGACATCCTGAGAGACAACTTACACTCCCTGCAATGCAAGCACGTTCCATGGTGGGATATCTGGCTGGCTGGGTGGGAAGGGGGACTTGCAGCACTGACTATAGTCACCAGCACCTCCCCTCACACCCCCCCCAACACAAACTCCACAGTACCCACCTGGTAGAATGCAATGCCCTCCATCCTAACACAAGATCCCACAAAGCACCACCACCCTGGGTTATGTTGTGTGAAGCACAGGGACACTCTTGGGACTCTTAGCCAAACAACTGCCAGGACAACACTCCCAGCCATCCTGTCAGCACAGCCAGCCCACCCCACAGGGAAGCAGAGTCAAAAGGAAGGAAGCATGGGCATGCTGGGAAGGGGGTGGAGGCAATAGCATGATGGGAGTCGTAGTCACAGACATTGCTCAGCCTCACAACTGGCCCATCAACACCACCCTGAACCATGCTCACATCACAGGGAGTGGAGAAGGACTCACAAGATGGCTGACACTGGCTACTGCTGTGGGGAGCACAAGGCCCTGCTGCCAACTGTGCACCAACAAACAGCAGGACACCACTGACTGACATCCTGAGAGACAACTTACACTCCCTGCAATGCAAGCACGTTCCATGGTGGGATAACTGACTGGGTGGGTGGGTGGGTGGGAAGGAGGTCTGGCTGTCAACCAAACACAATCAATGCAGACCATGTTCACACCCCAGAGAATACATAGAAATGCCCAAATAATGCAGGACAATGTGCCACACCAATATCAACCCCTGACTGTGACGACTTAGGACAATACAATGTACAGGCCCGCACCCCGAGGCACAGTCACAACTGTCAGGTGTGTCAACCACTGATGCCTGCAGAAACATGACATACATTGTTTGTGTCTCCCAAAAACAGGTGATGATAGGGACACAGCAGCAGACGCTGAGGAGTCCCAGTCCCAGGCTCAAGAGGATGCCGAGCTCACTGGCGTCGTACAGCCTCTGTCCTCCTCGGACGATGAAGAACAACCTGGCACATCCGGTGCAAGTCAACATGCTGCACCAGCAGGACCACCAGCTGCAGCACCAGCAGGTCCACCAGCTGCACCCCCTGCACCCACCCCTCCAACGACTGTCACCACGAATACCATCCCTGCCGACATGGACAGAATAAGGAACAACACCAGCGCAGTGACCCTGGACCAACCTGGGGCCATGGACACCACCACCACCACCAACCCCCAAGGTGGACCAGGGTTATCTGTGCGTGCAACTGCACACACTGCACATGTCAGCAGGGGTGGTGGGAGGGGTGGGAGACAGAGGTCGCTGCTTGCAGACGTTGCTGGTGTGCATGAAGACCCACAACTGGTACGCATAGCTGATGCGTACCAGTCCAGCACCGGAGAGCTCAGCCAGGTAGTGGGGCTCCTCAGAGACATCAAACAGCAGCAGGCTGCCCATCATGCCCGCTTGGACTCCCACATGTCCCAAGTGGAGTCACACATGTCACGTGTGGACTCCCACATGTCACGTGTGGACTCCCACATGACCCGCGTGGAGTCCAAGTGGGATGTACTACATGAGATGACGGCGGTGCACAGGGACATTTTACAATGCCTCCGCCAGATGAACAGCAACCAGTCCACACCTCCCTGTGTGCCAACAACATCTGGTACCGAACAAACTGCAACTGCCACAGGGAGGGAGGAGGACTCTGGCGGAGAGTCCCCTGCACCGCAGCAGCCTGCACTTGAGGGCCCCCCCCAAGAAGAGGGGTCGTCCGAGGAGGGGAAAGTGAGAGGCTGATGGCCAAGCGCAACTCCCAGGAAGCCTGAACCTGTTCTGGATTTTCGCCTTTGTGCACAGACTGTTCACCCTGTTGATGGCAACACTACTCCCACACATTGCATGGGGAGTATAAGTTGGAACAATGTGTCAGACAACAGTGGCCCCGATACTGGGGATCCTGTCTACCTGGACTTTCTATTCATCTAGGAACTTGGGATTGCAAGATTCATGTACAGCACAATCCATCCTATGCACTATTATCACAATAAACACACTAATACACCATACTTGCCTCTGTCGTGATTCCAACGTGGGTGCTGTTATGGGGATGATGAACTGCAAAATTACACAGTGTATGCGAACTGCAACAGCAAGGACAACACAGGCATGTGAGTACAGGCAACGTGACACATATGAGGGAGACACACCACCAGGGCTACACAACACATACACACCTAGGCCATCTGACTCATTGCCTACACTGATGTTGCCAGGGAAGACGGTGCAATGCACAGACACCACACCCATTCCCAGTTGTAGTCAAGTAGCCCACAGGTGCAGTAAGCAAATGGCAGTCAAATGTGTGACCACAGACAACGCACATCACAAAGTGAAGCACAGGTTTATTACACAGTTGCAACATGCTGTAACCACTACAGATGCAAGGTAATCCCACCTGGCAGCGGGCACACAGTCAACAACTGTAGACTGAAGGAAGTCCATGGGTGTGGCGCACATCACCTGTAGGGACACAACAGCTACCAGCCTGGATGTGCAATCACGTCGTCGGTGGACACAGTTCACCAAACGAATCTGAAAGTACCCTGTGAAGGACAGAAATGACACACAGTCAAAAGCAATGCAGTACAGGACAGAACAGCAAAACTCATGCACAATACATGTTACAAGATACCCACCCAGAACCAAGTTAGCATGTCAACACTGTTGGGGAGTACAGCCCACCTGTCACCACACATCGCAACACACATCCTGTCAAGTAGCCCATGGACACACTCCAACAGCACCAGAGCACCACCCACACATCATGCCAACTCACATCATTCACATGACACCTCAGGATACTCACATTCAGCTAAAGAAGTTGGTGATGAGCTGTGTGCGGACATCACCATCACCATCATCATCATCATCGTCACTGGCATCGTGGTCCAGGCCAGGATCCTCCACAGGTGGCGGATGTTGGTCATCGTCATCCTGGATGAGAGGCAACTCCTTCCGCACTGCCAGGTTGTGGAGCATGCAGCAGACGATGATAATCTTGCACACTTTCGCAGGGGCATATGGGAGGGACCCTCCGGTCTTGTCCAGGCAGCGGAAGCGGCTCTTCAGGAGACCAAAGGTCCGCTCAATCACTCTCCTGGTCCGACCATGTGCCTCATTGTAGCGCATCTGGGCAGGTGTCACAGGGTTCCTGAGGGGTGTCAGCAACCATGGCATGTTGGGGTATCCCGAGTCACCTACGGACAGACAAGTGCACATCAGCTGACTTGGAAAAGTGGGCGGAATACTACAGATCAGATCACACACAATGGCACAAAGTCAGTACACACCGACAAGCCAGGCACGCTGGTTCTGCATCTGTGCCATCAACCTGGGGATGCGACTACTCCTCATCACAAAGGCATCGTGTGCTGAACCAGGGAAACGGGCACACACGTGTGTGATGGTCATGTCTGCAAGACACACCACCAGTGCATTGACCGAGTGGTAGTGCTTGCGGTTCCTGTAGGCCTGCTCCTGGGCCTGTGGTGGTACCAAAGCCACATGTGTCCCATCAATGGAGCCAATGACATGCGGCATCCTCCCCAGGGCATAAAAGTCACTCTTCACGTCAGTGAGTCGTCGCAGTCTAGGGAAATAGATGTACCGGTTCAGGAAGAGCAACATTGCCGCCAAAACATCGCGGAGCACACGGCTGAACATGGTCTGTGACATCCCACCAGCAGACGCCACAGTATGTTGGAAGGTACCGGTGGCAAAGAAGTGTAGGGCTGCCATCACCTTCACCTTGGGGGTCAGCGCTGTAGGATACGGCCGGCCAGGCTGCAAATGTGGGGACAACTGCACTGCCAAATCCTCAATCAGCTGCCTGGTGAAGCGGTACCGTCGGATGCTGTCCCGTTCCACCATCGTTGCCAGGTCTGGGAATGGCCGATGGACAGCAGGAGCCCTGCAGTGCAGAGGAGAAGTAAGCAAGATCGTCAGTCACCCCACATATGCGGCATTGAACACACTCAAGATCCCAACATACATCATCATGAGGCACAACTACATGAAGTGTGCAGTACCGGAACGACATTTATGGTACATACATGGCCAACATCTGTCAACACGGTCCTACAGGTGGCATCAATTTGTCCCAGGTTGGCCCATTGGATATCATGATGCTGTGTCACAGTCACCCCCCAGTGACATGTGAGGACAGATGTGCCCCAGGCACCACAGCTCAACGACAGGCACATTCCCAGGGACCCTGTAATGCCACATGGACACTGGCATCACCTGGAGTATCATGTGTACACCACAACAAAACAAACATGACCCCCACAGGTAGTGGCCACACTTGCCATGGCAGGAGAGCCATGGACGTCTGTGACACACACGCACAACATCAGAGTCCATGCACACACAACGTGGATGTGGAGACTGTCTCCCATTGTGCACATGAAATCAGAGACATTGTAAACACTACATGCACAAAGACTGTGGAGGGCCATCACTATTGTGCCACTGGGACACCCTGGCTCAAACATACCGTCCCACATGGGACTCACGGGGTATGTGACATGACATACACAAACACCACTGTGAAATGTGACCATGGCACATGCACAGATATGAACAGTTGCACATCACAGTGGTCACGTACACGTAACACCCATGATCCTGTCCCCATGAACACGTGCACAGCCTGGGGGTGGCTGCCCACAGGTGACACCCACAGGACAACATGTACACCAACATACACACAATAGGAAATGCAGCCTTACATGCCTTATGATAAGGTTTGGACAGGCTGTCGTGATGTAGGTGTGCCCCTCACTCCCTGGGAGCTATCTGTGGCTGGCATATGTCCATCTGAGACAGGCATGCTGACATATGCCAGTCACATGTACAGTGATGCGTTGAACAGCAATGGACCGATCGGTGCCTCCGGCCGGCCCATTGCTTTCAATGTGTGCGGGTACGCGTTGTACCCCTGTGCGCGTTGAACAGCAATGGACCGATCGGTGCCTCCGGCCGGCCCATTGCATTCAATGTGTGCGGGTACGCGTTGTACCCCTGTGCGCGTTGTACTGCAATGGACCGATCGGTGCCTCCGGCCGGCCCATTGCATTCAATGTGTGCGGGTACGCGTTGTACCCCTGTGCGCGTTGAACAGCAATGGACCGATCGGTGCGCACCCATTGACAATGGGCTTGCCTGGCAACGGACGCGTTTTTGAATATTCGAACGAGTCGGTTGCTGGAAAATCAGTTGGTCACCCACAACAATGTTGCAAAATAATGTATGTCATGAAGTTGAAGATTTGAAGGATGCTGTGGGCGTGTTTTGGTGCTGCTATTCCATGGATTGGCCAGATTCAGAAGATGCAAACGACTTGGACCTATCACTTTGGACACAAGGGACAGTATCTGCCTCTCCAGCACATATATATTGCTGCATGTTCCCCTGAGAGCCCACTTGCCTGCACTACATGCTCCAGGACGACATCTGCCACTGCACTGCTGCTGTCTCTGCCCCTCTGGACCCTGCAATGGCACGTACTGTGGAGAGAGCCCCAGCCTTCAGCCTTGAAGAGAACCAGGCCCTGCTGGACAGCCTACTTCCACAGTACAGCAAGCTGTATGGGACACCAGGGGAGCAGGTGAGTGTTCTGTGCACTGCCTTTCTGAATGTGCATTTTGTCTGACTAGCAAGGCTGAGAGTCAGCACACCACTGGCTAGCAGGCTCACTGAGTAGTTGTCACCCCCCATAGTGTGTAGTGACTTGCACTGGACAGGTATGGTGCAGTGACAGTGCTTCTGAACAGGGTTTTACTCCCCATGCTATGATACCATGTAGTGACTTCTGGAAAACTGTCCATGGGCAGCCGTGCACTGCCTGGGTACACCATGTGCCCCTGTGATTGCGACATGTATATGCAACTGTGTCATGCACGGATATGTTGCATGTGTAGTAATGTCCTTATCACTTTGTCATCCTGACAGGCTTCTGCCCATCGGAAGCATGAGATCTGGAAGGACATCGTCCGGGCTGTCCGGTCCGTGGGGGTCTACAAGCGCCGGATCCGCAACTGCCAAAAGTGGTGGCAGGACCTTCGGGGCTGGACCCGGAGGATTGCACGGGTCCAGCTGAAGCTGTCGCCTCCTCGCAGGAGGGGCGGAACACGGACCCTGACCCCCACATGCTCAGGATCCTGGCGGTGGTCTTTCCAGACCTGGATGGGCAGCTGAAGGCCAGAGAGCAGCAAGGAGGGGGTGAGTCAAAGACTGCACTGTGTACTCTGTCTAACATGTTATGTGCCCTCCTCGGGCCAGGTTGAACTGCCACAGTACAGCAGTCATGTTGTCCAGGAGCCATGTCCCTCTATTGTGCACTGCCCACTCCTCATCTGATACCCAGGTGTGGCCCTTACATGCAGGGAATTCTGTCACTTAGGACTGTGTCCTTGCAGTTTGCTTGACTCAAGGTGGGAGACAGCATCTGTTTCCCTGACTCTGTGGTGGGCATCATGGGTGGGTCCATTGCTTACACAATGCCTGTATTCTGACATGTAGGGTAGTGTCACAGGTCTCCCATATGTCCAATAGGTATGACCTGGACAGATGAGGGTTAAGAGGATGTGTTGTGGGGGGGATGTACATGTGCACTTGTGCAGCTCCAGGACTTGCATTCCCCATGACCTACTATTGTGACACAGTGCAGAGTGTTGTTGTCTGGCTGCAAAGTCATACATCACTGAGACAGTGATGTATGACTTTGCAGTCATGCCTCCGCCATGGCATGTGTCTACTGATTGGTGATCCTGCAGGGGAGTGACATGTGCTACATGCACACCATAGTGGCGCTGGCTATCAGGACATGGGTGCATCATGGTGTCTGTCGCTGGTATGCATCACATGCATTTCCTATTTGACTCTGGGCATCCCTTACATCCGTAAACCTGTACTGACTCAGTGGCAAGAGCTGTGATGTGTCCACACCGTGTCCTCTGCACTGTCCAACTACTGTGTACTTGGTGCATGTGTCAACACTGGGGTGTTGCAATCCAACAGACACCAGACAGATGGGTGCAAGGCCATGTGGGATGTGAGTGCCATGCTTGGCATCAGACTGACAATTGACTTCTCCTGTTCAATTAGTGCACTTTTAGCAATGTGCAACTAATGATGCCAGGGCTTGCTCTGTGATGTGCTGTGCTCACAGTGGTGTGTGCGTTATGTGCAGGTGACTGATGTCTGTCTGTTTCCCCATTGTTTGCAGATACATCCACGGCCACGGAAGGGGACAGCTCCACGGACCAGGAGGAGCCGGAGAGCCAGACTGGGTCAGCAGCCGAGGAGTGGTCGGAGGGACCCAGTGGCACGGAGGGCGAGGGGAGCTACACCGAGGAGTCCTCAGCAGCATCCACCTCAGCTGAGGACCAGAGCAACTCGGAGGATGACTCCCTTGTGGAGGCGGGTGTCAGCAGCCACCACACCCCAGCTAGTGTTGCTGTCCCCGCCACCACCAGCACCACCACCGCCCTCCCATCGGCTCCCATTCCCCAGGTCCGTGGAGGCTCCCATGTCCGGGAGCGTGTCTCCTTTGGGCCAGGCACCGCACCCCTGCCCCTGTGTCCCCTGCTGCCCTGAGTGAGGAGTCTGTGTACCTCCTTCGCCAGCTCCATGTAGGGCAGACAGCCATGCTGAGTGTCCTCCATGCGCACACCGCGCTGTTGACTCAGCTGGTGTCGTTCATGGAGGGCATCTCATCGGGCATGTCTGACCTACAGAGGGGCAATAGGTCCATGGACTCCTCCCTGACGGCAGCAGTGTCCCTCCTCAAACGGTCCCTCACCCCTCCTGCCTTTGCTCCATCCACACTCCCCAGCACCTTACCCATCCCAGGCACACACACACTGGCACACACCAGCACACACACATCCAGCACACTGACACACACGCCAATGACAAAACGCACACGCAAGCACATTCAGGGGACTGAAGCCAGACTCACAGGGGATGGGGCCCTGGAACACACACACGCATCCACATGCACTGCGCAGTCCTCAGTTCCCTCTCCCTCCAAAGCACCCTCCCTTGCCTCACCTGCAACCCCAAAGTCACAGCAGCTCTTCCTCTGTGACCTCGGCCTCTTCCCCACCGATGAAGCTGCTCCAGCATCCCGGGGGAAGAGGAAGCCCACCCACACGGAGCAGAGTGCCCCTCGCCCCCGGACACCCTCCCCCAGGCGCAGACGGACTGAGGCCCCCACCCGCAAGTCCCCCGGAGTGCTAAGAGCAAGACCCCGCCACCGCCCTGCAGCTCAGGCACAAGGTCTCCGTCCTCCATCCCTCAGGCCCCCACTGCACAGGTGCCCCCACCACACCCTGCCCCAGGTTCCCCCACCCACAGATATACCATCCCCAAGATGCTCCGGCCTTCTCCCCCTGCCACTTGCTCTCCCAGCACCACACCCCCGCTGCGCTTGTCTGTGCCACTGATGTGGTGAGGGTGTCCTCCCCCTCTGTCCAACCCACCTTGCCTGTTCCCCATTCTCCTCCCCTGGAGGTAGGCACTGCAGTGGAGTCCACTACCGCCCTGTCTGACTTGGGCACTGCAGTGGCGGACCTGTCCACCCCATCTGCAGGGTCCACTGCAGTTGTGCCGGCACCCACGACATCTGTGTCATGCCCCCAGTTGTGCCGGCACACACCATGTCAGACACCTCCACTGCAGTTGTCAGTGGCTCTCCAGCACCCACCACCCCTTCCCTGACTCCCCCTGGTGAGCCCTGATCCTGTCCCTGCGGTGCCTGGCCTGCCCCCCGGTTGCCCCTCCTAGTGGATTGTCCCTGGTATTGTGCAGGCATGCGTAGGGTGACATCTGCCAGTGTCACCCTGTTTGAACTTTGACAATGGACTGGCCATTGGCCTTTGCTCTTTTTTCAGGACTTCGTTTGGCCTCAACACATATGCTGAATAAAGCAACTTTCTTTTCTCTAGTGCTCATGCTTCAGATGTACATGTTGTTGGTGCAGCTAACCATGCCCTTGCTGCAGTGATGGTGATATCTGGTCTCATGATTATGAAGTGTTACTGTGCAGGAACCCATGTGGTCCAGGGGGAATGTGTCCTATCATGTGGTGTATCCATGTCATCAATAGCAGCATCTGAGGGTGTCATGTGTTCAGTATTTGGCAATGGGTTTCCTACTTACATTGGCAATTTCACATCTGTGGCTTCCACCCCTGCACATCTGTTGTGCCTGCCATCGTTGCATTTGTCTACTTCCCTGACCGTGTTGCCATCTCCAGTGGACATGCAGGTTTGGGCATCAATGGGGAGGGACTCATCCGTGTAGTCAGTGCAACATTGCTATACAAGTGTGTTGGATCTGTGCTGATGATTCCGTTGGCACATCCATGACCAGGCTGATGTGATGGGAGCCCTCATTTGGTGCTAATTGTTGATTGTGTGACCAAGTGCTCAGCTGACATGATGGGGCCCTACTGAGGCAACATATGGCACAGCTTTCCTCACACAGGAGTGGAGTCCCCTCATGGCAGTGTGTACACGTGTGACATTGCCTGCGCCCAAGGTGTGTGTTGTATGTGCATGTCTGTGTGTTCACTTCCATTCATCTGCGCATGCTGTGATCCCTAGTGTTGTACCTGTTTGTGATGCTTGCTGACTTGAGCTATGTTCCCCCAAAGTCTTCTCCCTGTGTTCTCTGTGATGTGGGTGCATGGCACATTACTGGTCATCAGGGTGTCACCCATAGGTGTGTTTGCTGTCAGGGCAGAGTTTGTGTGCTGACGCAGATGGGTCACAGTCAGGTTTCCCTTTGGCACTTGTTGTTTGCCCCTGTCATGTGATTTCCAGTTTGTGTTATCTTTCAGTGATTGTGACACGTTGTGTGTGTGACTGCTGGCACTCCTTAGGGTCCGGGCTGCAATGTTGGTTGTTGTCTATGTGTGTTCTTTGTGGGTGACCTTGGTTTCTTCATTGGTGTGTGACTGTGGCTGGGATCCCATTGGTCGGTGTGGTATTGCCGTCATGTCCATGTACAGCGTAGTGTGCAGTGTGTCAGACATTCAGGAGTCTTGTTGAGTGTCCATGTGTGATGTGTTTCTACACCTTGGTTCCCACCCACCACCCTGGAATAGTAATGGGTGCATGTGCAATGTCACCAGTGCATGTGTACTTCACTGCTGCACATTGTTGGAGGTCGAGGGTGTGGTGTTGAGTGTGTGCAGATGAGAGTTGTTGCCCGGCTAGTCCCCTGCCTCCATGTTGGCCTTGGCTTACTGGCCATGCTGATTGATTTGTGCTTGTGTAGGTGTGATGGTAGTTAGTTGCTCAGGACACCTGACTGTGGTTCACAGTGTGAACGACATTTAGCTTTGTCATCACAGTGGTATTTTTCTTCAGCCCAGGGTCACCACATTGTGGGGGCCCTGGGGGTGGTGCTGTGGTGTGTCTGTGACTTGCTGTGTCAGTTGTTGTTCCTACGTGCCTGTGTGACATGTGTGTTTTGTGCTCCCTCTCACCTGTCAATGCCTGCTTGCCCACATAGGGGATTTGGATCCATGAGTTACCTTAGTGTGGCAGTGTATGCACATCTGTATGATTGGTATTCAGCTCTCCTCATGTGTTGTGTTGTTGCCTGGGGACAATGGCACCCCCACCCCTCACCTGCTGTGTATGATGACAGTGTTGGTCTGCCTGTTTGTGTTTGTGCATCTGCACCACTGCATTGGCATATCTTGGGTGTGCCATTGGCTGTATGTTGTTTGGTGTGTTTCCCCTGCTGTCCCTGGGACTCCTAGGTCATCGGTCAGCACAGTGATCATGGTTTGTGTGTCCCATTGCTGCCATGGTATGGTATCTGTTCACCTCACATCTGCTGTCTCCACAGGGTATCTGCATTTGTGTGCCCATTGGTGCAAATATGTGGTTCTGCATTCTGATGGTCACTTCTGTCATTGTGTCATTGATGACTGTTGACGGTCTCAGCCACCATGGGTGTTGTTTGTCTGCACATGGCCAAAGGAATGTTTCATTTGCACTGCAGTATTTGGCTCCCCCAATTTATGTTGCAATGGGACACATACACTACTTTGCCACAGATGAGTTTTTGGTTCTGTGACCAGGAATGATCCATGCAGTTTGGCAGTTGCAGCTCTTTCTTTGTCAACAATTACCTTTTGGTCACTGTGATGATGAGGGTGTAGACCCCATTGCCACAATGATCAAAATGTGCTTCAGCTATGGACCCCACACTTGCCTTTTGGTCACTGTGATGATGGGGGTTTAGACCCCATTGCCACAATGGTCAAACTGTGCTTCAGCTATGGACCCCACACTTACCTTTTGGTCACTGTGATGATGGGGGTTTAGGCCCCATTGCCACAATGGTCAAACTGTGCTTCAGCTATGGACCCCACACTTACCTTTTGGTCACTGTGATGATGGGGGTTTAGGCCCCATTGCCACAATGGTCAAAATGTGCTTCAGCTATGGACCCCACACTTGCCTTTTGGTCACTGTGATGATGGGGGTTTAGGCCCCATTGCCACAATGGTCATGGGCTGCTTGCATTGTGGGTGCCACACACATATATGTGTGGCACATGTGCTAGGGGTCACATTGTATGTTCAATGTCATGTTCGGTGTTGTAGGCATTTGACACAGCCTGCTCACACGCTTGTCATGGTGGTGGGGGGATGTCTTAATCTTGCATTCCCTAGGTTGTGGTGTGCTTGTTGTGTCATGCATTGTCCATCCTATGAGTGGGGGTGGTAGTAGTGGTAGGCATCCAGCCCCCCTGGCTAAGGGTGGTGGTAGGCATCCAGCCCCCTGGCTAAGGGTGGTAGTAGTGGTGGGCATCCTGCCCCCTGGCTAAGGGTGGTAGTAGTGGTGGGCATCCTGCCCCCCTGGGTGAGGGTGGTAGTAGTGGTAGGCATCCTGCCCCCTGGCTAAGGGTGGTAGTAGTGGTGGGCATCCTGCCCCCCTGGGTGAGGGTGGTAGTAGTGGTAGGCATCCAGCCCCCCTGGGTGGGGGTGGTAGTAGTGGTAGGCATCCAGCCCCCCTGGCTAAGGGTGGTGGTAGGCATCCAGCCCCCCTGGCTAAGGGTGGTAGTAGTGGTGGGCATCCTGCCCCCTGGCTAAGGGTGGTAGTAGTGGTAGGCATCCTGCCCCCCTGGTTGAGGGTGGTAGTAGTGGTAGGCATCCAGCCCCCTGGCTAAGGGTGGTAGTAGTGGTGGGCATCCAGCCCCCTGGCTAAGGGTGGTAGTAGTGGTGGGCATCCTGCCCCCTGGCTAAGGGTGGTAGTAGTGGTGGGCATCCTGCCCCCCTGGGTGAGGGTGGTAGTAGTGGTAGGCATCCTGCCCCCTGGCTAAGGGTGGTAGTAGTGGTGGGCATCCTGCCCCCCTGGGTGAGGGTGGTAGTAGTGGTGGGCATCCTGCCCCCTGGGTGAGGGTGGTAGTAGTGGTAGGCATCCTGCCCCCCTGGGTGAGGGTGGTAGTAGTGGTAGGCATCCAGCCCCCCTGGGTGGGGGTGGTAGTAGTGGTAGGCATCCAGCCCCCCTGGCTAAGGGTGGTGGTAGGCATCCAGCCCCCCTGGCTAAGGGTGGTAGTAGTGGTGGGCATCCTGCCCCCCTGGCTAAGGGTGGTAGTAGTGGTAGGCATCCTGCCCCCCTGGTTGAGGGTGGTAGTAGTGGTAGGCATCCAGCCCCCTGGCTAAGGGTGGTAGTAGTGGTGGGCATCCAGCCCCCTGGCTAAGGGTGGTAGTAGTGGTGGGCATCCTGCCCCCTGGCTAAGGGTGGTAGTAGTGGTGGGCATCCTGCCCCCCTGGGTGAGGGTGGTAGTAGTGGTAGGCATCCTGCCCCCCTGGCTAAGGGTGGTAGTAGTGGTGGGCATCCTGCCCCCCTGGGTGAGGGTGGTAGTAGTGGTGGGCATCCTGCCCCCCTGGGTGAGGGTGGTAGTAGTGGTAGGCATCCTGCCCCCTGGGTGGGGGTGGTAGTAGTGGTAGGCATCCAGCCCCCCTGGCTAAGGGTGGTGGTAGGCATCCAGCCCCCCTGGCTAAGGGTGGTAGTAGTGGTGGGCATCCTGCCCCCCTGGGTGAGGGTGGTAGTAGTGGTAGGCATCCTGCCCCCCTGGTTGAGGGTGGTAGTAGTGGTAGGCATCCTGCCCCCCTGGTTGAGGGTGGTAGTAGTGGTAGGCATCCTGCCCCCCTGGTTGAGGGTGGTTGTGGTGGTTGGCATCCAGCCCCCTGGGTTGGGGTGGTGGCGCGCATTCAGGCCCCTGTGTGCATATGTGGCATTGGTGATGGGCATCCCGCCCCTATGGTGCTGCTGTTGCTGGTGTAAGTATATTCAGATTCCCAGTGTATGTGTGTGATGTGTCGTGTACGTGTTGTATGTGTTTTGTGGTTGGTGTCTGACTTACCTTCTGCGCCGTACGCGTCCGTGCCTGTTCCGGTAGTAGATGTAGAATATTGGTATGATCGGGACGAAGGGATTCATGGTTGGTTCGTGTCGTTCGTCCTTCTCGTTGCTTCGCGTCGTCCTCGTCGCTTGGCTTCGTCCTCGTCGCTTCGCGTCGTCCTCGTCGGTGCTGTGTTCGTCTCGTAGCCGTGGATCGTGTTGTGGCGCGATTCGGAGCTTATGTGCGCCTCTCCCGGATGCTTTGACGTGCCGTGCGTAGCGACGGGTTCGGCGCGTACGGAAAGCGCATCGTACTTGTCCGGCCGGACGGGGCTGCATTTTCCCTTCCGTGCGACTCGATTCGGCGTTTCCGGATTCGCCTCGGTCGGAGAACAGGACCTGGTTTGGGTGAGTACGGCTCGGCCGGGATTTTTGCTGTTGTGCGCATCGTACTTGCTCGTTCGGTGTACTGTACGGATCGGTCGGGAAACTGGCTTTCGCATGGCTTTTTTCCCGACCGAATAGTATTGGGTGCGCCTCCGACCGAGATCGGAATCGGCCCCTTACTGTGGGGCAAACTCTATGAAGCCTCGAAAGCAAATAATTCTGCAACATTTTGGAGACTGGTCCAGAAACGGTCAAACAGAAACAATCCTAAGGTCACTACATCCATTTCTGCATCCAAGTGCATGGAATACATCTCCAATCTGTATACCACCAAGGATGAGGGGCCTGCCCTTCATCCACTGCTGGCCGACATTTCTGCCCTTCCTCATGGAAATCTTGAGCCATGAGGCGAGGCCATGGTCAGTGAAGATAAGATTACACAAAAACTGTCTTCCTTTCGAACTTCATCGGCCCGAGACCCAAAGGCCTCTCCACCAGAATATTTAAATCTGCAACCAAGGAATGGGCTGCTTTGCTAAGCCCTCTTTTTAAGAACTGTATTTTGTCGAATGATATACCGGATAGTTCTAGAGGCTCTATATTAACCCAAATTCACAAAAAAGGGGCTACCGATCAACCAGCTAACTTCAGGTTAATTACCCTCCTTGATATTGACGGAAAATGCTTTGCAAAAATACAGAATAATGAGCTAGAGGAATGGGCCAACCAGAAGGGTTTAATCCCCATCACTAAATCCAGCTTTGACATGGCCACGGTACTGTGGACAATCTGATCATCTTTGCCTCTCTGATTAAGGCCACCTCCATCAAAGACACCCCTCCTCTGTATATAGCATCTATCGACTTTACCACTGCATTTGATAAGGTGGGCATATTAAGACTTTGGCAAAAGTTGCATAGCTGGGGCATCCTGGGAATTCTTTTGAGAGCCATTAGGAGCCTTTACACAAAGACCTGGGTGACAGTGAAAATATCAGAAAATAGAGTCACATCAATCAAGATCTAGACCAACACCGTTGTAAAACAGAGATACATCTTAGCCCACTTCTGTTCAATCTCTACTTGGCTGACATAAACGATGTACTAGCTTCAGCTTGTGCCTTTCTCCACAAATTTGCAGGCACCCATATTCATTGTCTTCAGTATGCGGATGATACCTTGCTATTTCACTACAGCTGTGGGGCTCCAACGATCATTGAATGCTCTTGCATTGTATTGCAAGGAAAATAATTTATCAGTGAATCGCTCCAAAATCAAAAATCTTGGTCTGTGGAGCAAGAAACGCCAAGACTTCCATTAAGTTCAAATTTGCTATAAACTACGTACAGCTTGAACAAGTAGCAAGTTTAAAGTATTTGAGTATTCATTTCAACCAACGTGGATCGCATTTCACTCAGCTTTCTTGCCTAAAAGAAATCTCCATATCTACGATCATGAGTTTTAAAAGATTTTAAAAAAAGATGCGTGGGTCTGACCTCACAGACAATTGTAAAGTAATTGATGCCAACATTATGATAACTCTTTCTTATGGCTCACTGATATTTAAAGACCACCTCGCCACATGGCTGGACAAAGCCCAAACTCAATACTATAGATGCTGGGTCCATTTACCAAGTGCCACTCCCTCATCTCAAATCCGTCTGTTATTTGGACTATGTAGCAATCAGTTATGTTGAAATCTCGGGGCATATTAGCAAGACCCACGTTAAAATTATCGTCGTTTTAGCGGCAGGAAACTGCCGCTAAAACGGCGATAATGGGCTTGATAATATGCGTTATGGAATTCCAATAGAAGCCCAGGTTAGATGTGCAGGACATCTAACCTGGGCTTCTATTGGAATTCCATAACGCATATTAGCAAGCCCATTATCGCCGATTTAGCGGCAGTTTCCTGCCGCTAAAACGACGATAATTTTAACGTGGGTCTTGCTAATATGCCCCCTCGTTTTTTGGCATATTTTGTTAAGCTCAAGGTGGCACCTGAAGGAACCCTCAAAGAATTGATGTGGTTTGGCATACAGGATCAGAAACTCCAATGGGAATCTTACATGAAGAATTCAATTGAATTTATGGGCGCTCAGATTATTATCAAACAAAACCTTCCACCGATTAATTGCAAAAATATTAGGCAAAAATGCAAAAACAAAATCGGGAGGAGAAGATAAGCAAGAGTTATCGCGTAAGGCCCATGCAGAACTTGTGTGTCTTTCTACCAAGATCTGGGAAAAGCCTCATCTATAGCCAGCTCTAAGAAATTCGAATAAAAAAAAATAACTTATGAGGCTGATATGTGGGCTGGTACCCTTAAAAGCATACACATTTGGGAGCTTAAATGGCTCTTCTGACCAGAATTGTCAACTGTGCAACTTTAAGCCGGAATCACTGATGCATGTCATCTGTTCCGTGCCCCAGTTCAAAAAGGTGCTACTGTCTTAAGCCAATATTCCGACATCTGGACATAAATCAATGTAGCAAAGGAATCTCTGCATGTCTGAGTGGAGTAGACGTACAATTCTCAGTTAGTTGTCTGAAATTCCTCAGGGAAGCTCTTAAGTTATTGAGCTTGAGTCCCATGGGCACCTAATATGGCAGTCTGTCTGTCTCCACCCAGGTCAGTCTTAGAACAGCCTCCGTTAAGTCCTTTTGCTGCTAACCGAAAGAGGACAAAGCACCTTACCATCAGGCTTTTCAAATCCGATGAGATAGCATTATGACCTGACAAGGTAGGCCTTCCGCTAGCACGTAAGCAAATTTTGATTTTGATAGGTATTCTCCTGGCCACCAAAGCATAGCAAACTTGCTTTGCACTCGTCACCTATTGGTCTCCGAATTTTCTTTTAGGCTGGCCAGGATTAGCACGTGCAAGAGTCATCAGTCCCTTTGACATCGCAAAATGCATTTTATGAATTTGGTTGGTTCTCTAGTTCGATGAAATTGCTTCATGCACTTTATTCTCTTGGTCCTCATCATTGGACATTCTAATACCGATGCATTGTACTTGCACTTTACTCACCTGCCATAGTCCGATTGCTATGTCCTGTCTATGGCTAGAGGGGCCTAGGAGTGGTAGGCGCTCTGTGACTTTGAAAGTACTTTGAGTTTTTCCCCCCTGCAGTTGTAAAATGTACTTAAAGGGTTTGGTGGCAATCCCTTAGGTCTCTGTAGACTGATGCAATCACTAGTGCACTCCATTAACTGGTCAATACATTAGCCCCCAGGGTGGTTGAGAATAGTGCGAGACAGGCTGGACAGGCCTTTTGGAATTGTAAATTAGACTTCTCACACTTCTTTAGAGCCAACATGGCCTTATGACAATGAGCCATACATTTTAGTAGTTGACTCATCGTCTCCCCTTTAGGCTGGTGGGCAACAACTATATACCCTTAAGCCTTTTCCCCTGGCTCTTGGACTAGTGCACAGCATGCAGTGTTAAAGGAACCACTGGGCAGAATAGAGTTTTATTTTACTGAAAGTCTATTTCTTGTCTCATGGGTTTACCACTGATTGGAAAATATGCAATGCTCAAGCCTTCTTTCATGTCGCTTTGAATTGTTAGATTTACATATTGATTGACTGTAAATTTACTAATTTTATTTTATGCAGATATTGATTGTGACGGCATTGGTTTCATCTTGTTAAACTATTTTTATTGTCTCTGTAAAATTGTTACAGTTTTAAATAACTATAAACAAAAAAATCTACTTACGTACTTACTTTGTTCTCTATGCCTTTCTTGATGTGCTACAACGCCGTTTTGTCAGCCACCAAGTCCGTCACTTTTAAAGGCCTTCTGATATAGGTTTTTGGGTTGTCAGTGCACCTTTGGAGTCAACAGATATGTTTGTGATTTTTTGCCTAACTTAGCTGCTCTTCTTTTGTGGGTGTGAGAGGCCTGCAGTACTAACTCGTAAGACATGGATATTAATTTTAAATGTAACTATTTTTTCCAGTCGTCAGGTAGCTGTCTTTTTGATTTTTGTTTTTGAAAGGCTCACACATATTTCTCTTATTTGTTATGGACTTCTGTGAGTCTTCCTGCTCCTTTTTTGGGTGACTAAAGGCCTTGTGTGCCCACTGGGATGATTCTCAATTTAAATAGATTTTTCATTCTTGCAGATACTGTTCTGGGAATCTTAGGGCTTTGTGGATGGGCCTAGATTTAACGTCAAATTTGTAGTGTTTTTTTATGCAGTCCTTGCAATGTCTGTGTTTGGTGGTGAGGGGTGAAGGAGGTCCAGATCAGTCAGCCATCTTACCTACATTCTCTATTCCTTCTTTTTTGCTGTGTGCTAGACACCCGTTGGTCAACCACAAAGAGTATTTAGACCACCAGATATTATTTTTCTAATTGATTCTTGCCAGTGACCCTGCTACTGCCCAGAAGCTCTGAAGGAATCTGCCTAACCACCCACAAATATTATTGCTGAATTTTCCAATTTTTTCCAAAGCTTTGTGCATGCTATCCTGATGGGTAGCATTGTGTTGTGCGTAGACTGCAGGCAGAACTGTAACAGATTTTTTTCTGTCTTCACGTTGTAGCCCAGGAGGTGGAGGAGCTCTGATTTTCCAACACTTTGATCCCTACAATATAGTAAGTTGGCTAACTGCTTATTGGTATATTTAACATTTCTATAAGGCCATAGTCTATGATGCAGAAATACACCCATGACACAAAGTAAATATCCCCTGTGGCCACAGCTCTTATTGTGCTATCCACTAGTGTGACACAGGAGACTATGGCTATGACTACCTTTATAGCCTGAATGTTACAGTTTAAACCTGCAGCCCAAACTCTCTAAATAATCCTTTTTAATAGGACATAACTACATTTTAGGTACTAACAAGTCATCCCTATGTAGCCCTTGTAGCCCACAAGGTAGGGTGCATGGCATTTAAAGGTGGGCCAAGTAGAAATGTAATGTTACCAGGTCTCTACAGTGAGAAGCCACCAAAGCTATTTCCCTGTGTGAGGCTCTGGCCTCCCAATGAGAAATTAAAATATTAATTCTTCTATCTTGGGGTTGGGGCACGCTAAGTAGATACTTTAAGCACTATTTTTTAATATTTATTAAAAACCCAATTCAACGGTTAAGCTAGATTTATAATGAATATTTTTAATAAATATTTAGGAAAAGTAGCTTTTAAAAAGTTACATTTTCCCTGCCTGAAGCTCCTGGAAGCTAATTGCATTAGCCTGCCAGCATCAGCTCTGCAAGTGCTTGAGCTTAATGAGGTGTGGAAACTGCTCCCAGAGTAAAATGTAAGTCCGTTTTTATATAGCGCAGCTACTCACCCTACGGGTCTCAAGGCGCTGGGGGCCGGAGTGGAAATTAAGTGAGCTATTGCCCAGAGTCACATGGTGCTGAGCTGCCGCCGGAGCCGGGGATCGAACCATGAACCCTGTGCTCCGAAGTCAGCTGCCCTGGCCGCTGCACCACACCTCTCCAGAGCAGAGCAATGTCTTAGGGTTAGTGACTGAATGGGCGAATTGAGGGAATGGGAACCCTATCACCCCACGAAGAGCACCTGGGTAAGTTCCAGAAACATTATTCACTTGTAAGGGGTAGAGGTGAGCCTGCTTACTCATAGTTTAGTTTAAGGAGAAACCTGAAAAGGGGAAACTCTTTGATCTCAGGCTTCATGGTTACCAGAGTGGCTCTTTCCTAGTTGATGGCGAGTGAGCTCCAGAACCAGTTTGGTATAGCTTAGGAGGAGGGAACTGCTCATTTCCCTAAACGCACCCCTGCCTAGCACACAAGCTCTGACCAAGGGACAACGTTCTGTGTCATCTTGGATTTCCCTTAGAACACTGCACTTTGGGAACATTTGCAGTAGGGCACACAGGGTGTGCTATAAAAGTAGGTAGGGTTACTCCAGGGAACTATTTCTCAATTGATTAGGGCATATCCATGAGCTGCCAACACTACCTACTGGCTACTGAATGTACAAAATTGGACATCACCACCAGCTCCTCAAAATGCTTTCTGGCTATGTGGAAAAATAGAAGAATGACTGCACATACTCCTTGAGGCCTGTGAGGAGACACAGAGGGATAGACCTGCTCCCACTTGTACCCAAGACAAAGAGGTGGTCTTCAAGTCTCAGTCGGTTGACATCCTGTGTGGCTACAGGAACACAACAAGCTGCAAGAGGCCTTTTCCCTGATGTGCCCAACTGACTAGTTAAAACTGGATCTGGACTGGACCCTGCAGGCGGCATCTGCTGGAGTAAGTTCTGATCCCTACGTGATGCCCCCAAGGTCCTGGCACCCTTGGCTGCATCCAGCTGGACTTCTTCTATATCCACTTAAAAAATGGGACTTAAATAAATGTTGGACGTCCAAGCTTCCAAAGGACCCAGACTAATCACCCAAGCCAATCTGCCAAAGGTGTGACCCCACTTAGCAAGAAAATCAAGTTAATCCTGTGCAGAGCTTTTCGTTGCACGAAACATCTGTTCAGTTGGCCCTCGCAGCAAGTCTATCGAACATTAGTTTGACCTTCCCAGACACAGCCTGTAACCTTGCCCCACATGAGGATTCTGAGGTCCAAAAAAGAGACCAAGTCCACCCAAATAAATGTGACCAGGTAACCAGGGCAAAAAGTATCCGACCGTTGAGCAAGCTTCCCTGTGTGAAAAATGTAAACTTTTTCTGCTCTGCGCTTTTCCCGCCAAAACAACCTTTTTTCATTTTCTTTAGTGGAATGCACTGTATTCCTAGATTTTGTGGTGACCATTGTCTTGAAAGAAGGTTTTAGGCCATATCCATTTTTTCAACTGTACTGTGCCATGGCTACACAGGAAAATTATATCTTTGGTTGTTGAAGCATTAAATGACTGTTGCACACATCATCCCTCTGACTACTGATATTTGGAGTAGTGGCACATCTGCAGACTCTGGGCCAGATTCACAAACTGCATTTTGTTGCACATAAAATAGTCCTGCAGTAGTACTTACTTCAAAATGCAATTCACAAATCTACAACTGGAAATCTCCACCTTCCCCTCTCCTATCTTTTCCATGGGGTGATCCTCACAGATGTAAGTTTACTACTTAGTAGTAAATGTTTGAGGGACCGAGAGAGTCACTGGAAAAGTAGAATACTTACTAATAAATAGGAGGGTTTAGGAAGGAGTAAAAAGGGGGTTAGGGATGGCTAATTAGGGCTACGAAGGGGCATAGGGTGGGACAAACACCCACACAAAAGAGTAAACCAATTGCTATTCACAAACTGCACTTTTAAAGTTACTACACCCACAAAGGACCCAAAACAGTAGTAAATGTACTCCAACTCAGATCTGGAGTAGGTCCAACACCATGCTTGGCCAACCACTGGTACTGCAACACCCTCCAAAAGAAAATAATGTAGGCAGGGACTTAAATTAGTCTCCAATTGGAAATAATGTTAAAAATACATACATTTATTTAAACTTTTTAAAACTATATGTACATTTAATGTAAGCTTATAAATGAATATATAAATAAATTAATACATTTGGCTAGAGATATGTAAGTCTACCCATTGTAGTAAATTTACATTTGCAAATGGGTGACTGGCCAAAAGTAGCAAATTTACTATAGTTTGCATGTGTAGATTTACTCACACGCAAATTTACCTTTGTAAATAGGCCCCAATTTGTGCATTACTGCACAGTGTGTCACTTTCAAGGTGGTTGACAAACACTGCTGTTGAAGAATTCAGTTGTAAAATGTAGGGGGGGGTGCAAATTTTGCCTAACTTGCTTTAGCGTAATTATGCAAAATAAAAAAATAAAAAATGTAAATATGCAAAAAGCAAATGTGCATTTCATGCTGTATTTTATCTCAAAGTTCGTTCTTGAGTCAATTGTGTGCAAGGGCACATTTAATTAAAAGCACTGTGAATAACAGCCGCTTGCATTCTGTTTTTCTGTGCATTTGCGATAAAACGTCAGTAAATTGCGTGTTTGTGGTATATTTTACTGTGAATGGCGCATAATTATATGAAATGCCTCAAAGCCATTTTGACTACACACTTATACTCAGACCGGTACAAAGTGAGACTGAACTGTGTAACAATTTCTACAAACAGGAAATTAATGCACTGCATAGGAAGCCCAACACAGTGCTTTTCCTATATGCCAGTCTGAGGCTGGCCAGTGGCCTAGTAAAGGTGCCATGAACCATAATGCAAGGAAGGAAAAAGGGCCCCAGCCACATGACTTGTTAGGAAAAGTGATCCAAAATTAGAGTGCAGTCAGCTCCTAATACTCCTGGATCCTCTTTCCACTGCACCTACTGCATTATTGACAACTCTTGTGGACTGACATAATTAATAATACAATAGCAGTGAAGTATGTCCCATGCATTGTAAGTCAGTTCCTTTACTTAATGACAACATGGGACTTAGTGTGTATGCCCAACTCTGAGACTAGGCACCATTCTTCATAAACCAGCAGAAGTGTAGTGAGCACCATGCAATCATTTAATTGGCACGGTCAGGCGGTAAAATTCATGTATGGTATGGTTTGAGACTGAGAATGTGAAGTGAAGTGCTATCACTAATTAGAGAGCCTAAAGTTTGCCTTTGAATTCATGTCAGAATTTAGGAAATTTTTAAATTCACTCTGCTATGCGAAATCTGATCACTGCCTTACATTTTTCAGGGTCATAGTTATTAATCTCACTTAAATTAGTCTCCATAGCGGGGTCCATGTGTGCAATAAATTTGCCACTTTCATCCTCACTTTAGTTTGAATAAAACTGTTTTCACGCAGCAGGTGTATAAAACATCAAGGGCCAACTGTACGAACATTTAAAATAACGAATAGCGATTTCCAAATAGCTATTTGTAATTGCCATTCTTAGTGTATGAAATGTTTCTTTTTAAATTAACGATTCTCAGTGGGTCACAAATCAACCTACATCATGAATGTTACATCATGAATATTAATGAGGTAGGTCACAATTTGTGACCCATTGGGAAGTAGCCAAAGATTCAGTTCTCTTTACCTTGCCTGAGAATGAATTGGTCATAATCTAGATTGAGCTGTGGATTTAAATGAACATTCAACATTGCCACTACATTATAGTGGTCTTCTTCATTGCCCATGTTGAGTAGATTCTGAAATAGCTTGAATATTACTTCTCCAGCACAGTGGCAAGGAGAGATCACTTCACTATATTTTTAGTTTCTCTGTGGCCACAAATTAGCAGTTAATGCAACTCATCCGTATGTGCCATCTCAAGGGTCCAGTGGCTTGGGAAATTATTTCACAGAATGGTGGTAGTGGGTTGGTTGCGAAGTACCTTTCTGGGTTGGGGGCCCAAGATATACAGTAGCATCCTTTGCCACAAAATCAGGCCAGGGCCACCAGCTTGGTTGACCTCATTCCCCAGGTCATTGTGCCCAATGCTGGAACTGGGACCGAGTGTACATCACCACAGCAGACAGCATTTGGTAAAGTGGGTCCACAGATTCAGCCATATATTCATGTGGGCTTGTAATACTGATGCAAAGATCAGTGCTTAGGAGATTGCTAGTTTAGTTGTGGTACTATGATGTGATTGCAACAACACACATAGAAATATATGGATGTGTAAGGCACTTATTTTGCTCTTTTCCTCATGGTGCTCACATGGGTATGCTATGGCTTCTTTCTCTGTTTGCTACTGTAGTAGGGTTTCCCTTTACTACTGTTGAGATTGGGAAAAATGACCATACATTTAGAAAATGTACTTACTTACTTACTATGTTAGAATTGTATTTTTGAACATGTTTAAATGCTATTGAAATGCTTGTTTTAGAAAATAACTTACAAATAAAAACGTGAATGCGCTTTGCTAGAATATTATAAAGTAAACAAAATATATTGCATTGTAACTAGGATAGATGTGAAGGATGTTACTAGAAATGCTTCATTTACAAATGTGGGTTTTTTAAAATTTTGTACCAAGTAACTATACTTTAGCCTGTGCAGTAACTAGGCCCAAAGCTTTCTTCTTGACCTTTGCCCATAGTGAAGCATTCTGTGGAACTGCCTAGCATTGATGACTTATTTAGAAATGTGCTGGCTCTAATATTATGTCCATTTAGTTCCTCACACCATGTTAGATCATTTAAATAGAATATGATAGACTTATTGAAACTCTGAATAAATGGTGACATAGAATTTATAAATGTTGCTTCCAAATAACTTGATATTTGTTCTCACGTTACTGACAAGTCTTTGTCTAGGCAATACGCTTATAATGCATCTTTTAGCTTAGGTAGGAGGATTCTTATGGGAACCTTTCCTCATGTAACAAATACGCTAGAAAACTGTATCAATCCGGATGACAAGAGTGTACACTGTGGGAATCGAAAGAAGAAGCATTGTATGACTGACAACACCACCTTGCGAACTGTTCTAATTGGACATTGAGTGAAGACGCCTTCAAAAATCGATACTTGTGTGAGAAAACTATAATAATGAGTGTTCCTAGCTAGTTAGACACCTCTAGATTTCCCTTTACCCGTCCAGTGGTCCTACTGCTGGATTTCTCCTCTGCCAAGACTCTTCTTTATGGAGAGTTGATCCCTTTTAGATATTCTTGAGGTGATTTGCCTTTAATAACTTGTGATCAATGCTACTGCAACGATCTCTACTCTAAATACCGTTGCCATTGCAATTGTAGGAAACTCGGCTGAGATTTCCAGATCTACTCTTTATGAGAAGTTCAATCCTCATGGCGACATTTGTAAGTGGGTGTATGTAGAAGGTCTGAACCATCTTGGAGAGTCCCGTTTTGGGCTCCATCAGTTTCTGGTAGCAGATTGATGGTTATACACCCAGAACAGAGCTTCAAAATAATACCCAAAGTACAATTTAATAGTCCCAAATCCAGTTTCATGTGCCCGAATCCGGATGGAGTGACGAGCAGTTATGGTCTTGGTGATTGTGGTTTGGAGTTGTGAGTATCAATAGGGAGAAAAATGTTGTGATTTATTTATTTTATTTATTTATTTATAGAGTTTTATATAGCGCGAACGTGACCCAAGGGTATCAGAGCGCTTCACAGTAACAAGAGGTACAGTTTAGATTACACTGGTATAGCAGCAGTAATATATATATATATATATGAGTCAGGTACATGTCTTTCTTACCAGTTTCAAACAAAACAAGTTTAAGAACTGTTTAGAGTACAAAGGTGTAAGCAGTGGTATCATACAAAATGGTTCCGATGTGTACCTTTTGAATGTTTTACATCAATACTACTACGATCCATTAATTGTAGTACTGAACAGTTAAAGAAGTTTTCGCAGCTAACTGGTAATTTTATCTTTACATTCGTTGTTGATCTGTAGAGGTAACACCTACATCAGCTCTAGTTGGCATCAGTCTTTGGTTAGTTTTGGTGTCTTTGTGGTCATTTTGTGCAGGATCTATCCATACAAGACAGGGCTATGCGACTTCTGGTTATTAACCACGGTGCAGATGATGAACAGTCTTGTCTAGGGAAGGAACTTGCTCATTAGGAAGATCTTCGCTTCCCTCTTGAATGTTGCCATATTTGGAATTTTTCTAATGTTTGGAGGAAGTGAATGCCAGATTCTGGGGGCCGCTCCGAAGAATGCTCTGTCATACGTTTTCTTCTTCCGAAAGATGGGCAATTTCAGCAACAGCTCTCTGGCACTCCTGGCCGGCCTGCTTCCCCCTGATATCTCAATTTTCTGGGCTAAGTACATTGGTGTTTTGTAGTGGAGCGCTTTGTGGGTAATACAAGCCAGTTTAAGTTGAATTCTGGCTTCGTATGGAAGCCAGTTTAATGCTTTCAGATGTGGGGAGATATGGTCGTATTTTCTAGAACCTGTAATGAGTCTTGTGGCCGCATTGCGACAAGCTTTTAGTGGTGCTGTGGAGATTTTTGATAGACCTGTTAGTGTTGTACATCCATATTCAATCCTTGAGATAACCAAGGACTGAACTGCCAATTTGAGGTCCGCCGTAGTAATGAGTGGTTTCACTTTTCTAATATAGTTCAGGTGAAACTGGGCACTATTTGCCATTGATTTGATGTGGGCTTTCATGTCTAGGTTCTTATCAAGCGTGATTCCCAGTGATTTGGTCGAGTCAACTAGGGTAGGGGTGCAGTTTAGCGCTGTGATCAGTTTGGTCCATTCCTTCACATTTGTGGGGTTCTTTGGCGGTGATATTAATAGGAATTCCGTTTTTTGTGCATTTAATTTCAGATGATTGCTGGTTAACCATTGTAATGACATTTTTAAGGCCTCATTCATTGTCTTGATCTCTTGTATTGACGATATCTTGATATAGATTTGAGTGTCATCTGCGTACATGTGATAGGATATGTTTGCGTCTCGGAGAATTTCTGTAAGGGGTTCGACATGTATATTGAATAGTGATGGGGATAATGTTGATCCTTGTGGGACTCCAATCGAATTCGGGCATGAGTGGGATAGCGTCTTGTTGACCAGGAATCTTTGTGTTCTGTTCTGAAGGAAGGATTCAAACCATTTCAGAACATTTCCAGATAGTCCCATCCTGTCTTGAAGCCGGGCTAGCAATTTTTTTTTTCATGATTTACCGTGTCAAATACAGACGACAGGTCAAGAAGAACTAGTAGACATGTTTGATTGTGATCTAGAGCCTGTAGCGCATCATCCACTATATGTAAGATTGCTGTTTCCGTACTGTGGCCTAATCTGAATCCAGATTGGCAGTCGTCCAGCAGATTAAAATTATTGATGTGGTTGCTCAGCTGATTTTGCACACATTTTTCAATTAGTTTGGCAAGTAATGGAATATTGGTTACTGGGCGAAAGTTATTTGGGTCTGCCGGGTCCGCTGTGGGTTTTTTGATGATGGGGAGGCACTCTGGTAGGACCCCTTGAGATAGTGAGGCATTGATTATTTTTGTCCATATTGGGACAACGATATGTTGATTCTTTTAGGCATTTAGAGGGGAGGGGTCATTATAGTGATTGTGAGAGTAGAGTGAGTGTGTTATAATTGGATGAATCAATATTTACAGGAATAGTATTAAAAAGTTGTTGTTGGGAAGAAGGCTCCAAAGAAGTCAAAAGATCCCAGGATATTAATCTTGTTTTGCAAAGAGATCAGTACATGTGGAGTGTGAGGTACAATCACTTCTATCAGTAACAGTAGGGACAAGTGTTGGCAATTGATTAAATTTGTTAATTTTGGTGAAACCATATTGCACACTAGGGTGAAGCTGCATTAATTGATGTGAATTTTCGCTGGTCAAGAAGTCACTTGTGATTGTGAAATCTTTCTGAGTGAATGTAGATCTACATGTTTCTGTTAGAAAGGAGTTAAGCAAACAAGATTGGTCAAAAATTGTTCTTAGATATAACAGAGAAAATTGTGAAGGAGGGTGGATGCTGGGAGGAGTGAGAGGTTGATGTCATAGTGTTCGTGCTGGGATTGGTTGCTTGGTGTGTTTCACGCTGGTATTGGTTGGTTGGCGTATTGGACATTGTGAATTTGAGTTTGGATCACAAATTGGATAAAGGGCTACTAAAATTTAAAACTGTTATTTGATTGGTTATTGAAAATGTGACGTATATGGACCAAAATCAAAACATTTGGTTTCACAGAAATGGTTTGGTCAATTGAATTGCAAAAATGAAATGCTTAAACGATTTTAAGAAATTTGGGAGGGGAGATGTTACCATACCTGTTTGGAAAGGTGAGGCGTGGTCTCCTGAGGGAACTCCAGAGTACATAATGACTGCTGAGCATGGATTGAATTCATGTTTGTGGTTGAAACAATGGATGAGAATTAGTGAGGATGAGGGTGCACTGCGTTTCCCTAGGTATGGAACTTTTAGCACCAGAATTTTAGATCATTTGAGGGCAAAATGGTATGAGATGAAGCCACCACCTCGGCCTATGCAATATGAAGCTTTACAAATTTGGAAAAAGGTTGCAGGAGAAGGAGAAGCAGGTAGATCAATGAAGAATTATGCCAACGCCCACTGGGATGAGGAGCAGCGTAGATGGAAGAAGGGAATAATCTAGGGAACTGGACTGTACCCAGTTCTTTCATCAGAAGTTAAGGAGATGGATAACGATGCAGTTAAGCAAGAAGGGGAAGAATCAGATACTAATTCAGGAGATGAAATACTAGAAGAAATGCTGTCATCCTGACCACCTCCTGTGACCTATACTGATTCAGGAGAGATAAGCATTAATGCGAGTCAGACTGTGCCTACTGCTCCAGTACAACCAGAACTACCTTCAATTGAACAACTCTTATAGGTTCTACAAATTGCCCCATCAGTAATGAGGCAACCGATAACTGTGGTCCCCATTGACACTGACCTATTTGTGCCACAAGTAATCCCTATTGCACCACCCCAAATCGAACAAGCCTAGAGGTTACGACAAACCCTGTTGTCAAAGTACCGACTGCACAAAATACACAGCTAGTGCTTTGGAGACCTTAACAAAATTTACAAGCCTTAATAGATGGAAGAGGAACTTTGGTCTGTATGACTCCTTTGGGTTCTAGCAAGTTAACTGGAAGTGGAGATGGTAGATTACCAACTTGGATTGAGGAACTAATAATCGGGAAATACTAGGAAAAGAAGGGTGGAAGCTGCAGAGCGTCCGAAGGGTGCAGGTATTAAGAAGGATAAGTCTTTAGACATTCAAAAATTCAAAAATTATTTGGAGGAATTAATTAGAAGATGTTTGGATTTTGATCATTTAGATCAATACGAAAGACCTGAACTTACCTTTGTGTAAAGAAAGTACCTGCAGAGCAGCTACTACACACAGCCATCTAGCAGGAATAGCAAAGAAATAGGATGTGGATCTTACAAATAATGTAAATTTGCATCAAAATTATCGAGTTGAATCGGATGACCAAGCTATTGAGAATTTGAGGATTCCAGGCATGAGAGTTCATATCATGGAATTGATAAAATGCATCTGCAGATGTAAAGATGTGGAGAAGCTAGAAATTTGATGGGCAAGAAAGCATGAAATGAAAAAGCGGAAAACGGAAGTAAGACAGGATGAAGTGGGCGAAGCAGCAGAATATCCATTGAGAGAAGTAGTTGGGGTTACTTATGTATATGTTCCTTGGAATAGAGGTGATTTGACTGCATTTACAAACAATTTCCCAAAGCTAAGAGGCAAGCCGGTACATTGGTATGATCAGGTGGAAAAGTTCATTAAAATTTTGAAGGTGTTGTGGAAGGACTTGGATACATTCTTTGACATTGTGGTTCAGCAGATTTGTGGTCTCAGTGTAATAT
Source organism: Calotriton arnoldi (assembly GCA_963921515.1). Classification (NCBI taxonomy): domain Eukaryota; kingdom Metazoa; phylum Chordata; class Amphibia; order Caudata; family Salamandridae; genus Calotriton; species Calotriton arnoldi. Next base: position 16,429 of record CAWUFW010018701.1, on the reverse strand, counting down.
TTCTGTACAATGGCCAAAAGCTGAGCCCCAGAGAGAAAAAGCCACAGGTGCCCCGTCACCTGTAGTGATGGAAAAAAAACAAGGCAGCAATTAATTTCCTGAAAGGGAAAATTTCTCCTAAAGACATTGACTGGTTGAAAATTAAAAGAACTACTCAGGAACCAAAATAAACTGTTCATGAATACTATGAAAGGTTGTTGCAGGTTTTCAAACAGCATTGTGGAAGTGAATATCCTGAAGAGAAGGATATGGGGATTTTAATGTCGCAGTTTGTTCTGGGATTGAAACCTGAGATTAGTTCACACATCACACATAATGTCATCTGCTGGCAGCCAAAATCACTAAGTGAAATCCTGCGAAATGCAAAATATTGCAGTGATGAATTGGACATGGAGAAAGATTAAGGAGAAATTCATGTTGGCTCAGATGAAGTTGGCTCAGAAAGGGTTTCAAGTTCCGTCGTTGGCTGGAGGTCAGGGTATGATGCAGGGGGTTGTTGCCTCACAGACAGGATTTGCGACACATTCAAATAGAATGCGAGTGTCTCATGGAAGAGGCAGAGGTGTTCCTACAGGTGTGGGATGAACTGACATAGCCGCTTTAAGAAAGTCACTTCCTGTCACATTTGTAATAGGGTGGGGCATTGGAAGTGGGAATATCTGTTTAATCCTGAAAATATTGCAGGGCAAGCCCTAAATTCATAGGGAATGACAGGTCAAAGAATGCAGATACGCCAGTTTCAAAATCAAATGCCTGGTCAGAACCAAACGGCACATGTTGTACCAGGTCAAAAGGGAAATCCCCAAATGAATATGAACCAGTTACTGAAATTAAACACGAATCCCAATCAAAATGTCATGTCACAAGTTCAAAATCTGAATCAGGATTTGTTAGGGCAATTTCCTTTGTTTCTAATGGATGAATTTGGTTCTGAGAGTTCACAATGACTGTGCCTGAGAGAGGAAGAGAATTCTGTACTTGGCGCAGTCCTAGAGGTAGACCAAAGTGGCCCATATGTAGATGCAAATGTCTATGGTCAGAACAGTTAAAGTTCCAGACTTGCCTCTCTCGGGAAGAACAATTCAAGTAGTTGGGTTTACAAATAATGAAATGTCAAATCCAATTTCAGAAGAGGTTCCAATGAGAAAAGGGACATTTGAAGAAAACAGCAATTTGTGGTTTGGGATTCTAGTTCAGTAAATTTATAAGGAAGGGATTTGTTGTGTAAATTAAATTGCACAATGTATTGCACACTGGATGGTGCTGCATTTCATGTTCATGATGAGAGTGTCGATTTCAAATTAATTAAACAAAATACTGAGGCAGTTTACCTTGTTGACAGTTGCCTAATTACCAGAGGATCTCAGAACTACAGTGAATACTGAGGTTTGGAATTTTACAGGAAAAGACATTGGACTCATAAAAGGTGTAGAACCAGTCCATGTCCAAATAAAACCAAATGCAGTTTTCCCCAAGAACACCACCTTATTCATTGTCCACTGAAATGATTGCTGGGATACAAACTGTAATTGAAGATATGCCTCAGAAAGGCAGATTGAGAAAATTAATTGGCAATCCATGTAATTCTCCTATAATGGGAATTAAAAAACTGAGCGGAAAATATAGAACTGTACAGGGTTTGTGAAACATTAATGAGATAGTGTTAGCATGTTGTCCCGTTGTGCCAAATCCTGCTACTGTGCTCTTCTAAATCCCATGTACTGAAGAATGGTTTACAGTCATCGATTTGTGTCAGGCTTTATTCTCAGTGCCCATGCATGAAGGTAGCCAGTTCATATTTTCATTTGTGTTCCAACAGAGAACAATCACATGGTGTCGTGTCCCTCAAGGGCATAATGAGAGCCCTTCCATTTTTAATCAGATCCTAAAGAAAAATCTTGAGTCTTTGCAAATGCTCTGTGATTCTGCGCTTGTACAATACATTGATGATTTATTGATAGCTTCAGAATCATGAGAAGCTTGCAAAAATGACACCAATGCATTATTGAATCACCTGGCAGGAAACGGACACACAGGGGCCGATTCCGATCTCGGTCGGAGGCGCACCCAATACTATTCGGTCGGGAAAAAAGCCATGCGAAAGCCAGTTTCCCGACCGATCCGTACAGCACACCGAACGAGCAAGTACGATGCGCACAACAGCAAAAATTCCGGCCGAGCCGTACTCACCCAAACCAGGTCCTGTTCTCCGACCGAGGCGAATCCGGAAACGCCGAATCGAGTCGCACGGAAGGGAAAATGCAGCCCCGTCCGGCCGGACAAGTACGATGCGCTTTCCGTACGCGCCGAACCCGTCGCTACGCACGGCACGTCAAAGCATCCGGGAGAGGCGCACATAAGCTCCGAATCGCGCCACAACACGATCCACGGCTACGAGACGAACACAGCACAGACGAGGACGACGCGAAGCGACGAGGACGAAGCGAAGCGACGAGGACGAAGCCAAGCGACGAGGACGACGCGAAGCAACGAGAAGGACGAACGACACGAACCAACCATGAATCCCTTCGTCCCGATCATACCAATATTCTACATCTACTACCGGAACAGGCACGGACGCGTACGGCGCAGAAGGTAAGTCAGACACCAACCACAAAACACATACAACACGTACACGACACATCACACACATACACTGGGAATCTGAATATACTTGCAACAGCAGCACCATAGGGGCGGGATGCCCATCACCAATGCCACATATGCACACAGGGGCCTGAATGCGCGCCACCACCCCAACCCAGGGGGGCTGGATGCCTACCACTACTACCACCCTTAGCCAGGGGGCAGGATGCCTACCACTACTACCACCCTTAGCCAGGGGGGCAGGATGCCCACCACTACTACCACCCTCACCCAGGGGGGCAGGATGCCCACCACTACTACCACCCTCAGCCAGGGGGCTGGATGCCTACCACTACTACCACCCTTAGCCAGGGGGCAGGATGCCTACCACTACTACCACCCTTAGCCAGGGGGCAGGATGCCCACCACTACTACCACCCTCACCCAGGGGGGCAGGATGCCCACCACTACTACCACCCTTAGCCAGGGGGCTGGATGCCTACCACTACTACCACCCTCACCCAGGGGGCAGGATGCCTACCACTACCACCACCCTCACCCAGGGGGGCAGGATGCCCACCACTACTACCACCCTTAGCCAGGGGGCAGGATGCCCACCACTACTACCACCCTCACCCAGGGGGGCAGGATGCCTACCACTACCACCACCCTCACCCAGGGGGGCAGGATGCCCACCACTACTACCACCCTTAGCCAGGGGGCTGGATGCCTACCACTACTACCACCCCCACTCATAGGATGGACAATGCATGACACAACAAGCACACCACAACCTAGGGAATGCAAGATTAAGACATCCCCCACCACCATGACAAGCGTGTGAGCAGGCTGTGTCAAATGCCTACAACACCGAACATGACATTGAACATACAATGTGACCCCCTAGCACATGTGCCACACATATATGTGTGTGGCACCCACAATGCAAGCAGCCCATGACCATTGTGGCAATGGGGCCTAAACCCCCATCATCACAGTGACCAAAAGGCAAGTGTGGGGTCCATAGCTGAAGCACATTTTGACCATTGTGGCAATGGGGTCTACACCCTCATCATCACAGTGACCAAAAGGTAATTGTTGACAAAGAAAGAGCTGCAACTGCCAAACTGCATGGATCATTCCTGGTCACAGAACCAAAAACTCATCTGTGGCAAAGTAGTGTATGTGTCCCATTGCAACATAAATTGGGGGAGCCAAATACTGCAGTGCAAATGAAACATTCCTTTGGCCATGTGCAGACAAACAACACCCATGGGGGCTGAGACCGTCAACAGTCATCAATGACACAATGACAGAAGTGACCATCAGAATGCAGAACCACATATTTGCACCAATGGGCACACAAATGCAGATACCCTGTGGAGACAGCAGATGTGAGGTGAACAGATACCATACCATGGCAGCAATGGGACACACAAACCATGATCACTGTGCTGACCGATGACCTAGGAGTCCCAGGGACAGCAGGGGAAACACACCAAACAACATACAGCCAATGGCACACCCAAGATATGCCAATGCAGTGGTGCAGATGCACAAACACAAACAGGCAGACCAACACTGTCATCATACACAGCAGGTGAGGGGTGGGGGTGCCAGTGTCCCCAGGCAACAACACAACACATGAGGAGAGCTGAATACCAATCATACAGATGTGCATACACTGCCACACTAAGGTAACTCATGGATCCAAATCCCCTATGTGGGCAAGCAGGCATTGACAGGTGAGAGGGAGCACAAAACACACATGTCACACAGGCACGTAGGAACAACAACTGACACAGCAAGTCACAGACACACCACAGCACCACCCCCAGGGCCCCCACAATGTGGTGACCCTGGGCTGAATAAAAATACCACTGTGATGACAAAGCTAAATGTCGTTCACACTGTGAACCACAGTCAGGTGTCCTGAGCAACTAACTACCATCACACCTACACAAGCACAAATCAATCAGCATGGCCAGTAAGCCAAGGCCAACATGGAGGCAGGGGACTAGCCGGGCAACAACTCTCATCTGCACACACTCAAGACCACACCCCTCGACCTCCAACAATGTGCAGCAGTGAAGTACACATGCACTGGTGACATTGCACATGCACCCATGACTATTCCAGGGTGGTGGGTGGGAACCAAGGTGTAGAAACACATCACACATGGACACTCAACAAGACTCCTGAATGTCTGACACACTGCACACTACGCTGTACATGGACATGACGGCAATACCACACCGACCAATGGGATCCCAGCCACAGTCACACACCAATGAAGAAGCCAAGGTCACCCACAAAGAACACACATAGACAACAACCAACATTGCAGCCCGGACCCTAAGGAGTGCCAGCAGTCACACACACAACGTGTCACAATCACTGAAAGATAACACAAACTGGAAATCACATGACAGGGGCAAACAACAAGTGCCAAAGGGAAACCTGACTGTGACCCATCTGCGTCAGCACACAAACTCTGCCCTGACAGCAAACACACCTATGGGTGACACCCTGATGACCAGTAATGTGCCATGCACCCACATCACAGAGAACACAGGGAGAAGACTTTGGGGGAACATAGCTCAAGTCAGCAAGCATCACAAACAGGTACAACACTAGGGATCACAGCATGCGCAGATGAATGAAAGTGAACACACAGACATGCACATACAACACACACCTTGGGCGCAGGCAATGTCACACGTGTACACACTGCCATGAGGGGACTCCACTCCTGTGTGAGGAAAGCTGTGCCATATGTTGCCTCAGTAGGGCCCCATCATGTCAGCTGAGCACTTGGTCACACAATCAACAATTAGCACCAAATGAGGGCTCCCATCACATCAGCCTGGTCATGGATGTGCCAACGGAATCATCAGCACAGATCCAACACACTTGTATAGCAATGTTGCACTGACTACACGGATGAGTCCCTCCCCATTGATGCCCAAACCTGCATGTCCACTGGAGATGGCAACACGGTCAGGGAAGTAGACAAATGCAACGATGGCAGGCACAACAGATGTGCAGGGGTGGAAGCCACAGATATGAAATTGCCAATGTAAGTAGGAAACCCATTGCCAAATACTGAACACATGACACCCTCAGATGCTGCTATTGATGACATGGATACACCACATGATAGGACACATTCCCCCTGGACCACATGGGTTCCTGCACAGTAACACTTCATAATCATGAGACCAGATATCACCATCACTGCAGCAAGGGCATGGTTAGCTGCACCAACAACATGTACATCTGAAGCATGAGCACTAGAGAAAAGAAAGTTGCTTTATTCAGCATATGTGTTGTTTGATAACGACGTCCAGAAGAAATTAGAGCAAAGGCCAATGGCCAGTCCATTGTCAAAGTTCAAACAGGGTGACACTGGCAGATGTCACCCTACGCATGCCTGCACAATACCAGGGACAATCCACTAGGAGGGGCAACCGGGGGGCAGGCCAGGCACCGCAGGGACAGGATCAGGGCTCACCAGGGGGAGTCAGGGAAGGGGTGGTGGGTGCTGGAGAGCCACTGACAACTGCAGTGGAGGTGTCTGACATGGTGTGTGCCGGCACAACTGGGGGCATGACTCAGATGTCGTGGGTGCCGGCACAACTGCAGTGGACCCTGCAGATGGGGTGGACAGGTCCGCCACTGCAGTGCCCAAGTCAGACAGGGCGGTAGTGGACTCCACTGCAGTGCCTACCTCCAGGGGAGGAGAATGGGGAACAGGCAAGGTGGGTTGGACAGAGGGGGAGGACACCCTCACCACATCAGTGGCACAGACAAGCGCAGCGGGGGGTGTGGTGCTGGGAGAGCAAGTGGCAGGGGGAGAAGGCCGGAGCATCTTGGGGATGGTATATCTGTGGGTGGGGGAACCTGGGGCAGGGTGTGGTGGGGGCACCTGTGCAGTGGGGGCCTGAGGGATGGAGGACGGAGACCTTGTGCCTGAGCTGCAGGGCGGTGGCGGGGTCTTGCTCTTAGCACTCCGGGGGACTTGCGGGTGGGGGCCTCAGTCCGTCTGCGCCTGGGGGAGGGTGTCCGGGGGCGAGGGGCACTCTGCTCCGTGTGGGTGGGCTTCCTCTTCCCCCGGGATGCTGGAGCAGCTTCATCGGTGGGGAAGAGGCCGAGGTCACAGAGGAAGAGCTGCTGTGACTTTGGGGTTGCAGGTGAGGCAAGGGAGGGTGCTTTGGAGGGAGAGGGAACTGAGGACTGCGCAGTGCATGTGGATGCGTGTGTGTGTTCCAGGGCCCCATCCCCTGTGAGTCTGGCTTCAGTTCCCTGAATGTGCGTGCGTGTGCGTTTTGTCATTGGCGTGTGTGTCAGTGTGCTGGATGTGTGTGTGCTGGTGTGTGCCTGTGCCAGTGTGTGTGTGCCTGGGATGGGTAAGGTGCTGGGGAGTGTGGATGGAGCAGAGGCAGGAGGGGTGAGGGACCGTTTGAGGAGGGACACTGCTGCCGTCAGGGAGGAGTCCATGGACCTATTGCCCCTCTGTAGGTCAGACATGCCCGATGAGATGCCCTCCATGAACGACACCAGCTGAGTCAACAGCGCGGTGTGCGCATGGAGGACACTCAGCATGGCTGTCTGCCCTACATGGAGCTGGCGAAGGAGGTACACAGACTCCTCACTCAGGGCAGCAGGGGACACAGGGGCAGGGGGTGCGGTGCCTGGCCCAAAGGAGACACGCTCCCGGACATGGGAGCCTCCACGGACCTGGGGAATGGGAGCCGATGGGAGGGCGGTGGTGGTGCTGGTGGTGGCGGGGACAGCAACACTAGCTGGGGTGTGGTGGCTGCTGACACCCGCCTCCACAAGGGAGTCATCCTCCGAGTTGCTCTGGTCCTCAGCTGAGGTGGATGCTGCTGAGGACTCCTCGGTGTGGCTCCCCTCGCCCTCCGTGCCACTGGGTCCCTCCAACCACTCCTCGGCTGCTGACCCAGTCTGGCTCTCCGGCTCCTCCTGGTCCGTGGAGCTGTCCCCTTCCGTGGCCGTGGATGTATCTGCAAACAATGGGGAAACAGACAGACATCAGTCACCTGCACATAACGCACACACCACTGTGAGCACAGCACATCACAGAGCAAGCCCTGGCATCATTAGTTGTACATTGCTAAAAGTGCACTAATTGAACAGGAGAAGTCAATTGTCAGTCTGATGCCAAGCATGGCACTCACATCCCACATGGCCTTGCACCCATCTGTCTGGTGTCTGTTGGATTGCAACACCCCAGTGTTGACACATGCACCAAGTACACAGTAGTTGGACAGTGCAGAGGACACGGTGTGGACACATCACAGCTCTTGCCACTGAGTCAGTACAGGTTTACGGATGTAAGGGATGCCCAGAGTCAAATAGGAAATGCATGTGATGCATACCAGCGACAGACACCATGATGCACCCATGTCCTGATAGCCAGCGCCACTATGGTGTGCATGTAGCACATGTCACTCCCCTGCAGGATCACCAATCAGTAGACACATGCCATGGCGGAGGCATGACTGCAAAGTCATACATCACTGTCTCAGTGATGTATGACTTTGCAGCCAGACAACAACACTCTGCACTGTGTCACAATAGTAGGTCATGGGGAATGCAAGTCCTGGAGCTGCACAAGTGCACATGTACATCCCCCCACAACACATCCTCTTAACCCTCATCTGTCCAGGTCATACCTATTGGACATATGGGAGACCTGTGACACTACCCTCTGAACCTGAGCCCCTCACACTCTGCTGTGCATGGGGAACAGCTGCCTGAACTTCACATTTACATGCCCCAGTCTGCATGGGCAGCTGATCAGACACCTATGTGTCACACAAGTATCGTCTCCTATGGTCACATCTCCAGTGGCATGCTGAGCCCCTACCAAGAAACTCCACAGCAGTCCTGGCGACTAATCCACAGCACACTGACACAGAGGCAGACACCTGAGGGGTCAAATCACTGTGCACAATGTGTCCTCTGATACACGGGAGTGGGAGTACAGAGTGTATTGTATGGCCTGGAGTAGGCATGACTGTCCAGCCCCACATGAATGAGGGATGAGCCCTGGACTGTAGGCAGCTGGCTAAGTATGTGTGACACACGTCATATACATACTCCTGGGGCCCAAACATTGTTCCCACCCGCAGCATGGGTGTGTGCCAGGTACCCCAGCCACATGTGGTGGATCAGCTCAGCAATTGGACCACAGATCAAAGTAACACGCTGAATACATGTCAGAATACAGGCATCGTGTAAGCAATGGACCCACCCATGATGCCCACCACAGAGTCAGGGAAACAGATGCTGTCTCCCACCTTGAGTCAAGCAAACTGCAAGGACACAGTCCTAAGTGACAGAATTCCCTGCATGTAAGGGCCACACCTGGGTATCAGATGAGGAGTGGGCAGTGCACAATAGAGGGACATGGCTCCTGGACAACATGACTGCTGTACTGTGGCAGTTCAACCTGGCCCGAGGAGGGCACATAGCATGTTAGACAGAGTACACAGTGCAGTCTTTGACTCACCCCCTCCTTGCTGCTCTCTGGCCTTCAGCTGCCCATCCAGGTCTGGAAAGACCACCGCCAGGATCCTGAGCATGTGGGGGTCAGGGTCCGTGTTCCGCCCTCCTGCGAGGAGGCGACAGCTTCAGCTGGACCCGTGCAATCCTCCGGGTCCAGCCCCGAAGGTCCTGCCACCTCTTTTGGCAGTTGCGGATCCGGCGCTTGTAGACCCCCACGGACCGGACAGCCCGGACGATGTCCTTCCAGATCTCATGCTTCCGATGGGCAGAAGCCTGTCAGGATGACAAAGTGATAAGGCCATTACTACACATGCAACATATCCGTGCATGACACAGTTGCATATACATGTCGCAATCACAGGGGCACATGGTGTACCCAGGCAGTGCACGGCTGCCCATGGACAGTTTTCCAGAAGTCACTACATGGTATCATTGCATGGGGAGTAAAACCCTGTTCAGAAGCACTGTCACTGCACCATACCTGTCCAGTGCAAGTCACTACACACTATGGGGGGTGACAACTACTCAGTGAGCCTGCTAGCCAGTGGTGTGCTGACTCTCAGCCTTGCTAGTCAGACAAAATGCACATTCAGAAAGGCAGTGCACAGAACACTCACCTGCTCCCCTGGTGTCCCATACAGCTTGCTGTACTGTGGAAGTAGGCTGTCCAGCAGGGCCTGGTTCTCTTCAAGGCTGAAGGCTGGGGCTCTCTCCACAGTACGTGCCATTGCAGGGTCCAGAGGGGCAGAGACAGCAGCAGTGCAGTGGCAGATGTCGTCCTGGAGCATGTAGTGCAGGCAAGTGGGCTCTCAGGGGAACATGCAGCAATATATATGTGCTGGAGAGGCAGATACTGTCCCTTGTGTCCAAAGTGATAGGTCCAAGTCGTTTGCATCTTCTGAATCTGGCCAATCCATGGAATAGCAGCACCAAAACACGCCCACAGCATCCTTCAAAATTTCAACTTCATGACATACATGATTTTGCAACATTGTTGTGGGTGACCAACTGATTTTCCAGCAACCGACTCGTTCGAATATTCGAAAACGCGTCCGTTGCCAGGCAAGCCCATTGTCAATGGGTGCGCACCGATCGGTCCATTGAGGTACAACGCGCACAGGGGTACAACGCGTACCCGCACACATTGAATGCAATGGGCCGGCCGGAGGCACCGATCGGTCCATTGCAGTACAACGCGCACAGGGGTACAACGCGTACCCGCACACATTGAATGCAATGGGCCGGCCGGAGGCACCGATCGGTCCATTGCAGTACAACGCGCACAGGGGTACAACGCGTACCCGCACACATTGAATGCAATGGGCCGGCCGGAGGCACCGATCGGTCCATTGCAGTACAACGCGCACAGGGGTACAACGCGTACCCGCACACATTGAATGCAATGGGCCGGCCGGAGGCACCGATCGGTCCATTGCTGTTCAACGCGCACAGGGGTACAACGCGTACCCGCACACATTGAATGCAATGGGCCGGCCGGAGGCACCGATCGGTCCATTGCAGTACAACGCGCACAGGGGTACAACGCGTACCCGCACACATTGAATGCAATGGGCCGGCCGGAGGCACCGATCGGTCCATTGCAGTACAACGCGCACAGGGGTACAACGCGTACCCGCACACATTGAAAGCAATGGGCCGGCCGGAGGCACCGATCGGTCCATTGCTGTTCAACGCATCACTGTACATGTGACTGGCATATGTCAGCATGCCTGTCTCAGATGGACATATGCCAGCCACAGATAGCTCCCAGGGAGTGAGGGGCACACCTACATCACGACAGCCTGTCCAAACCTTATCATAAGGCATGTAAGGCTGCATTTCCTATTGTGTGTATGTTGGTGTACATGTTGTCCTGTGGGTGTCACCTGTGGGCAGCCACCCCCAGGCTGTGCACGTGTTAATGGGGACAGGATCCTGGGTGTTACGTGTACGTGACCACTGTGATGTGCAACTGTTCATATCTGTGCATGTGCCATGGTCACATTTCACAGTGGTGTTTGTGTATGTCATGTCACATACCCCGTGAGTCCCATGTGGGACGGTATGTTTGAGCCAGGGTGTCCCAGTGGCACAATAGTGATGGCCCTCCACAGTCTTTGTGCATGTAGTGTTTACAATGTCTCTGATTTCATGTGCACAATGGGAGACAGTCTCCACATCCACGTTGTGTGTGCATGGACTCTGATGTTGTGCGTGTGTGTCACAGACGTCCATGGCTCTCCTGCCATGGCAAGTGTGGCCACTACCTGTGGGGGTCATGTTTGTTTTGTTGTGGTGTACACATGATACTCCAGGTGATGCCAGTGTCCATGTGGCATTACAGGGTCCCTGGGAATGTGCCTGTCGTTGAGCTGTGGTGCCTGGGGCACATCTGTCCTCACATGTCACTGGGGGGTGACTGTGACACAGCATCATGATATCCAATGGGCCAACCTGGGACAAATTGATGCCACCTTTAGGACCGTGTTGACAGATGTTGGCCATGTATGTACCATACATGTCGTTCCGGTACTGCACACTTCATGTAGTTGTGCCTCATGATGATGTATGTTGGGATCTTGAGTGTGTTCAATGCCGCATATGTGGGGTGACTGACGATCTTGCTTACTTCTCCTCTGCACTGCAGGGCTCCTGCTGTCCATCGGCCATTCCCAGACCTGGCAACGATGGCGGAACGGGACAGCATCCGACGGTACCGCTTCACCAGGCAGCTGATTGAGGATTTGGCAGTGCAGTTGTCCCCACATTTGCAGCCTGGCCGGCCGTATCCTACAGCGCTGACCCCCAAGGTGAAGGTGATGGCAGCCCTACACTTCTTTGCCACCGGTACCTTCCAACATACTGTGGCGTCTGCTGGTGGGATGTCACAGACCATGTTCAGCCGTGTGCTCCGCGATGTTTTGGCGGCAATGTTGCTCTTCCTGAACCGGTACATCTATTTCCCTAGACTGCGACGACTCACTGACGTGAAGAGTGACTTTTATGCCCTGGGGAGGATGCCGCATGTCATTGGCTCCATTGATGGGACACATGTGGCTTTGGTACCACCACAGGCCCAGGAGCAGGCCTACAGGAACCGCAAGCACTACCACTCGGTCAATGCACTGGTGGTGTGTCTTGCAGACATGACCATCACACACGTGTGTGCCCGTTTCCCTGGTTCAGCACACGATGCCTTTGTGATGAGGAGTAGTCGCATCCCCAGGTTGATGGCACAGATGCAGAACCAGCGTGCCTGGCTTGTCGGTGTGTACTGACTTTGTGCCATTGTGTGTGATCTGATCTGTAGTATTCCGCCCACTTTTCCAAGTCAGCTGATGTGCACTTGTCTGTCCGTAGGTGACTCGGGATACCCCAACATGCCGTGGTTGCTGACACCCCTCAGGAACCCTGTGACACCTGCCCAGATGCGCTACAATGAGGCACATGGTCGGACCAGGAGAGTGATTGAGCGGACCTTTGGTCTCCTGAAGAGCCGCTTCCGCTGCCTGGACAAGACCGGAGGGTCCCTCCCATATGCCCCTGCGAAAGTGTGCAAGATTATCATCGTCTGCTGCATGCTCCACAACCTGGCAGTGCGGAAGGAGTTGCCTCTCATCCAGGATGACGATGACCAACATCCGCCACCTGTGGAGGATCCTGGCCTGGACCACGATGCCAGTGACGATGATGATGATGATGGTGATGGTGATGTCCGCACACAGCTCATCACCAACTTCTTTAGCTGAATGTGAGTATCCTGAGGTGTCATGTGAATGATGTGAGTTGGCATGATGTGTGGGTGGTGCTCTGGTGCTGTTGGAGTGTGTCCATGGGCTACTTGACAGGATGTGTGTTGCGATGTGTGGTGACAGGTGGGCTGTACTCCCCAACAGTGTTGACATGCTAACTTGGTTCTGGGTGGGTATCTTGTAACATGTATTGTGCATGAGTTTTGCTGTTCTGTCCTGTACTGCATTGCTTTTGACTGTGTGTCATTTCTGTCCTTCACAGGGTACTTTCAGATTCGTTTGGTCAACTGTGTCCACCGACGACGTGATTGCACATCCAGGCTGGTAGCTGTTGTGTCCCTACAGGTGATGTGCGCCACACCCATGGACTTCCTTCTGTCTACAGTTGTTGACTGTGTGCCCGCTACCAGGTGGGGTTACCTTGCATCTGTAGTGGTTACGGCATGTTGCTACTGTGTAATAAACCTGTGCTTCACTTAGTGATGTGCGTTGTCTGTGGTCACACATTTGACTGCCATTTGCTTACTGCACCTGTGGGCTACTTGACTACAACTGGGAATGGGTGTGGTGTCTGTGCATTGCACCGTCTTCCCTGGCAACATCAGTGTAGGCAATGAGTCAGATGGCCTAGGTGTGTATGTGTTGTGTAGCCCTGGTGGTGTGTCTCCCTCATATGTGTCACGTTGCCTGTACTCACATGCCTGTGTTGTCCTTGCTGTTGCAGTTCGCATACACAGTGTAATTTTGCTGTTCATCATCCCCATAACAGCACCCACGTTGGAATCACGACAGAGGCAAGTATGGTGTATTATTGTGTTTATTGTGATACATCTGTGATAATAGTGCATAGGATGGATTGTGCTGTACATGAATCTTGCAATCCCAAGTTCCTAGATGAATAGAAAGTCCAGGTAGACAGGATCCCCAGTATCGGGGCCACAGTTGTCTGACACATTGTTCCAACTTGTACTCCCCATGCAATGTGTGGGAGTAGTGTTGCCATCAACAGGGTGAACAGTCTGTGCACAAAGGCGAAAATCCAGAACAGGTTCAGGCTTCCTGGGAGTTGCGCTTGGCCATCAGCCTCTCACTTTCCCCTCCTCGGACGACCCCTCTTCTTGGGGGGGGCCCTCAAGTGCAGGCTGCTGCGGTGCAGGGGACTCTCCGCCAGAGTCCTCCTCCCTCCCTGTGGCAGTTGCAGTTTGTTCGGTGCCAGATGTTGTTGGCACACAGGGAGGTGTGGACTGGTTGCTGTTCATCTGGCGGAGGCATTGTAAAATGTCCCTGTGCACCGCCGTCATCTCATGTAGTACATCCCACTTGGACTCCACGCGGGTCATGTGGGAGTCCACACGTGACATGTGTGACTCCACGTGGGACATGTGGGAGTCCAAGCGGGCATGATGGGCAGCCTGCTGCTGTTTGATGTCTCTGAGGAGCCCCACTACCTGGCTGAGCTCTCCGGTGCTGGACTGGTACGCATCAGCTATGCGTACCAGTTGTGGGTCTTCATGCACACCAGCAACGTCTGCAAGCAGCGACCTCTGTCTCCCACCCCTCCCACCACCCCTGCTGACATGTGCAGTGTGTGCAGTTGCACGCACAGATAACCCTGGTCCACCTTGGGGGTTGGTGGTGGTGGTGGTGTCCATGGCCCCAGGTTGGTCCAGGGTCACTGCGCTGGTGTTGTTCCTTATTCTGTCCATGTCGGCAGGGATGGTATTCGTGGTGACAGTCGTTGGAGGGGTGGGTGCAGGGGGTGCAGCTGGTGGACCTGCTGGTGCTGCAGCTGGTGGTCCTGCTGGTGCAGCATGTTGACTTGCACCGGATGTGCCAGGTTGTTCTTCATCGTCCGAGGAGGACAGAGGCTGTACGACGCCAGTGAGCTCGGCATCCTCTTGAGCCTGGGACTGGGACTCCTCAGCGTCTGCTGCTGTGTCCCTATCATCACCTGTTTTTGGGAGACACAAACAATGTATGTCATGTTTCTGCAGGCATCAGTGGTTGACACACCTGACAGTTGTGACTGTGCCTCGGGGTGCGGGCCTGTACATTGTATTGTCCTAAGTCGTCACAGTCAGGGGTTGATATTGGTGTGGCACATTGTCCTGCATTATTTGGGCATTTCTATGTATTCTCTGGGGTGTGAACATGGTCTGCATTGATTGTGTTTGGTTGACAGCCAGACCTCCTTCCCACCCACCCACCCACCCAGTCAGTTATCCCACCATGGAACGTGCTTGCATTGCAGGGAGTGTAAGTTGTCTCTCAGGATGTCAGTCAGTGGTGTCCTGCTGTTTGTTGGTGCACAGTTGCCAGCAGGGCCTTGTGCTCCCCACAGCAGTAGCCAGTGTCAGCCATCTTGTGAGTCCTTCTCCACTCCCTGTGATGTGAGCATGGTTCAGGGTGGTGTTGATGGGCCAGTTGTGAGGCTGAGCAATGTCTGTGACTACGACTCCCATCATGCTATTGCCTCCACCCCCTTCCCAGCATGCCCATGCTTCCTTCCTTTTGACTCTGCTTCCCTGTGGGGTGGGGTGGCTGTGCTGACAGGATGGCTGGGAGTGTTGTCCTGGCAGTTGTTTGGCTAAGAGTCCCAAGAGTGTCCCTGTGCTTCACACAACATAACCCAGGGTGGTGGTGCTTTGTGGGATCTTGTGTTAGGATGGAGGGCATTGCATTCTACCAGGTGGGTACTGTGGAGTTTGTGTTGGGGGGGGTGTGAGGGGAGGTGCTGGTGACTATGGTCAGTGCTGCAAGTCCCCCTTCCCACCCACCCAGCCAGCCAGATATCCCACCATGGAACGTGCTTGCATTGCAGGGAGTGTAAGTTGTCTCTCAGGATGTCAGTCAGTGGTGTCCTGCTGTTTGTTGGTGCACAGTTGGCAGCAGGGCCTTGTGCTCCCCACAGCAGTAGCCAGTGTCAGCCATCTTGTGAGTCCTTCTCCACTCCCTGTGATGTGAGCATGGTTCAGGGTGGTGTTGATGGGCCAGTTGTGAGGCTGAGCAATGTCTGTGACTACGACTCCCATCATGCTATTGCCTCCACCCCCCTTCCCAGCATGCCCATGCTTCCTTCCTTTTGACTCTGCTTCCCTGTGGGGTGGGCTGGCTGTGCTGACAGGATGGCTGGGAGTGTTGTCCTGGCAGTTGTTTGGCTAAGAGTCCCAAGAGTGTCCCTGTGCTTCACACAACATAACCCAGGGTGGTGGTGCTTTGTGGGATCTTGTGTTAGGATGGAGGGCATTGCATTCTACCAGGTGGGTACTGTGGAGTTTGTGTTGGGGGGGGTGTGAGGGGAGGTGCTGGTGACTATGGTCAGTGCTGCAAGTCCCCCTTCCCACCCAGCCAGCCAGATATCCCACCATGGAACGTGCTTGCATTGCAGGGAGTGTAAGTTGTCTCTCAGGATGTCAGTCAGTGGTGTCCTGCTGTTTGTTGGTGCACAGTTGCCAGCAGGGCCTTGTGCTCCCCACAGCAGTAGCCAGTGTCAGCCATCTTGTGAGTCCTTCTCCACTCCCTGTGATGTGAGCATGGTTCAGGGTGGTGTTGATGGG